>NQII01000114.1:741128-860592 GCA_002778355.1 Clitarchus hookeri
GCATACTAGAATAGGCATGGTGCCGCTACCACACCTTGCCATCTTATTAATACATATCTAGGGTAGGCAGCTGACCATGAAACTTTCAACCAGGATTTTCCCCCCCGGGGATGAACCGAGGCTAATGGCTAGGGGGGAGAACTTTCAGCCACGCAAGAGAAATGGCAGATAAGGCGGCTCACGACGAAGGAAGCAGGGGGTGCCCCCGACCAGAATTGTGCAGATCACAGCTCGGAAATTAGTACCGTAGGAATCCCCACGACACCACCCTCACCCTTCTTCCATCCTGGTTGGAGCACACAATCCACGGACAAGACACAAAATCTGGCACAAAAATGCCCGAGTTACACAGGGGAACTCCCCAATTCTCTCCTGAGAAATTGCTGACAAAGGTAGCTTCAATATAGCGACGAACGAGTTAAATCACTAGTACAGCCGAGACTGAGGCGAGTTGTACGGCGGCCGCGACGTGAGACGGAGGAGTCGGAAGCGCGAGCCGGATCGTGGCGGACGTCGATGCAGGAGAGGAGACGCGCTAAGGTCTCCAATGGGAACCGCCAGCCGAGATTACAGAGACAACACAAGTCCCGCAAAACCAACCCCGGACTTCCGAGAAGGGATGCCGAGCTGACCCAGCTACACCAACCAACGAAGACAACTCACCAAAAGCTGCAGTCACAGTTAAGTAAAGAACATCTCCATTCAAGCAACCTTTCTCCAATGCATAGCATTCCACCAGCCNGCATAGCATTCCGCCAACCTGCTCTTCAGGCCCACGACGTGTGGGCTCTGTCTCATGTGTGTGTGTAAATACCCATGTTATTTTCAGTCAAATAAAAGACTTGTGTGTTAACTGAGACTAAGAGTATTTGTTCACCCCTTACCCAACAACTACAGGTGCCCTTAGTCTACACCAAAGTACAGTAACTATGTACCCTACTAGCCACCGCCCTGTATAACTCAGGTGGCAGTAGCGTCAATATCTAATAAACTAACACAAAAAGGAAATAAAGTCTCTCTGTATCTAAACTATTTATGGAAATTTGAACTTCACTGAAATAACCAGATTTTTATTCATTTCAGTGATCTGAAAACTACTGCAACAAAACCACAGCCACACTAAGTCATTTTTGTTTCATCCCAAAAGAACAAATAATCCTAGTCACAAAACTGTTAAAACATAGGCCTACGTACTATTTATGTTTGCAAAGACTATCTGTTCTTCAATTGCAGCTATATACTTTCTTTACTGCATCACTCAATAATTTAAAAGAACTTTTTTTCTTCACTTACACGTTTCCTTATGTCATATACTCTAAAACACTTGTGTTTTAGACAAACCAAACCCATGCAAACTGAAAAATAAAACTGACACAAAACTTTGTGCGCCTTAAATTTAATCTAAATTTTTTTGACATCCAAATTTGGTTTTCCTTTAGAGGTCCCTGGCGAGTCGAAAAACGCATTTAAAGGCAACGATTTCTTGTATAATGCCTCAGTAGAAATAAGTTTGGAAGATGTATCACGGCTTTTCAAAGCAGTTTTTCCCATTGTCCGAATGTTGATAATGGTGTTGCACCACACACATTTAGTGGAAAAATTACGTTTGGAATTTTCACAGGCCCATGCATATTCCGACTTGTATCTAGCATTATACAAAGTCGAACTTACTGTTGAGAGTGACATGATAATTATATCACCGCATGTTTAGAACACGTAAAGCACTTGCAATATACAATCCCTCACAAAATCGCAAACCACATCATCAATGGCTGACTTCAATCCAATCCAATCCAATGTTCCCAGTTTCCAAGCAGTTTCAAACCAACGACGATGTGCAACAAATAAACAGGCTTGTAAGAAAGAACAAAGAAGCAACATAACATGAAAGCCAATGTTCCAATAAAAGTGTAATCCGCTTTCAAGACAAAGAGAAACCCAAAAACCACACGGTTTATTCCCAGCTACGTTTTAAATTCACAGATTTTTCCCGAATTCCCAGTGCAGAAATGAAAATCAAGGTTTTTTTCCAGATTTTCGGAATTCCCGACTCAGTGGCCACCCTAAGCTCCAAAATAAAAATAAAAATTTCAACATTTTTTATGCCTAAAATAGTTTTCTTTGCCCAAATAAACATTGTTTACTTGAAAATGTGGTCTCCTGGGTAATTTTAATTTAGGTTCTTTGCTCCGGGTCTAGCTCAAAACTGGAGAGCAAAATAAATCACTGGGTTATTCAACTGTCCTGCCATTTAATGTCTCAAAAATTGTTAACATACTATATTTGACAATAGTCCAGGATCAACAGAAAATAAACACCCATCTGCCTCTCCAGTCGTGAGAAACAGGTGGCATCATTAGGCTGGTACAGCGTCATACCTCATGACGTAATGGCACGGGCATCTATCTGTGCTTTCTTCCAGGTGAAAAGTAACTCAGAAAACTAATTACAACAAAGCCTCACGCCCTCTTCTTTCATGGCACTGTTTCCTAAAATAATTACCCTTGCTTCAGGAACCAAAAGAACTAACCTACATTAGGCAGGCGCCAGAGATTTTCAGATAAAATCTCAGCGATAATATATTACATTCACCATGATCGATCCCACCAGAAACATAGCTTGCTGCAATGCCATACATTAGCAGCAAACTGAAAAAACCTACTTCCAGTAAAAACCGAAAACGAACCAAAATGAAAATATATACTAACTCACAAAAATTAAATACAATCGAAATAAGAATGAAAAAGCACAAATTACAGCTCAAAAATTATAAACACATAAGAACATTTTAAAAAATCTTCAAAACTTAATATTTTCCTTATAATATGCCTATAAATGGATGTGTGGTGTACAAACAGAATGAAAATTAGGTTAAAACATAAAGAAATTACTAAGTTGAGGGGTGTAATTAAATTATATTAAAAATGTAAACATTATAATTAAATATAGTTGCTATACCACAACTGGTATAAAGCAGACAAACTAAAGCTGTGGAAAATTACATCAATGGATTAAACTTTCCATCGCATGGACTGAATATTATAGAAAAAATTTTCCAGCTTAAAATCTACACAAGAAACTAACAAACCAACACAAGATGTTCTCGCACAGCAGTCAGTTTCTAACCAAAGAAAGAAAAAATTCTGAATTACAGAAATATAGTTCAGATAGACTTGTGAGCGTGTGACAGCTACTACATATGGCTTACATGTAGACTGTTATAACTTCAGGTTAAAGTGGTCTTAAATAATAAATATTTACATTTAACAGAGTGCAGCAGACTCATTTCTTGAAACCCCACTTTCATGCATTACTAAGGAACTTTCAAGCATCCAATCCGAACCAATGTAGTTTCTTCAGCTTTGCACATTATGGGTATGATCTAAGTAGTCACTAAAAGAATAAATATAAATTGCAACCCTTTCCAAGTAAACCTCTGGGTACCTTCATCATCATAGAAACTGCCTAAGACAGAACCAGGATGAGTTAAGATCACTAGAACAGAATATAATTAAATACTTACTTGCTGCCTTCTGCCAATTCTGTATCACTGAAAAATGCATAGTTTTCATCCATCTGAGAATGTGGCATTCTAGACAATGCTGCAGACAAATCATCATCACTCACTCCACCCATTTTCTCCTTGATGTGTAGTAATTTCTCGGTGTCTCCTATATTTATTACAGGCTTATTCAAAGATACTTTGTATGCTGAGCTATCTGAACCATCAGTTTCAAAATTACTTGATGCGGTTTGGAATGAACGTGTAGAAGTGGTACTACTATCCTGTAAAAAAAAAAAATGTGAACTTGACTTGTATTTGATAGCAGCTGTGAAGGTTAATAAAAAAATTTTATTACACATGTGTGAACAATAAAATCTAACATAATAATTCATTTCCTAAGAAATTATTGCAAGACTACCTTTAGTACACAAATACAACTGAAACCATAAAGTCATAAAACAACTCTGGTCACCCTCTTATTAAAATTATAGTATTGTAATGATAATGCTACTGCAAATGCAACATTTTAAGTTCAATTCAATATACACTATTATTACTGTTATATCAAGGTCCTCAATGGTCGTACAATGAGCACCCCAACACGTCTCCCACCAGATTCCATCCCTGGAATACTTCAAGATGGGATTTTTCACATGTAGGAAACATTGTGGATATAGGCAATCTCGGGGTACTCCAATTACCCCAATACTGCATTCCATTACCTTTCCATTTGTCCCTCATCTCATCTTTTGCACACTCCAAGCTGGCTGGGAACAACAAATTTGTCCTTGGTAGGGCAGCCGGCTCCGCCGAGATAATCCACCTTATCGAAACTTGACCATGTTAACCCTCCCCCAAAGGCATAAGTGTGCTGAATTTTTTATAGTGTTTACATTAAAATCATAATTGCATATTATTTACATACTGACAATGCATGCTGTTCAGTAAAACCATTAAAATTCATTGTTCTGGTTGTTCAAATTCAATGCTGTTACAACCCCAATATACTTATGTTGGTAGTATATTAAGTACAAATATGGAGGATCAACCAGCTTTACTAACATTTTCAAATGTCATAAATGTATATTTTGTATTCTTGGGGGGAACACAGGTTTCAATATGCATTTACACCTGCCTGCATGCTGAAAAGAATCTCTCTACTATACTTAAATTGCACACAATGATCATCCTCAACTAGAACACTTTATTTTCATTCATTACACAGGCCAACGACAAAAAAACTAATGATTTTGCAAGATTCTTATGTTTTCTGGTGTGCTGAGTCTGAAAATAATAATAAAAAAAAGTCATAACACCCACCATTTTTTCACATTTCAATATACAAAATGTGAGAAATTCATTTTGTATCTAATATCTGTGCATTTTTATATACTTTATTTATATATTTCTTTAATATACATTTATATAAATTTTTATATACTTGATATACATTATTAATATACTAAAAAATACAGTAAATCTAAATGAAATTAGGTTGGCAATGGTGGTACGACTGCTTGTTTTCTTTCAGTCAACACAACCTCACTTTTCAGCTTTTTGCCCATGTGCTCTAAGTATGGCTAACCGTGGTTGTAAAAACTTTCCTAACAGTTTTTGTTATATATGTGGTGAGTTTATAATTAAAAAATATCAAAGAAACCTTACAGAGTTTGTTAAAAAAAATGAGGTATATTTTGGAATAAAACTCGGTGATCAAGAAAAACCTTGGGCTCCACACAAGGTATGATATGTTTGTGTTGAAGACCTTAGAAAATGGTCAAAAAAAGAAAAGACAACTTTTAGATTTGCAGTACCCATGATATGGAGAGAACCAAAAAATCATTCAGACGATTGTTATTTTCCTAGCATTGATGTTACGGGATATAACTCCAAAAAAAAAAGTAATTGTCTACCCTAATCTTCCTTCAGCTATCCGGCCAGTTGGTCATGGTCCAGGACTTCCTGTCCCTGAGCCACCACAGGATATTGATGACGTTTTACTTGATCAGTCCAGTGAAACTGAATCTGATGAAAGTAAACCGGATGATGGTGAGTTCCAATGTTCTCCAGAAAATTCAGAACCTCAGTTGTTTACACAGGCTGAGTTAAATGATTTGATAAGAGATTTGGGTTTGACTAAAGAGAAAGCTGAATTGCTTGGCTCTAGGCTAAAAGAAAAACATTTGTTGGCACCTGGAGCATCTATTTATCAATGTAGAACAAGAGATCAAGAATTCGTTAAGTTTTTTAAGCAAGAACAGGATTTAGTGTACTGCCATGATATTGGTGGTCTAATGTATGAATTTGGAATAGAGTACAACAATGAAGAATGGAGGCTTTTTATAGACTCATCAAAAACTAGCTTAAAAGCTGTTCTTTTACACAATGGTAATACTTATGCTTCACTGCCTGTGGCTCATTCAGTCCTTATGAAGGAAACTTACAAAAATCTAGACATTATTTTAAAGGAAATTAACTATCCTGCTCACGATTGGATGATGTGTGGAGATTTGAAAGTTGTTTGCATGCTCCTAGGCCAACAAAAGGGATTTACTAAATTTCCATGTTTTATATGTGAGTGGGACAGCAGAGCAAGGAATCGACACTGGTCCACAAAACATTGGCCTGCAAGAAAAACCTTAACACCTGGAAAGAAGAACATTTTGCATAAAACTTTAATAGATCCAAAAACAATTCTTCTTACCACCTCTTGACATTAAATTAGGTTTAATGAAACAGTTTGTAAAAGTCTTGCCTAAAGATGGTGAATATTTTTAGTTGTTATGTGAAAAGTTTCCTCATTTATCAGGAGCCAAACTGAAAAAAGGGGTTTTCGTTGGGCCTGACATTCGTAAAATGATGTTCGATTCTAACTTTGAAACAAAAATTACTACAAAGGAAAAGGAGGCTTGGATATCATTTAAGCAAATTATGACTAAGTTTTTGGGCAATGTTAAAGACTCAAACTATGAGCTTATCGTAGCTAATATGATAGACAAGTTCAAAGATCTGGGATGCCTGATGAACCTTAAAGTCCACTTTTTACCCAAACATGTTGACTTTTTCCTTGACAACTTAGTGATGTGAGTGAAGAGCAAGGGGAGCAGTTTTACCACGACATCAAAGTGATGGAGAAACGTTACCAGGGACGGTGAAATGTCAGCATGACGGGTGATTACTGCTGGTCACTTCACCGAGAAAAACAAAATGGATCACATCAGAGAAAAAGCTACATAAGAAGCTTCAAAGAGAAGAGAGAAAGGAAATACCAAAAAATTAACACTTATAATGTATGTAATGAATTTTTTTAAAATACAATCACATACTTTACATTTTTAAATACAAATACATATTGTGAAATAACTGTGGGTGTTACAAAAAAAAAAACTGATGCCAGATTCGGTTTCAGCACCCAAAAATACATAAGATTCAGCTGCATTTATTAAAAAAGTTTTCAAAAAATATTTTTTGGTTGGTCTGTGTTATTTGTTTAACAATACACACTGCAGGACAATAAAAATAGCACACAGAAAAGGTTGCAGCGGATGGTACTGAAATTTTATGGAGATGAGTAACTAATACACATGATCACAAAAACAGTGCAGCACGGCAGTTACATATGGATCTGTTGTACACCTTCTGGTCATCTCTAATAGCGTGTCTCACCTTCTTGCACTGCAATACACACTGCAACACAGTGTGGCATGGAGTCCAACAGATGTTGGATGTTGTCCCAAGGCAGATGGGCCCACAATTGTTGGATGGTGTGTAGCAAATCCTGAATACTGTGGCACAGCAGCAGCTATCATTTCAATTGATCCCACTCATGCACAATTGCGGACATGTCAAGGGAGTGGGCAGGCCAAGGTAGTGTTTGGACATGATGGGGGCAGTCCTGCCTGACCTGTGCCATGGCATTATCCTGCTGGAATATTGCACCTTGAATCCCAGTCAGAAATAGGAGCAGATGGAGGCTTAGGATATCATACATGTACTGCTGGACCATCACTGTTCCACATAACACGATGAGAGTGAATCAGCTATCTTAAGTTATGGCTTCCCAGACCATAATGCCTGCAGTGGGGTAAGTGTCAATAACATGATTGCAATTCACCAGGGACCCTTCGAAACCAGGTGTGGTGATTGTCAGTCCCAATAATGAAGTGGCACTCATCTCTAAACGCCACACATCGCCAGTCTGTGGCATTCCATGTTACTCTGGCCCGGCACTACTGCAAACGGAGCCATCGCTGTTGCAGTGTTAATGGCACCACATATAATGGGCACTGGGATCACAGAATAGCCTCTGTAAGGCATCTGGAAATGGTTCCTAAGCGCACAAGAGCCCCAAAATTGTCCAGTATCATGGACCAGGTCACCATAAGATCCCTTCGCACCTTGTGGATGATCTATCGAGCCTCTCAACTGGTAGTCAACCTCGTCTTTCCTGAGCTGATTCTTCATGTGAGGGTGCCTTCCCGTATCCAATACTCCCAACAGCATCAGACAGTATGGTCCAAATGATCCACATGGTGGGCTATACTGCAATATGACCACCCTGCGGTTTACAATCCAATGATGAGTTCTCTCTTGAAGTCCACCAATTGCGTAAATCAACATCTCTAGCATCTTCCCGGCATTTTCCTTCACTCAGTACACTTGCTTTGGGTGCTTCTCACACTAACACGGCTCCATCAATGAACAATGTCTACAAACACTGGTCAGTAGTTGCAGCACCACTGCCGGATGTACAGTCAAATGCAACTGCACCAACATAGGATCATATGCATACCGGCCTGTATTCCCTCTGTTTGCATAGTTTCAGGGTTGTCACATGATTTCTTCATAGTGCGCTATTTTCATTGTCTGGCAGTATATATTATGACTTTTTTAAAAGACCACCCATACAAGAGCCAAAAAGGTATGCAATAAACATGTAAATCAAAAATTTGGAAATATAAATTCAATAAAAAAACAAAACCATAGAAAACATGAGAATAAAATTAATGTACCAAGAAAGTCTTGAGAGGCCAAACTTTTAAATATAAATACCTGACTTACTATAGTGTAAGAATGGCTATCTGGCATTGGATATGAGGTATGTTGAAATGAAACCCATACGAATGAGATGAGTAGAGATGAGATGGGAAAGAAAGAAAGACAAGATGAAATAGAAGTAAAAATAATAGTACTTATACCAGGCACAGAACTTCTTGACCGCTGAAGGTCAGGCAATCCGAGTTGCTCCTCCCACTAGCTGGTGCCAGTAGCATATAAGGCTGTGCGCTGTTGCTAGTTCGCAGTGTTACAATGGCCTCAGCGAGTCGAGCAACATATTTATCAGATGTGCTCAGAAAATTGGGAAATATTTAATTAAAATTAAGCTACTTTTGTAAAAGGCTTATTTTGAATAAGTAGGTGAAAATCCTGTGTCTGTAGCTTTAACCATTCATGGCTTACATTAGTAAGGAGTGTATCACAGTTGGCATAAACTTACAACTATTTTTCAGAATAGAGGATATTCTTAGTTTTTCCGTTGACAGGGAACCGTATTTCATACGTATATCTAAACGTGCCTGCCATCTTTGAAAGCAGGTGATAACGAAGCCTGAATCGTGCTTAGTCGACAAGATAGTATGTAACACAGCTGCCTCATCCACTCATTGTAGGTGTCCACTCTGTTCTGTAGCTTCAGTTCCGCGACTGGCTTTGAACGTTTCTCATAGTTTTTCAGTTGCTTGTGTGTAAAGTTTTCACTGAAATTATGGCGCTAAGTAAACCTTATACTATCACCAGTAGTTGCAGTAAGGAAGTTGTTCACAAACAATGTTGATCTATATAGTTAGAGTGCATAAATTTTTTAACAAAATTATTAAACAAAGAATTTTGCGAAAGTCTAAATTTTAAACAAAATTAGCAGTTTGATGGTGAGCATACAGTATGATGGATATGCATTGCTTCTACGTCGAAGACAATATCTGTGTCACAAAAAAGTCAGGAAACGAGTTATGTTTTTTATGACTACCAAAGAATCTTTGGAGAACTGTGTTAGAATTCTATGATAAGGGGGGAAATTCTGACAACAAAAATTATGGCAGCTATGCATGACGGTATCAACAAGTTCCATTGCAAAATCACTGATTTTTTTTAAAGAAAGTGAATGACATGAGAAAGTTTGTAACGGAAAGAAAGGTATGGCATAATATGTGCGGACAGGGAGGAAGAGCTTGTGCTGCCATTATAAGCTACACCAAAAAAGTTGAATTTTTTCAATGCTTTATGCAACTGTAAGTAAATGTCAATTATTACATTTACATTTAATAGCTGTTGCTAGTCTGTAAATTTAAGTGTCAGATCATTTTTACTATAAACTTAAAATTTTAGGTGTTTGTCGGCTGAAAGAGTTTTCTAATAGATGTAAATACCTAAATATATCACATATATGGTTTATCAATTTCTCTTTCTACTATATACCAATGTTTCTTTATGCATAGAATTGTAATTTATGTTACTTCAGTTCAAATTTCAGGACATACACACTTAAAGCGATGGATGCTTGATAGATGTGGCAACAGGGCATGGTAACGCTCGCAGATAGACCAAGACTAAGTGGCCAAGAAGTTTTGTGCCTGGTATAAATAAGGTTATTACACACAAAATTTCTCAGATGTCACCCATGGCATTCAGGCAAGCAGGCATCCCAGTGTAAGGGCAGGCAATTAATATATCTGGAAANTATAAATAAGGTTATTACACACAAAATTTCTCAGATGTCACCCATGGCATTCAGGCAAGCAGGCATCCCAGTGTAAAGGCAGGCAATTAATATATCTGGAAAAAAAATTCTATTGCTGCTTTAACCATCTCGACTACATAATTTATTTCTTCATCAGCATTAAATATTTGTATCTTTAGGAATTACTTTAATGATCTGAAAATATACTCAGACTCCACCTCCAGTGCTCGAGCAAGGGCGTCCTGCATGTTGTGGGGTGCAGTCAGACGTACTGCTTGCCGAACCTGTGTGTCGGCAATGGCATAGATGAAGAAACAGACTGTGATAATGTAGTGCACCTCCTCGGGGCACCCTTCCAGAGATAGGTGGGAAAGCCGCTCAAATGTCTTGCCATAGTTCCTTCAGTGGCTCTCCTGGTTGCTGGGTGCAGCTTTGCAGTTGGGCATGGTGGGCCTGTCGCAGGCATTGGTCGCCAAAACGTAGCTCCAAGGCCGACACCAGTGTGGGGTACTCTAGTTGATGTCGCTCTGACAGAGATTGTAGTATGCTCAGTGCAGGCCTCTCAGTACTGCGGCGAAGTAGTAAGCCCGCTGTTCAGTTATCCTGCCATTACGCATAGCGACTATTTCAAACTGGTGTTGGTACTCCTGCCATGAAGTCTGGCCATCGTAAGGGGCGGGCTTAATTGACACCCTCTTCCCCACTGTTGGCTGTGCTACACCAATGCTGCAGACCATCTTGCTCTCCACCGAGGTTGCTGTATTTGTTTCGACTTCTACTACTTTTTCACTTTTCTCGGCTGTCGAAGTGGTGGAACTGGAACTCCGCTGCTGAAGGAATTCCTGCCATTCCTTCTTCATTGCACTAATTTAATTCTCAACACTGTCCATCCTCCCACTGATGCTGTCCATTCTTTCATCCACACAGTCAATCTTCTTGTCCACATAGTAAATTCTTGTATTCACTAACTCACTAATGCTTTCTATTTTCCTGTTTACATGATATATTTTCTTGTCTACATTCTCATTAACAGAGTCAATTTTCCAGTCAATATTCTCATTAACAGTATCTATTTTCTTATCTACTAAATAACTTATTAGTTATCTGGCTATTTAGATTCTCGCTAACACTTACTATTACTGAATTAATTTGGTTATTTTCAGTTTCATCCACAATTTAATTTACACTTTCTTTCAAAATATTTACACTTGCGCTCACACTAACCATCTGGCTACCTAGCCCCTCAATTAATGCTGGCAGTGCTTCCAGTTCTGCACAAATTTTTCTAGTTAATCACAGAGATGGTTGTACAAAACAGTCTTAATTTTGCTGCCTACAACTATTACAACAAATTAATTTCTTTGAATATCACTAATTACATGCCTGTTCCTAATTTAATTTACAGTTAAATGCCTCCATCCGACTTTTGACACCAGTGTTACAAGAATGACTGAGGGGCGCATCTGAGTTCGTGAGGGATGGAGGTCTTAATAAAGATAAAAGAACTACATTCAATAATTATATTTATTCTCAATGCTACAAACAGTCAAAACATCTGTTATTTACCAGTCTGAGCATCCTATGAACTTTTATTATTCTTATTGAGTGCAATATTTAATTACTTTTCAATTTCAATTAAAGTCTAGCACAGTTTTTAATCTTGCTAATGTCCCTTAAACTGCTCCAATTATTTCTACACGTTTAGTTAAAACTGTCTATTTCATTGTCCCTAATGTCTATTCACTTATGCATCTAGTTTTTACAGTCTCACAGATCAGTCCTACTCTTCACTGCATACAAGCTGCCGGCGCACTCTCCCAGATTGCTGCAGTTGTCCCTCGCAGCTCCATAATCGCCCAATTGTCGCTTAAGGTCACACGAGACGCCAAACTCTCGGCTCTTAATCACTCTCCCCTCAGAGACCCGCAATGTAGTATTTATATTTGAGGTAGGTGCTTTCTAGAACATTCTCGACAATCCAAGTTTTTCTGGGAAAAGTAATGGTGATGACGACAACATTCCTGCATTATAAATGGAGAAATATGAGCTTCTCAGGGTCAGCGAGGCGCGAGCTGTGGTAAGTTTATCTGCGTGTGCTGCGGCGCCCTTTATGATAGGCCGCTCAATTCGTCTTATGTTACAAACTTGACATCCAGCTCTTGGCACCTTTCCACGTAAAGGAAACACCGGGCAGTGACATGCAACAATATAAAATTAAGTATGAATTGATAACATGGTTTCAACGACATAGTGTTCTAAGCTTAAATGGCTATATGGCTGCCATTTTGAAGATAAGGCTGACATACCTAAAACACATAAATTTTTATCAACTGCCACAGTACTTCTAGCTTCTGAAATTTGGTAGGAATCTGTTAATTTTTTACCGATATGACATAAAAAATTTATTTATTCATGTGGTGCTATCCTACAACATCACTGACAAAAGTGACTATATGTTAGCATATATGATGCTTGTAATTGATANATTCATGTGGTGCTATCCTACAACATCACTGACAAAAGTGACTATATGTTAGCATATATGATGCTTGTAATTGATACTTTCAGCATGCAAAAGTTCGTCAAAATTGGTTAAGCAGTATGGTAGATATATAATATAAACCTCAAATATTTGTATGACCACCATTTTATTTGGTTTTATCTTCTGAAATGGCGAACTAACAACTATATCCATTTCAAAATTTAATGCTTTCACGGTGCTCTGCCAGCAAACAAAATTTGGNTTCATGTGGTGCTATCCTACAACATCACTGACAAAAGTGACTATATGTTAGCATATATGATGCTTGTAATTGATATACTTTCAGCATGCAAAAGTTCATCAAAATTGGTTAAGCAGTATGGTAGATATATAATATAAACCTCAAATATTTGTATGACCACCATTTTATTTGGTTTTATCTTCCGAAATGGCGAACTAACAACTATATCCATTTCAAAATTTAATGCTTTCACGGTGCTCTGCCAGCAAACAAAATTTGGNGAAATGGCGAACTAACAACTATATCCATTTCAAAATTTAATGCTTTCACGGTGCTCTGCCAGCAAACAAAATTTGGTTTAAATCTGTTGAATGGTTCCTGAGATATGACATGACCCTAAATATTTTCAATGAAATTTGTTGATGAAAAAATCTGAGCCACAATCATTATATTATAACATATTACTAGCTAAAAAGTAGTTCGAAATAAATTGAAAAAGAATGCTTTCACTACAATACAATTCCATTACAGTTTCATTATAAAGTAGAACCTCTCTATATTGACCCCATTTACTGTGACTGTCTTTTTATGATGGCACATTTTTGAGGAACCATTAAAACTGTGAAAAAAAATAGAACGTTTAAGGGAAATCTGAAAGAAAAAAAATTAATTTGTTGCAATTTTCTGGTTGCTGGGCATTGCGTTTTTCTTGGCGCACACTGTACTGGCCATAGCGCATATAAGAAAATAGATACCACCCCCTAGGCTGCCAGTGCTAGCCAATACATATTGACTCCGCCAACCTTCCGCCCCTCAGGCGGCCAAATATTTTCACAAGTGATGTGACTACCATCACATGCTTCTCCTGCCATTGTACTCACTCGCTTCCTTTCTCACTTTGCTCATGTTATTACGATGAATTATCTTGGCTTATTGTCACCATTTTTGACAACATATTGTGCTCAGTTTTTTAAACATGCCATCAACTGTGTAGAAGTCTATTGTAAAAGTTGGCAGGTCTGTGTGTTTAATCTGCTGAAAATAAAGCCACATTCTGGATTGTGTTAAACTCTAGTTTTCTTTTACTTGAACTTACAATCTATGTATCACATCAGGAAAGAAAAATTAATTACGTTGAGATATGTTGCAAGTAAATAACATCCAATATGGAAGGCACAACTATATAGTAAATACATCATGTTAAGTCCCAAAACATACAATATTACCTATTTCTATACTTTTGTCGAGGTGTGCATTTTAGAAACCAAATGGTAGTACTGAGTGGGACTTTGGTGACTGTGCGTGCTATTGTATCATGCACCTGTGACTAGGAGACCAAATCAATTTTTTTTGCATCCTACCTCAACAATTATTAATTATTTTAAATATAAGCTTCAATCAAAGGATTGCTATGCACAAATTTAGGGCTACATGAATAGTGGTTGTTTGTTATCAAGTATCTTTTTTTAAACAATACTGAAATTTTTAGTGAATATACATTTTTTAATGCTGATAATATGTCGTCGTATTTGTTATACTTTTATTCTATGGTAGTTGGGATTACTCTATATTTGTATTTGTTTTAAAGCAATTGTTATGAGTGTTTACAAAAGGGTATCTCATGAGGTCCTGTGGTGATTTGACAGGAGTGGAAGGAGGTAAACCCATTACTCCACTCAAGCCAGTGTGGGTCTCGGAGCTTCCCTCTGATGAAGATAGAGGGCAGAGGGGGTAGGCTAGGAGCCACAACGNCTCAAGCCAGTGTGGGTCTCGAAGCTTCCCTCTGATGAAGATAGAGGGCAGAGGGGGTAGGCTAGGAGCCACAACGAGGCCATGGATGCACCCCGTAAAGCCTTACTAAACAGATGCCCAATGATTGAGGGGGGGGGGGACTCCTCTTCTATNAGGCCATGGATGCACCCCGTAAAGCCTTACTAAACAGATGCCCAATGATTGAGGGGGGGGGGGACTCCTCTTCTATCCAGCAGTCCTCCATCCTATTTTTCTGTTTATGTGTACACCTTGTTCCTATTCTTGTTTGTACCATGTGTTTGTGTATTCATATCGATCCAGTGTTCCTGAACCAAGGCATTGCTGCTCAGGGCACTTAATCAAAATAAATAAAAATTTAAACATTTTAATTAGTTAAAAACATGCTAGTTTCAGTATTGTCAATGGCCACTTTCCTAAAATGATGCATAATGCTTTGTTTTCATGTGTATATAATTCCCAAATCCCCTTTGGTGCATTCAAAATTAGTGAGAATTCATGAAAACTGACACATGGATTTAAACGATATCTTAAAAAAAAAAAAAAAATAAAAAAAAAACCACAGTTAAAGGATTGAATGTCTGCAAAGTGCAACCGGTGGAATGGTCTCGCAATGTGAAGCAGTAAAATAATTAGGATCAAATTAAAGGGCAAGATTAAATAAATAAATAAGTGTATATATACATATATATAAAAAACTGAGTTTAGCCTTGAAAGAAAAAAAAAGTAATTACTCATGTTATGGAGAAATAAGACTGCTCCATATACAGCTTGTCCCCAAACTTTAGACTTATTTCAGTTATGGCATGCGTTAAGATATTTTCTTAATTTCTATTTGTGGGAGAGGGAAAACAATTGTAATGGTGCGGGCCGCGGCTCGTTAAGGCATATTTAATATTACTGCAGCCTCAAAGAGTGGGCACCATATTGTAAAGTTCCGGGCAGTTGTTACATTGCGGAATGTTTACGTTGCCACGGCTTGCTCAGGGTAGAAACACGAGACTCAGTTACTTGAACACTAGTTACTTAAGAAAAAAGTTCCATATTAGTTTTATATATATTTTATTTATCTTTTGAATGACACAGTTCACATACGAATGTCCAGTATGCAGAGTACGAACCTTTACCATTAAATATACTATTGCAGATAACAGTGCCACAGTCGTTTACTTAATGATGTTCTTAAAAAACTGACCCGAAGAAACTTAAAATGCGGCTACCTCCCACACCGGCTGAGAAATGATATATTAAAGTCTAGTTGCCGATGTGGGGGTTCTAGTCCTGCCCGAACGCGGCCTAGGCTAGCATTGCATGATACTTCTCGACTGCGCTGACCTGCCCTCACGGGCGACGTGAAGTAACTCTCCCTGACGACTGACTTGAATAAGACTGCTCTTAGGGCGACAGACAGACGCCTCTTTTTGTGCTGCCTATCACCCCCCTCTCCTGAGATAAGCGCCTGGCATCTGCCAGCAGCGTCATCTAAAACTGCACGTGTCCCGCTCTCAACACGTTATCGATACTGCGTTGTCAACAGAAACGAACCTCTCGTACAACAAAAACTTGTTGACGTTGCCTGAAACTGCGCTGGAGGAACTAAAACCTGTCGACATTGCCTGATCCAGATAAACCTAACATCTCGTTTCGTATAAAATTTGTTGACTCATTAAAACTGCGCCGAAGGAACTAAAACTTGTCGACGTTGCCTGATCCANATCTTGTTTCGTATAAAATTTGTTGACTCATTAAAACTGCGCCGAAGGAACTAAAACTTGTCGACGTTGCCTGATCCACAGAAACGAACTAATCTAATTAATGCTGATGCTTCCCCAAAAAACCAAAGTTCGAAACAAAACTGTAACCGTCCTCCTGATAAAACGTAAACAGCAGACGTCCGCCCCATAACCTACAAACGCACACGTCTGCCGGATAAACTAACACGGGAAACGAGCCACCACGGCTTTAAACTTGAACCCGATAAAAATATTAAGAAGCTTTCCAAAGCTTCAAACACACAAAAGAATTTTACACCCGTGTACAGAAAAATTACGAATATTGCATCATTACACAATCCATCACCTATTCTCCTCTCAAACTTATGTTGTCCTAGTGCTTGCATAACATTATCAATACTAATCAGGCAGCAAACTTGAATTACATAAAGGAACCCACTGTCCATTAAAGTTAATTCTTAGGTGAGATGAAAATCACAAATAAAGTTACTATAATCTTATTCAAAAGTGCAAATATGAATTATTAATTTATAAACAAATAACATCCCTTATTAATGGTTGCAAGTTCACTGCAAATTGCAAACCTGAATGGAAAGTACAAAACCAAACTGCAACATCAGTAATAACAAACCTACCAGTTTCTCTTCGCTTAACTGGAGAGCAAAGGTGGCAACATCATTTTCACTCAAGTTTTTCTTTTGGGGTACTTTCTTTGAAGTGATCTTCTTCCGTCGTCGTCTTTTCATGCCAACTGGAGATGATTTTGTAACATCTTTTGTTGATAGGTTGAAATCTGCAAAATTTGATATGCATATTGTAAAAAATTATTGTGTATAGGAAAAATGTTAGGAACTGTGCTACAATTAGGTGTTACACCTGAGAACATTGTTCTTGCCTTTTAAAATATATCAAAATGAAAATTAAAGCAGATTATTTGCATAGTGCATATAACAAAATATTGTCCCATATAGGCAAGTTTAAGGAAGTTAAATATTTCTGACTTGTAATTTTCATCAGCTAATTTTATGCATGTTTACAAAAATGTATAGCAAATACAGAAATGTATGATGTGAGAGAATACAATTACATTTAAAAACAGTAATTATCCCAATATAATTAAGGAATTATTTCATAATGTTTACGTAGATTGTCAACAATTCCCATCATTTAAGAAAGCTAATATTATATGAAAAAACAATAATTTGTATTTACAAATTTCACTCATAATACATAACACTCAATTACTTAATCATCCACTAAGTAGTTTAACTGCAGGTGTTAACTACTAGTAGACTAAATATAACTGGAATTTTATATTGAAAACACACTAGCTGTACAGACATTACAGAATGTAAAAATAATCATGTACAAACAGTCCCATTAATCAGTAGATACCAGGATGCATGCAGGGAGGAGAAATCTATTCTCTAATACCACTAGACCAAAAAATTTCCCATTAGATGCCTCTTACCATATGCCCAGTCTCATTAAGTGGCCATCCAGCATTTCTAAATTATGTAGTGGAGTTGGCAGATATTTTTAATAGGTGTGCAGTTTTGCATTTGTTGGCAAAAATTCCATATGTCCAGAGAAGGTATTTACAAGGCATTGAAAATCCACTGAAATTCTATAGCTGTAGTAAGTTTTTCAGATTATTTAATTTTAGAAAATTTCATTTAAAGGCACCATTCATTATTCAGGACTAATTCCTAAATTGAAGGTTACACTTGACACATATATATTATGTATATGATAATTAGATGTACTTCTTGAATTACATTTCAGATATACTCATAAATAAAAATGTATTAACATATGAAATTAACTAAATGAAAATTGCAAGCAGGAAACGCAGTATGCTGATACAAACAATGTATGTAAACAATGATTGTAATTTAGGAATTAAGTTTATAAAACTAATCTTTGTTATATTAGGTTTTTGACACATACATTATAGTTTTCAATGAAGGTTTCCAAACTGTTCTTGTAGGTGTACATGGCTATTTATCACAAATAAATAATAAACCTAAAAAATTATCGCTAAAATATGAAAAAAATTATTGACTGCCTTTAGCAGACAGATTACTTCATCAAGTTTGTTTTCTCTGATAAAGGTGGTGCACTATAACATAAGCATCCTAGGAACCAAATTTGAAAAAAAATCACCGTCCACAACAGCATACATTTGAACGTAAGCAATGACCGCAATACTAATAGTAAAGTTGGCAGCGAGTTAGAAGTAATTACAGGTTGTAACGTCTCACTAGATCAAATATTAGACACTAACGGCACCTGAAATTCATTACTTTCTTTTTGTTTTGCCAACGTAAGAATAAAAATATCCTTATAACACATTTGTATTTGTAACAAATTCATACCATCACTTGGCCAATACATTGTTTCAAGTTATAGGGTCCATTGTACTGTTTAATTTTTTTTACATCTTTACGATTCCCATGTTAAAATGCTCTGAATTCCTTGAATTTATGTGGCAGTTCCTGTCATGTTCCCTGGTTAGTTAGTTGGAAGTGCCTTCCTAGAACAATGTGATTTATATTGCAGTTCGTAAAGCCAAGTATAAAAGATTTATTTACATAGTAAGAAATTTAGGCCTAAAGTTTATAATTCTTTTTTGCTGTATTTCAAAATTGTTTCTAGTCGCGGGAAGTCTTAACATTTCACATAATATGCTGAACTGGCCAGTAGGTCTACATGTAATTAAAGTTGGTTATAATAATTTAAAACTTAAAAAAACTTTGGTAGAGTGCATTTAATTATATTTGTGATATGTGTAGCTGTTCTGGAGCTTCAGCAGGTGAGTTATTACTTACGTGACTGTCGAGAACAGTGTTTACGAGTCTGTACCTCGGTACATATTTCATTAGTTTCCAACAAATAGCACAATAAAACCGCTTTATATTACACGTGGGATATGTCTGCTCTACTTTTAATATATTTACATAGTTCCTTGAGGTTTTGTTGAACTTTTGGATGTGTCCGGGCCAACATAAACAGTGAGCATTCCGAGCTGCCACAGATAACCTCAATTCCTATATTGAAAATTGAATTCTGCCTTAAATGCATGAATACAATTTCATGAAATATATTGTCATCAGTTAAGTATTGTTTTGTTATTATTCTGATGAAATTACATTCATATAGCTGTAGTCATTCTAATTATTAGATTATAAAAGTGATTTTATCAAAAGAAAGATTAAGTCAAACTTTCATGTCATTAAACCCAAGTAAAAACAAAATTAAATTGGATGGATTTTCATGAAACCTACATTTAGTTATAAATATCGCCATGGAGGTGTGCTGTAAAAAATTTGGATCAATTTGGTTCAGCCACCAAACTTTTATGATAACTATTTTTGGTATTCGTAACATCATCATAGCAAAACCGGCCTTTTGCTTACACATTTGAGATTTGTGCTCTAAGTAGCACACAGTTATCAGCAAGAATTGTGATACTTCTGCAAATATTGTCATAATTGTAACGTATGCAGAATAATATGTGTCATTTGAAGGGGTTTAAGCACACCATTTTCCTTAGTTCTGCCCGTAAATGTTATTTTTTATTAATTCTGGTATTAGTTCTCTCCTGTGATGGGGGTGGTGTGAGTTCTCCAGTAGATATCTGTCTCTGTGTGTTGGTTTCCGATATACTGAATGGCCTAAGTGGTTATCCTCTTCCCTTGTAACTAATACATCCAGAAAAGGCAGTTTTCCACCTTTTTCCACTTCCATCGTAAACGCAATGTTCGGGTTGATGATGTTTAGATGTGCTAGGAAATCTGCCCAGTTTCTCCCTTCCATGGCTCCAGATGGTGAAAATGTCATCAACATATGTGTACCAGCACTTTGGTTTGTATTGGCTGGTATCTAGACTGCAAAGAACTAAGTTTAGTTAATTTTGAAACATCAATTTATTCAATTTTATAATTTTGTATTGTCATTTCCAGCAGTCACACAGTTTTAACATAGGAAATTTAAGCACAAGCCAAGCCTATATGCATGTATGTGTACCAGGCTATTTTTAGATTTTGCTAACAGGTGATGTGAAGTCCGCAACACAAATGTATATAACATTTGAGTACAATGACATGACTGGCTGAAAGGGCAGCAAATTAATGCAAAACACCGCAGGACAGGATAGCAAATTAAATGATTTTTGTAATATATTTGATGTTTAATATAATTCAAAGANGTGCATGTATGTGTACCAGGCTATTTTTAGATTTTGCTAACAGGTGATGTGAAGTCCGCAACACAAATGTATATAACATTTGAGTACAATGACATGACTGGCTGAAAGGGCAGCAAATGAATGCAAAACACCGCAGGACAGGATAGCAAATTAAATGATTTTTGTAATATATTTGATGTTTAATATAATTCAAAGATGAAAATCATTATAGTTCACATAAATAAAGTGGAAAGTTAACAGATTAATTGATCTAAGTCAGTTGAAATCGATTTTTGTAGTCAGAACTGCGTGCGAGGCAGAGCAAATGTGGAAGGCACGAAGGTAAGCTGGTGAGAAAGCATGGTGAGATGGCGTGAAGGGCTCTCTTCTGCACGACTGCTCGGAGGCAGTGGATGTGTTGATCACACCTCTGTGATCATAGTATAGTGGTGGGAAGTAAATGGCAGTGATGGTGCCATGTTAGGTGGTGATACATATTTTTCTTTAATTATGTAATATAGGGTAGATGGGTAGTTAAACCACCTCATTGTTAATTAATTTTGTTTCAGTCATGTAATTTTAACAGTTTAAGTTTGTAAGTATCCTCCAAGTACTCCATGGGAGAAGTGCATCATTTCACAATGTGCGTTAAACTCAACAAGTTACCAGCTCAGCCTACATGTTTACGCATCAGCCCGTGAAAAAAGAAATGTCTAANGTACGCATCAGCCCGTGAAAAAAGAAATGTCTAAAGAAATAATACAAAGAACTTTGTATATTATTTAAAATTTGATTTTGTTTTGGACGATTTTGGAAATAAACAAGTGAATGGCAATTCTGTTACTTTTTCTTCAAGCAGACAATAGCTGATCTCTAGTGTTATGGAAGCTGAACACATTCCTGTAACNGCAATTCTGTTACTTTTTCTTCAAGCAGACAATAGCTGATCTCTAGTGTTATGGAAGCTGAACACATTCCTGTAACAACTTAAGTGGACAGTTGTGCAAGGTTCTCATTCTCCACCACAAACTAGCCGGAGCACTACCTATATCCATGTCAAGTATATGAGTGTAAATATCAGCAGCAGAGGATGAAACCAACCACATCACCTTAATTTAACTAAAATGAAGAAGATCATTCCAAATAGCAAACTATTTGAGATACATTTTACAAACTATATACTCTGGTTGAAATTAACCTATCAAGTGAAAATCTTATAAATGAAGAACCTGCACTTCTGCTTGACATTGATGTTTCTGCAAGAAATACCAGATCATAAACTACAGTAAAGGAGACTGACATTCTTTTCTTTATTCACGAACCACAACTGGACGTAAATTGAAAAGTAAATTATTTGACTTAGGATATTTTTCTACTTATACATCCAAAACAATGCCAACACAAGCCACAAAGCAATCCCCTTACCTATTCTGGTTATCAAAACGGTTAAGCCAGTTAAATTGTTAAAAACTCAACAATCAATAATATAAAAAAAATTTTATTTCTACATATGGAAAGCAAAATATTTTCTAGCAATATATAAAATATCTAAAACATTATTAAGAACCAATCACTAGTAATAAAAAAATGGATAAATGCTTAAATTAAATGCAACCCATGGCAGATAAATTTGCATGAACCTTCATTTACTGATATAAAAAGTATAAAAGAATTCATAGGTCAACTATCAATCAACATCAAATAATATTTTTATTCCTATACATGAAATTACATATAGTTTAGTTCTATGCAACATTAAAATACTAAAATCTTAGTTTTTAGCTGGTCCTGATAATATTCCACATTTCATAATCAAAGGATGTTTATTCATTTTATTGCCTATTTTAACTAACATTTTTTCCTGAATGTATAGCGAAAGAAGTATAGTTCCCTCTGGAAAGAAGCAGTAGTAATACCAATAGATTATATGTATANTTCCTGAATGTATAGCGAAAGAAGTATAGTTCCCTCTGGAAAGAAGCAGTAGTAATACCAATAGATTATATGTATATGTATTTATATAATGATTGGAAATTAGAAATGCTATTTTTTTAATACTTACCTAACAGAGAAAATGCCACACNTATATGTATTTATATAATGATTGGAAATTAGAAATGCTATTTTTTTAATACTTACCTAACAGAGAAAATGCCACACCAAGGTGTGAATGCAGTACCATGAAATGTGCAGAGCAGATGTACTTATGCCTGTTATGCATTTTATTGCCATTATTGTTGTCAATCACATGAACCACATGTATGATATAGGCAGACAACCCACACATGAAGATGTCATTCAAGATGTCACGGACATGAAAAGTGTTTTGGCTGTTACTATATCTGGAGAATTAACAAAGTGTCGTAATGCCTATAAGGCATGGTTAAACATAATTCTCTCAAACATATCGAGAGGTTTCCCTGCTGTTTGGCCCTTGTATTGCACAAGAAATGTAACATGAACACTACTGTTGCACACATTTGGCAACAATGGACCCAAGAAGGAAATATGCATCGTCGTAGTGAAATTGGAACTCTGATACAGATGTCAGTACACACATCATCACATCATATGCCATGTTGTAGCACACCCACATTCCACAATTGGTGACTATTTGAAGTGTACAGGTTTGGATGCTCCGATATCAACACGGACAGTCTCACACCNGTGACTATTTGAAGTGTACAGGTTTGGATGCTCCGATATCAACACGGACAGTCTCACACCAACTGGCTGATGCAGCTGTCCATCAATCCATTGCAAAGGCAACCCTTAACAACAAGCAATTGCTATCATTGCTTTGAATGGTGCCACACCACAGCTGCATGGGGTGCAGAATGGAATAGTGTAAGGTAATTATATATTTCTACTTTACTAATCATGTAGAACACAAATATAGTAGGGGCATAGCTTTAAAATAAGTGCAACATATTAAACAAAATTGAACAAAATTGCAAAATGACTGTTCAGCCAGTTTGTTTACGTTTCTGAATGAAACGTCCTAGACCAACGAAAGCTGCATTAATGGGTTCTGCACAGCTTACCTTGTTCACATTCAAGAGTGTAACGTTAAAATAAGTAGAACATATTTTAAAAAATTGTGAAATTTGTTTGTTTACATCTATTAACGTCTACCGCCATTAATAATTGNTGTTTACGTTTCTGAATGAAACGTCCTAGACCAACGAAAGTTGCATTAATGGGTTCTGCACAGCTTACCTTGTTCACATTCAAGAGTGTAACGTTAAAATAAGTAGAACATATTTTAAAAAATTGTGAAATTTGTTTGTTTACATCTATTAACGTCTACCGCCATTAATAATGGCAGCGCATTGCTGAATCCATGTTACCTAGCGGCCACGGATGTCATTACGGGCATTTTAAAGGTCAATTTAAAACCTATAAGTCGCCATAGCGTCCTTGCCGGGTGTAGTTGTGCCGTCCTAATCCGACTGATTTAAAAACGGAGAAAGCAATAACGAGTGCTTCTGTGAGTTATATTAAAAAATGCCCCTCGTATATTCGTGTTCTGCATCATTAGTAGAGTGTTAATATACAATTTTCCGTGAATATTTTTTTTTTTTTACAGAAAAGCTCTTAAACTTAATAACTACCTAGTGTAATCTTAAACAATGAATCAAATTTTTGCCTCACCAATGATGATCACCATGTGAGTCTGGTGATGACATGGCCACTGAGCTAATTCCTCCACCATTTTGGAGTGCCACGCAGCTTGTCAACATGAGGACATGGTTTGTGGTGCTATCTGTCTGTGTTAACAGCCTCTAACCTCTAGTACACATTAACAGCACACTAGGTTAATGAGATGCTTCAGCCCATGGCAATACCATATCTACAGGGCATTCCAAATGCACATTTTTAATAGGACAACACCCAGCCAAATAAAACTCAGATTAGCCTCAATATTTGCAAGGTGTTGATGCTTTCCTGGCTGGTCTTATCTCCTTGATTTCTTGCCCTGTAAGGATCTGTGAAACACGATCGGACACTGACTGAAACCCTCCCACCCCCACAAAATAAGGCTATCTGTGACCTCGTATGAACACCACATGGTCCATGCTAGGTGGAGGACATTATTTTGGGCACTCATCAAATTGATGCATCAGGTTCAACAATGAGTCACTCAACATGGAGGTCATACTATCTAACTGCTGTCCATGCTGCTAAGGGCGGTTACTCTGGATACTAGCAGGTGGTCATAATAATGTGATTTGAATGTGTATATCCTTGACTTATGGGTTGTAACCAAGTCACAGTAATTTTTCCAAACGTTTCTGAAGACATTGCAGCATCCATCTTCAGGTTTAAGTAGCGGCAGTAAGTAATTTTCTATTGAAGCTCTGTGTTGCCTTCCTGAAATTCTATACCTTAGGTTGTGCAGGGGTGATTCCTGATTGGCTAGAGCTGTGGGCCAATCCCAGTCTGCTTCCCTCCTAGTTGGCTGAGTTGTTGGCAAATCAAGGATGAGCTCACCTCTAAAATTTGTTCCAGCTTGTTTTGGTTGTTTTTGAAATAGTACCGTTATATTACTAAGTTTAAATCCATATTCCCTGTTAATGTTGGCTGGATATTTTAATATTTCAATGGCCTGTTGCATATCTCTTTTCTTGTAGTTTGGGGTATTGGCTATTGTACTATTTTTGTCAAATTCAATACTGTGGGGCGTTGCAACTGAGTGTTCTGCTATAGCTGAACTAAGATTTTCTTGATTGTAATCCTTGATGTGTTCCTTAATCCTGGTGATGTCTCTCCTAGCAGTTTGTCCTACATAAACTTCCAGCAAGAGCAGGGAGGGAACAACGTATACACAAACTAGGTCTTCTGCAGGGTATTATCTTACACTGAAGTGAGAGCACTTTCTATCTTGTTTATGGGTTTCAATATTGTGTATATATTGTTTTTGCTTAGAGCCAGCTGGTAGGAGAATCCTTTCATGTAAGAGATGTCCGTTTTGTTGGAATCCTTTTCGGTTTTATTTTTGCACAGAGGTGGCTTCATTGCTTAGTTAAAATTCTTTTTGTAGTAGTCATTTGCATGAAGGAGCGTTGCAACATGATTTATCTCTTCCCTCTTCCTTAAGGGTGGTCTCCTCACAAATAATCCTGACCCTGTGTATAAGGGTTGAAATAACAGTTCTCTTCTGTAATGCTGGAGGGTAAGAGTTCTCCTGTAGATATCTGTCTAAAGCTAACACACACAGATATTCTGAATGGCCCAAGTTGTTATCCTCTTCCCTTGTAACTAGTAGGTACATCCAGAATTGGCAGTTTTAAAACTTTTTCTACTTCCATTGTAAACTGAATGTTTAAGTTGAAGTTGTTCCGATGAGTTAGGAAATCTTGAAGTTTCTCTTCCATGGATCCAGATGGTGAAAGTGTCAGACATATCTGTACCAGTACTTTGGTTTGTTATGACTGGTACAGATTGCTTTTTCCTGGAAGTCTGCCATGAAGATGTTGGCAAAGAGAAGTTAAAGGGGTGAACCCATGGCAGCCCCTTCTTTTTGCACATATCTATGACCACTGAATGAAAATAAAGTTGAAAATACACAATGTTCAGCGAGTTTCACAATGTCTCTATTAATGTTGTCTTCTCCAAGGTGTTGTAGGAGAATTTGACGAGCTTTGAGGACTGGAACTTTGGTGAAGAAGGAAACCACATCGAAGCTGACTACAATGTCATTAGGTTGAAGAGAAAATTGTAAGGACTTCAATGAAATGTGGCTAATTTTGTATGTGAGAGGCTGAAGTGGGAATGATGGGCTGAATTAACATGTTCATGAGTTCAAGAACCTATTGGTCGAAGAGGTATAGCCTCTTTGCGTATCTTTGCTTCTTTTTGTATAACAAATTCAGCCATGAGTTTCTTCGCAGTTGTCTCAATTTGTTAAAGAGGGTTGCGGCTAGTTTTTGAACGGGTTGGATGCTGCAGGAGTTTTGGAATGTTGTCTTGATAGTCAGTGGTGTTCATAACTACTGTAGCATTCCCTTTGTTTTCCTTCAAATTATAACATCTTTGTCACTGCGTAGCTGTTAAAAGGCTTTTCTTTTTCCCTGACTGATATTCAATGGGGGAAGCCTGGCATTGCACAAGACTCTAGTTGTCTCTGTGTGAATCTCGTATGCTGTGGTTGGAGGAAGGTGGCTAATGGCATCTTCTATTCCACAGACATTGTCTTCTGGAGGCAGTTTCCTTGGTCCCACAGCAAAGTTCATGCCTTTGGTTAGAAGATAAGTGCTGGCTTCATCCAGCTGTTTACTCAAGAGGTTGACCACCACCGTGTTTTTATCCAGGACGGGTGGTATTCTTTTTCCTTGGAGTTGGCTAAATTTCTTTCACTTGTTACTTTTGTCATAAACAAGAGTCAGTGTAGAAAGAAGTAAGGAGCATGTTTCAATTGTGGTAGCAAGAAGCATTTGGCAAAGGACTGCCAGAAAAGTAGTAGGTCTAGTAAAAATTATGAGCAATTGAACTAGAATGGGGTTGGCAGTGCCACAAATACCAGCCCCCAATAACAGTTGTGCCTGTTGCACCAGCTGACATTTAATGGACATACTAATTGGTTTTCTCAGCTACTTTTAATGGTAAACCAAGTTGTTAGTGGATACAGGTGCTCAAATCTAAATATGGCACAGGATGTTTCAAAATGTGCAGAATTTTTCTGTACTGTAATTTGCAGTTACAGGCCTGAATGGTAACAAAGTATGAAACTTGGGGAAAATGTGATGTTGACATTTTAATTGACAGAGATGCATATAAGTTGTGTCTCCAAGTTATTGAGCCATCTTGCAATCAGTATGATAGTAATCTTGGCTTAGATTTTCTGAAACTCAATCATGCAACTATCAGTGTAGCAAAGCAGAGGCTTTACATTCGCAACAAATAATGTGTGTTAAGAAGAGCATCTGATAAGAAGTCAAATATGATAAATGTGTACATTGAGGTAGCTAACACATCTCATCCTACTGAACTCATACAGGAGCCTGTACATCTTAAAAGCAGCTGAGGACTGGCCACCATGCACAGGAAAAAGAGTCCAGGTACAGTTAAGTTTCTCTGAGAGTGTTGACATTGTTATTGTTCTGGCCGAACCGGTTTTGGAAAATTATTTTCTTAATGTTAAGCATTGTTACGTTGCCAGAACATTAGCCATGTGCTCATGTCAATGGTACTAAGTGGTGCAATTAAACATTGTTAATATGAGTCAAGCAGCAGTAAAAATTCCTTCAGGTACTAAGTTAGCAACAGTACAATTGTTGAAGCCTGAGAATATAAGCCTGAGAATATAAGCCCTTGCGACATGGTTAATCCTGTAGCAGCCACAGAATTTCAAAATAACCCTGAGAAGTCAGAGTGTATATCAGTACTGCTAAGTGTTCCACATAGTGACATTAAGGTAATTATTAAGTTTAGGGGCTTTTCTGAAAAACACAAAAAAAATTCCGGAAAATGGTATATTTCCACTCTACTAATAATGCAGAACACGAATATACTAGGGGCATTAACGCCAGACTAATTTCTTAATATGTGCCCACCTAACCTAACAGAACCTAACTCCACAATGAGTGAATCACTATTTTACGTTTTTAAACTAACCTAGGATTGTAGGGTTTTAAACTAACCTAGGATTGTAGGGTTGTAAACTAACCTAGGATTGTAGGGTTGTAAACTAACCTAGGATTGTAAGGTTGTAAAGTAATATAAGATTATGCAATATTAATCAAATCTACGATCAACACCCTACAATCACAGACTAGATGGGAAGCCTATAATACTACATTATTTTTAATAACTGCAATCCTAGGTTAGTTTAAAAATGTAAAATAGTGATCCACCCATCGTGGGGCTAGGTTCTGTTTGGTTAGGTGGGTACATATTATACAATTAGTCATACGTTAATGATGCTACTATAGTCGTGTTCTGCGTTACCTACCAATAATCCTAGGTTAGTAGAGAAAGAATGTTAAATTGTGGGGTAAAAACGTCCGGAAAAACCCTGTTTGAATTACGTAATATAACTACATTTGCACGTTAAGCTACCTGTTAGGATTTGCAGGTTTTACACTAAACTACGAATGTAGGATTTTAGGGATTTAAAGGAGCGTAAAACACACCAAAATACTATCAATGCACTCACCAAAGTAGGCGGGTGGTACATACTCTGTCAACGGCCCATTCAACCTCAAATCACTCTATGAAATCACAATCTTCCACAAAGCGCCACATACGCGCATATAACGCACTGGTACACTCGTTTACAGCCGAATATANCTTCCACAAAGCGCCACATACGCGCATATAACGCACTGGTACACTCGTTTACAGCCGAATATATACACAGAAGCAATGGTTAATAGGCTAATATAACGCAGAAACGTAGTCTTGATTTCTTTCTTCGTTTTAAATCACGAACGGAGCACCACCTAACTCACCACGACCAGCACCTGTAGGCATACTAGTATGACCCGTGATGATTTATGCGCCCGCTAGATTGCGTGAATATGCAATGCGCGGCCATTATTAATAGGGGCAGGCGTTACTAGATGTAAACATCAAATTTTGCGATTTATTTCAATATGTTCTACTTATTTTAACATTACGCCGTCTTGAATATGACCAAGGTAAGCTGTGCAGAACTCGTTAATGAAACTTTTGTTGGTCTAGGACGTTTCGTTCACAAACGTAAACAAACTGCCAAAAACAGTCATCTCGCAAATTTGTTCAATTTTTAAAAATATGTTTTACTTATTTTATAGCTACGCCCTTAGTATATTAGTGTTCTACGTGATTAGTAGAGTCGAAATATACCACTTTTTGGAGTTTTTTTTTATTATTTACGGAAAAGCCCCTAAACTTAATAATTACTGACATTAAAACTCAAAGCAATAGTGAAATCCACTTACAGCAAAGTTAAGACCCCTGTCGGTTCAGGATAGGCAAATTCTTAAACCAATTCTGCATGAATTTACAGATATTTTTCAGAAAACAAACAGAAGAAAATCTTCNCAAATTCTTAAACCAATTCTGCATGAATTTACAGATATTTTTCAGAAAACAAACAGAAGAAAATCTTCCAGTCCCCCCATTTGTGCAGCAAAAAATTCATAGCATACCTGGTTCCATATCAGCAACAACTAGATCAGGACATGTTTAATGAATAGTTATCAGGATTCACAGTGCCTCGAGACCCTAGCAATCCTTTATTGTNCAACTAGATCAGGACATGTTTAATGAATAGTTATCAGGATTCACAGTGCCTCGAGACCCTAGCAATCCTTTATTGTCCTATCCTATTGTTGTTATAAAGAAAAAGTCACAATCTGGAGAGCCTAACTTTAGATTTTGTGTAGACTATCAATCTCTTAATAATGTGACAGTGCCTGACATTTATCCTCTTCCTAACATAGTAAAAAAAATAAACGTTGGGAAGTGCACTTTTATTTTCAGTTGTTGACCTTACTTCTGGGTACCCTCAAATAGAAATTGATCCAGATAGCAGGGCTAAAACAGCTTTTGTTACCACAACAAGAGTTTACAAATATGTCAATTTACCATATGGGCTCATCAATGGACCAGCAAAATATCAACAAATGATTGATAGTGCACTTCTGGGACTGATATCTCTGCAAGCAATGGTGTACACTGATGATGTAATTGTCTTTGCTAAAGATATATGCACAAGCATGCTGAACGACTCAGAGCTGTTTTTCAGAAGTTACAGGATGCCAAATTTGCAATATAAGAAGTTCAGTACATTGATCATATTATCTCATCAGAAAGAATAAAACATGATCCCAAATTGATAGAGGCTAATGCAAATCATCCAGCTCCAACAAATGTCAAGGAACTTAAATCAGTTTTTTTTTTAATTTATGAAAAAAAACATTAATTTATTTTAACAGGCAGATGTTTTCTGAATAAAATGATACCCCAGAAGGGTAAAAACGATCTCACCTTGTCGCCAAAAGAAGCGCAAACAGAATGAGGGGAAGGAGGACTAGTGACCCTCATGGCTTCATAGACTGGTTGCCACTATCTTCCGGTCAAATCTGGAGGCTACTGTGGCCCTGTCGCCTGCGAAGGTAGTGCGTGAAGACCGGCCAAGGGCGACAGATGAGCCTACATGCCGGGCAGCCCACTCAACTTCAGCCACCTAGGCCGCAGATTTAACAGATTTTTTAATTTTTTTTTTTTTTTGTTTCTCACACTGTGGCATACCAATTAAAGGTCGTGACACAACTACTCTTACATTTCATTGCTGTGACCAAACGTACGTATATTTTTAATCAATTTTCATCAAGTTTTCTTGAACTTTTGTTGGTTTTGAATAAGCCTAGTACCATGCATTTTCAACAATCATTTCACCAAAAATTGTGTGTGGTTTATTGAAGTAAATACTGGTAATTTGTTGCAACGTTTCATAAATAGAGTGTCAAACACGAATAGTGTAACGTTGTTAAATGTTAGGCCAAAAATGTCATCACCGTCTTTATGCTAGTAATTGATCTCTTTAATAATTCACACACTTTTATAAACTAGTAGGGAATTATTTTAATCACAACGCATCTAGGTAACTTAGAAACATGTTACTTTATTTTACTATCAGACAGAGAAATGCAATGCAAAAATTATCTTATACCAGAGTTTAGTCAGGTCAGTTTTTTACGTAACTTTTGATGCAGTCAGTAATCGTATCTGCCCATGGTGGGTATAATTTCTTCTAATTAAATTTACAGGTTTCGTTAATTGAAAGTATAATCTTCCAGCCACTAGCTGTTTTCAGGCAATAGTTGTAGGCTAAGCTATGGCTATTTTCCTTTCCCCACTTTTGAACATTTTAACGTAATGAGTAATCATCTCTGCACATGGAAAAATGGAGGGGGGGGGGAATTTGGTATTATTTTAATTGCAAAGCTATCTTGGAATAATATTTCCAGGTTTCGTTCATTAAAAATGTATAATTTTCCATTGAGTAGCTGTTATTTGGTTTGAGGCGGTTGTGCGAATACTGCGGCGACAGAGTACTCAATTGGGGGAAAATACTGCGGCTGTCGAGTAATCAATGGCGGGCTGAGCGGCTATACTTACTTGGCAAGGTCAGGTTTTCTGCTCATTTTACGCAATCAGTGATCGTATCTGTACTTGTTGGGTGTCATTGTAAAGAGCATGTGTCTAACTGCTTAAATAAATCAACATTTCATAAATATAACAAGTTATTTTCCCATTAGATAGGTTTAAACACAATTTTAATGCAATTGTAGGACAAATTTTGGGTTTTGTGTCCAATTCGGGAATATCAAGGACATAGTTGTAGCAAGGATCAAACCCAGAACCGTGACCCCTCACTATAACGGGACTACTGTATTTAATCAAACTCTGGTTTCAGGTGGAACAAGTATGTCTCGCATGTGGACAGACTTATTTCAGAAGACTGGTCATAAGAGGTAACATGGAACAGTCGTGCCCCATTGGGCCAATCGTCATACGTGTTGGCAATGACAATGACTCTCTAGTGTCAGTGATGTAAAATCTCTGACAGTACCTTTGGAAAGCAAAACTGAACCTCTGGCAATACCACTACATTATAATGAATATGAAGCCATACCTCTAGTCAGTCCTGTGGAATTCCTACCAGAATCACCAGATAATGATACAGAACCTTTCTTGGGGTTTGTATGTTCTGAGTCAGCCTGTTAACATAATTTTGCATGACGTTGTGATATTTTTTCTTCGTATGCAATATTATCAGTTGTTCTTCCCCTTAAAATTGTTACAAGTTAGCTAGTGATATTCCAATACATGAGTTTTCATATGTTACTTTTTTTTCCTCGTTTATTTTAGTGCTCAGTGATCGTGATTGATGGCAAGTTTATCTCAGCATCTTAAGAGTTGACAATGTGAAATTATTTTTCTGGGGTTAATTCAGCTCTCCAAGATGCCTACAAAGTACATGATACCCAAGAAAGGTAAGGTTTTGGAAGATCAGGTTTTTTTAAAACAAATTATTTGAGACATGAAATACCATTTCTGACTACAGAGCCTCAAACTTAAGTTAAGTCCCGGGAAAAATGTGAACTAACATTCTCCTCTTTCACACACACCACCCCTCCTTACACAGCCATTTGCCTCGTCTCCTTCCAGCCAATATCCGGCAAGCAGCCGTATCGACCACCTGTGTGTATAGTCATGTCAGTTGTAAAGTGGTGTTGACAGTTGTGGCAACTTGTGTTTATCATCCAGTTTCGTATCACGCGCATTTACCCGCAAGTTGTAAGTATTACCGTCATTGTATGTCATAACGTGAATCGCAATATACATATTTATTGTCTTTGCTAGATCAGCAGCTGTTTGTCAATAACTTGTGTTTGTGTGCATCAGGACNTCGCAATATACATATTTATTGTCTTTGCTAGATCAGCAGCTGTTTGTCAATAACTTGTGTTTGTGTGCATCAGGACGTTTTATTTACCTATTGTAATATTTGCAATATCTGAAAAATGTAAAAGCAATAGACCTGTGCACAGCGAACCTTGAGAAATTTTTATAATTGTAATCCAGTTTTGCAATAAAGAAAGGGAAGGTGGTAATTTGATGATTCCTATTCAGTGTGCAACAACATCCTTCAGCTGCAATAGGGAAATAAAAAGCTTTTATTTTAAAAAAATTTGTGAAGAGAGTAGTATAGCATCTAGCAGTGGAACAAAATTGTCAACTCCTGGTAAGAAGAAGAAAACTGCAGACAGAAAAATTCAGTTAGATTCATTTGATGCTGGAGTGGAGCAAAGAAAAGTGCACAAGTTTTACGTGATGGAAAAAAAATACCCACACTAAAAAAACTTGCAAAAAAAATTAATTTCAGAGGTAGTAGGAAAACTTTGCGAAAATTAATCAAAGCANTCGCAATATACATATTTATTGTCTTTGCTAGATCAGCAGCTGTTTGTCAATAACTTGTGTTTGTGTGCATCAGGAAGTTTTATTTACCTATTGTAATATTTGCAATATCTGAAAAATGTAAAAGCAATAGACCTGTGCACAGCGAACCTTGAGAAATTTTTATAAGTGTAATCCAGTTTTGCAATAAAGAAAGGGAAGGTGGTAATTTGATGATTCCTATTCAGTGTGCAACAACGTCCTTCAGCTGCAATAGGGAAATAAAAAGCTTTTATTTTAAAAAAAATTTGTGAAGAGAGTAGTATAGCATCTAGCAGTGGAACAAAATTGTCAACTCCTGGTAAGAAGAAGAAAACTGCAGACAGAAAAATTCAGTTAGATTCATTTGATGCTGGAGTGGAGCAAAGAAAAGTGCACAAGTTTTACGTGATGGAAAAAAAAAACCCACACTAAAAAAACTTGCAAAAAAAATTAATTTCAGAGGTAGTAGGAAAACTTTGCGAAAATTAATCAAAGCANACCCACACTAAAAAAACTTGCAAAAAAAATTAATTTCAGAGGTAGTAGGAAAACTTTGCGAAAATTAATCAAAGCAATGGGGTCAAAATTCTATGAATGTAAAAATAAGCGGTTATTCTTAATGGAAAGAAACAAGTGCCACGTGGTGAGCAAAATATTTATGAGCTATAAGGGAAAATGATAGACAAAGCAAAAGTAAATTACCTGTAATATACCTCGATAAGACATGGATTCATCCGAATTCCACTGTGAACAAGTGTTGGCAGCATGATGAGGTAGCAGGAGCGTACAGAAACAACCATCCTGGCCAGCGATGGATTATATAGTTCACGCAGAATGTGAAAACCCCTTCGTTGAAGGAGCCAAATTAAATTTTAAAGCCAAAACTAAATGCGGATACTATCATGATGAAATGTACAACAATTTCATGAAATTGTGTGAAACAGAACTGCTACCCGAAATTCCATTTCAAAGAATTGTTCTTGATAATGCTCCATACCACAGTGTGCGTGAGAACAAACTTCTAACTATGTCTTCTACTATTACTACCATGAGAAATTGGCTGATAAATAACATTGTTGTTTCTGCCGACAAGAGAAAATCTGAGCTGCTTGTAAAGGTTCAATTACATCAGCAACCTCGCACTTATACCATCAAAAAAACTGTTTACTTCCAAAGGACACACAGTTATTCAATTCTGACTTAAACCCAATAGAGTATATAACTGAAGCATGGTAAAATCCTACATTGCTAACAAAAATATTAATGTTGCGAACTCCGACATTCTGCAATTGACTCATTCAGCAATAGACAGTACTTCACCAACAGATTGGAAAAAACAATGCGATATTGTGAAAATTGAAAACTAATATTGGGTAAACGACAGACTGATAGAGCCAACACCTTGTATTTTAATTAACATTTGCAAGTTAATAATGAATCTGAACTATTTTCTGTAGTGATTAAAAACTTTCAAAGTAACTAATAATTATCTTGTGATATAATAATAGCTTGGTGTATGACACTTAATAATTAAGTGAAGGGTGAACTACGTACCAGTCTTAAACACAAATTACATACCAGTATATGTGAGCTAAAATATTTTTAAGATATTTGAATTCCTGTAAAATAATATGTTGTTGAAATGTTTTTGACAGTCAGCTGGAAAGCACATCTTGGCAAAAGGATATGCATGTGTGTGTTTACAGAGTACTACTTTCATATGATTTGTCAAAATCAGGAAAACATATCAAATAGAGTATAGTTATGCATACATTGGAAAGCCACTAACTCGACTGCTGAGAATAATGTTTAAATTGGTTTAGACTCCTGAATGAGAAGGCAATGGAGACTGAAAACTATACTCACTTCATCACCAGTGTTAATTTCCTGATTTCAGTCAACCAATCATCATGTCTACAGATGCAAGTAATGTTGCCATTGAATGTGTTTTCTCACAGTTGGTTGATGCAAAAGAGCATCCTGTTGCTTATGCTTCTAGACAATTAAATACAGCAGAACTGAACTATTCTGTTACTAAAAATTGTATAGGAAGCCCTTTACTGTAATTACAGACCATTCCAGTTTGAAATGGCTTCTTGGATTGAAGGACGCAAGTAGAAGTCTCACGTGTGAAAACTTTTGTCTCGCTGAATATAGTTATACTGTGGTGCATTTCCCTGGAAAGTTACATGAAAATGCAGATGCACTGAGTCGTAATGTTCATGTTGCTCATGCTGCTGTCAAAGTATGCAGACAGCCCAACAGCAAGATCCTGCATGCCAAGAATGGATGCTACAACTTCAGTTTGTTAACATGATGGTGATACAGAGACTCTAAACATGACAAGAGAATTGTTGTGTCAGAGTTCAAGTGTGCTGCAATGTTGAAGGAGTCTTATAACTTGTATGCATGCCATGGTGGCAGAAAAGCAACAAATCAAAAAGGTGCACAGAAATATTGGTGGCATAAATGACAAGAATATGTCAATTATGTAAAAAACTGTGTCTGATGTAACCAATGGACGGAACTGGATAGTACACGAGTACCATTAAGAGAGCTGTCTGAAACAAAAAAAAACNTGTCTGATGTAACCAATGGACGGAACTGGATAGTACACGAGTACCATTAAGAGAGCTGTCTGAAACAAAAAAAAAACATTTTCTAAGAATTGGAATGGATATCATGTGACCACTACCAAAAACCTCTGGAAACAAGTAGATTCNAAAAAAAAACATTTTCTAAGAATTGGAATGGATATCATGTGACCACTACCAAAAACCTCTGGAAACAAGTAGATTCTAACCATTATTTACTAAAATTTTCAAGATATCTTGTCATGCACCCAATCAAAGATGAAACTGAAGACACTGTAGCTAGAGAGTTTGTTTTTTAATGGATTCTGAAGTATGGTTTTCCAGAAGCCATCATTTCAGATAAAGGGGCTAATTTCATTTCTGAACTTATGGAAGATATGGCACAAGTCTGTAAGTAGTTGATCACAAAATTATGTACACCACCTGGACATCCAGAAGGAAATGGGCCAACAGAGAGAGTGCATCGTACCATGGCTGGAATGATAAGTCATTATGTTACTAACCACCATAACAATTGGGATATGCATCTACCATATGCTGTGTCTGCATACAACACTAAAGTTCACAACAAAATGAAACTGAAGTCCCTAGGAAGTAGTTAATGGAAAAGCAATGTCAACCTCCTCCGACCACATCAAGATCCCAACAGATATTAGTATCAGTCATGTGCTTGAACAACCAACATAGCTAGAAAAAATGTAGAATCAAGTGCGCCAAACCAATCACAAGGCATTCCTCCAGTAGGCTGTCCAACACGACAGAAAAACAGTCAAACCTAAACACTGAGTGGGTAATATGTCTACTTGAGCAACCTAGTGCTAAAGGGCCTGGTGAAAAAATTTAAAGTGAGGTGGAAGGGTCCTTACCAGATCCTAGAAGTGAAGTTACCTATAACACAAACTACAGCTGCTCTTCAAGACCATAGTTGTGCATACCAATTGTGTGAAGTCGAAGGTTAATAGTGGGTCACCTGTCTCCGACATAACTGACAAAACCGACAGACCAGTTGAAAAACTGAGGAAGAGGCAATTAACGCAGCTGCCCAACACATCAGGTAACCTCAAACATAAGTGGCAACACAGCATACAAAATTCACAGCAGTCATCAGGGTATTCTTGATAGAAGTTCCCCATCATCACTGCGTGCCCCCCTCGTTCTTACCAACTGAGAACACTCCAGGGGAAATTAAGCCCTTTAATGTGATGGTGATGATATGATTAAGGTCCATGGTCATTTTTTAGATTCTGTGGAGTGAGTGTATCACAACCAACAGTGGAATAGTTAGGTTGATATGTTACATAGTACCCAAATTAGCCCCATGTTAGTAATAAGTTTTGATTTACTCTTTCAATAATGTGTATGATATGTATTTGTTCAGTTTAGTCATTGCAGTTAGTGAAAATGTTGATTATGTTAAATGTAAATCTTTGTCTTGCCAGGTTAGGTAACTTTATAGTTTGTATTGTTTTATGAGTGCTCTCAATAGTTTATTTAACGAAGTTCCTTGTTATGGTGTACTTAAAACATGACCTAAAACTACTACAGATTTGAGAAGGGAAATTTTCAGATGTATTAATGTTATCTATTTATTGTGTAAGCATACAATTAGGATTCTGTAAATAAGTTTCACTGTAAGACTCGACCTATTATTTTGTAAGTAGAAGTGAACATAAAGGCCAAAAGTGTAATGAAGCATTAGCTTATTGGCCAGTGCAGTGCACAAACCTATGAAAACATAATTATGCCCAGGCTAGTATAGGGTATGTGCTTTTATTCCTGCCGGGGAGCACTGGGGAGAAAGTGTTCACCTGAGGTGTTTGACCTGCAGAGGCAGAGGCCAGTAGCAGTGTGTGTAGGACAGGACCAGAAGGCTGTCATGTTGGCAGTTCAATTACAGTAGCTACTAGTGATACAGATTGTTTGTGTAGTACTAGTAAACTTGCAAGAATATTAAATGAGTGTGCACTCAACTTGTGCGATTCAGCATTTCGTGAGACCACCCATCGTGATCTACCTAACCAAAGAACCTTTTAAGGTCCTTCACCCTGGCAGACCCTTAAACCTGCTTAGTTTGTTTTGCATTTTACATAGTTGCACGAAGAGTTAAAGATTTTATAATATGTTATAATTTTAATAACATTTCTAATGACAATCAACAAACATTCATATACTGACGAAATACACATGCAAGTCACTTTAACCACCGCACACAGAGACAGCAACCAATTTTTGAATTCAATTTTTTCTATGTGTGAGTGTCGTGCGGCAGAGTGTGTCTATGTACCGTTTAAACGTATCAAACAGTATTGCACTTGCACTCTGCAAGTTAGGACGTGCGCGTGTTTGGTCTTGATAAGTAAAATAACATCGTCAGCGGTCTCCATGACCACACGTAGATGGTTGGGTGACTTTTTTGTATTGACTTAGATTTGTTGTTTAAGTGTCAAAATGAATAAAAACGACGAGAACATTGATGAGATGGCTACATCAAGAGGTGTCCGATGATGATGACTTGCAGGAAGAGGACTGTAGCGATGTGGAACATTGTGTATCTGAGGATATGGAGCAACCTGAAGACTGTGAATCTGATTCCGAAATTGACGGTGATGCTGATGATGCAGGTACAGTTTCTTCACACTCACAAACTCAAGCAATTCAAAGTGACTCATCGGATGATGATATTCCACTTTCGCGCTTGGATTCTATGAGTACGCCCAGAAAGAAGAATTACTTTGGTGCTAATCGTTTTCGCTGGGCATTTACACCAAATATTAGTTGTGGTAGAACACCACGACATAATATCGTACAGCAAATGCCAGGTGTAAGACCTGCCTTCCGTAATATACTCAATAATTCTACTGTGCCACTGGATATTTGGAGTCTTATGTTTACTGATGAGATACTAAATAAAATTGTTCTACACACCAATCAGAAAATACAGAAAATCAGACCAAAATACAAAAAGCAGATTTGTGTGTCAAGATTTGGATATCATCGAGCTAAAAGCTTCTATTGGCTTGTTATTTTATACAGCTATATTCAAAGAAAACCATGAGCATTATACGTCATGGTACAGTACTGATGGTTCCGGAAGGGAAATATATAGTTGCATTATTAATAAGAACAGACTGGAAGTCCTGCTGAATACTATTAGATTTGATGATGCAGAAACTAGAGAACGACGACATGAAGAAGACGTGTCTGCTCCTATTTCAGAGCTTTTTAATTGTTTTATACAGAACTGCCAAGATATTTACATGATTGGAACTTGTGCTTGCGTAGATGAGATGCTTGTGGCTTTTCGCGGTCGTTGTAGATTTAAAATGTATATGCTGAAAAAACCAGCCAAATATGGCCTAAAAATAATGTGCATTACAGATGCAAGAAATGGCTATCTTTTTAATGCTTACATTTACCTTGGTAAAGATACTGATAAAATTAATTTGACACAGGAACAAAAACGACTGTTAAAACCAACTCAGGCCATTCTGCAACTTGTCTCACCTATTGAAGGATCTAACAGGAACGTAACTGCTGACAACTGGTTTTCTTCTATAGAACTCGTCAACCTTTTAAAAGAAAAGCGTCTTACTTATGTAGGTACTCTGAAAAAAAACAAAAGAGAGATACCACCTGAGTTCAAACCAACCAGACAGCCAGACCGAATCCTCGCTTTTTGGTTTTACGAACGATATCACCATGTGCTCTTACGTACCTAAGAAAAATAAGGCTGTGGTTATGGTTTCAAGCATGCACCACACTGCTAGTGTTGACCAGAGTACTAAGAAACCAGAAATCATATTATACTACAACCAAACCAAAATTGGAGTTGATCTACTTGATCAAAGGTGCTCAAATTACTCTACTGCTCATCGCACGCGAAGATGGCCCTTGACCATATTTTATAGAATGTTGGACATATCTGCGTCGAATGCTTACGTCATTAGTTTGAGCAATCAAGCACAAAAGACTGTACGCCGTTTCAAGTTCTTAAAAACATTAGCAGAACTGCTCACAAAACCAAATATGGAGCGTCGTGAAAAAAAGATCATATTCAGAGGGATCTCAAGAATGTTATTCGCAGTATTCTAAATATCAATGAAGCTTTACCTAGCACAAGTTATGTAGAGAAACTTTAAGTGCGTAAAACATGTTCCACTTGTGATCCAAAAAAAAAACTCAAGACATTTTATCTATGTTTTATGTGTCAGGTACCGATTTGTCTAGAGTGCACTAAAAAAATGTGCTGTAACTGCTGCGAAAAATTGTAATTGTTCAGGGGTAGCAATTTTAGAGAAGTTTTTATTTTTTGGTTGATTTTTTAGTTTTATTTGATAGTTCATTTACTACATTCATGAGANTAGAGAAGTTTTTATTTTTTGGTTGATTTTTTAGTTTTATTTGATAGTTCATTTACTACATTCATGAGAAATAATTCTTATAAGAATATTTTTTTAGTTCCTAATGCTTAAGATCTCATTTTCCCAAAGAGTGTTTTTTTTTGTCAAAAAAATGTAACTATGTAAAGACTGTTAGTTATTACAGGATTATAACGTTATTTGTGTTATTTGATATTCTAATATAAAGCTCAATAGTATAAACCAGTATTTTATTTATGTTTTTGTTTTGTTATTTCTGTAGATTTCAAATAAAAAGCAGTTAACTATCAATGGTCTCCATGACCGCATGTAGATGGTTAAGAGATTGAAATAGGTGGTAGGTGGTTAAGGGTTAAGCACATGTTACTCTTTTTTGACTTGCATAGTAAATACTAACACACAGCCCGTTTTACTATTTTTAAACACTTTTCAGAGTAACATTTATTGCATTAACACATGAAGAAACAGCCTTAAGGGAGGAAATTTGAATTTTTTTACTAATCACTGATGTCCTAAATTCAGTTTTATTTTTCTTAACCACACTAAATAATCGTTAACTCTTAACTCAGCATTACTGTATGGCATCAAAAAGATTTGACAATATGATTTTATAGCCATTCTTCTGCAAGTTATACCCAGTACTAACAAAATTAATTATTTTTAACAGAAAATATAGTGGACATTAGTAAAAGTACTAAATTTACTAGATCAGTAATTTTTTTTATATTTCANTATTTTTAACAGAAAATATAGTGGACATTAGTAAAAGTACTAAATTTACTAGATCAGTAATTTTTTTTATATTTCATAGTCCTTTTTCAAGTTTTAGCTGTACAGCATGACAGTAGTCCTAATTACCTACAGTGTTAATCAGCTAACCTTTTAACAGCTGTTAAAATATAAATGATCAACATAATTTGACTTTTCAGTGTGTTGANCAGTGTTAATCAGCTAACCTTTTAACAGCTGTTAAAATATAAATGATCAACATAATTTGACTTTTCAGTGTGTTGAGAGTTAAGGTTGTGTTTCCTTCATATTTTCAGATGAGTTAACATTTGAATTAGAAAAGCAAGTATGCATTTTTTCACCCTAGTTTGCATGCAGGTTCACATGTCGCAAAACATACATGACAACTAAAAAAAGTTGTTCTAGAAGTAATGAAAATTTTCCCTTTAAGCTGTAAATTTGTGAAAGTAAGAATACCTTTGTGTTTGGAAGAAAAAAAACATTTATTTANAAAATTTTCCCTTTAAGCTGTAAATTTGTGAAAGTAAGAATACCTTTGTGTTTGGAAGAAAAAAAACATTTATTTGATTTTATACAGAAATTGAGCTATGTAATCTGTGTCACCAGATGTGACATATAGTCTGTTTAGAGTAACATGCCAATCTGGATTGAAATCTAAACCAACTGAAAAATTCAGATGGAAACGTTACCTAAACACACCTGGACTGGACTGGACTGGACTGGACTGAAGTAGTGGAGTGAGATAGTAACCAAGGAGGACTGGAGTGTACAGCCTGNAATTTTATACAGAAATTGAGCTATGTAATCTGTGTCACCAGATGTGACATATAGTCTGTTTAGAGTAACATGCCAATCTGGATTGAAATCTAAACCAACTGAAAAATTCAGATGGAAACGTTACCTAAACACACCTGGACTGGACTGGACTGGACTGGACTGGACTGGACTGAAGTAGTGGAGTGAGATAGTAACCAAGGAGGACTGGAGTGTACAGCCCGGGTTGAAAATGTTAGAGTATGTTAATAGTGTTTCCAATAATTCTCATTAAATTTATTCCATTTTTGTTTTAAAATGGTTCTTAATATGTAAACATTAATATTTGTTTAAATCTTGTTCAGTTTTAATATAATGTTTATTTGCATTAATTTAGTTCCATGCTGTTGATACATGACCAGTTTGTCCCACCCAGCAAATCACATTTGCTACATAGAAAATATTTTTTATGCCAAAAAAAAAAATAATTTTGTCTTGAAATCATACACTATATCAGGGTGTCTAGCATAGTGGCTTGACAAAATTCATGTAGAATTCCCTTAAACATGTATAAAAATTTAAGTACCCTATAAAAATTTCAAAAATTCACACACATCAGATCACTGGAACTACAAAAAATTATTAGACTTTTATTTGTGCTCTAGTATGGTTTTCAATTCATGGTGCCAGAAACCAGCATTTCTTATTATGCAAGTTTGAAGTAATAAGACATCCTTACTTGTAAGTATTGTTCATTATGATTTTACAGTCTCAAAATATGTTTTACTTATTTTCCAAGTACTCAAAATAAAGCAGCATTGCTTGTTTTTCATATACAATTACTTCATCAAGTCTGCTTCATTTGTTAACTTAAGAATAGATGACCAGGTTATTCGCTAAATATTTTAATTCATAACATTTCTTTCAAAATTGTGACAAAATCATTGAACACTTAAAATGACACAAGCCAAATAAAAAGAAAACATAGGACACATTTTGCTGTGAAACATAACCTCTTTTTATAGTCTTTGTGTATAACAGATTTGGTGACTGTAAAGATTTTAACCAATTTGTGGATGGAATGTCTTAAGATATTGATAATGCCTATGTATGAGCACCAAATTCCTTTGAATGTTACTAATCTGAAGTACAATGGCGGATACAGCTTTTTTTTTTTTTTTTTTTTTTCCACCTTGCATGTTTAGATGAAACTATTTCAGAGTGATAAAACTGTTATACCTATAAAAAACCAAAACATTAACAAGTATTGCAGTGAAATGTTCAATGCATTGACAATGCTCGATTTTTTACACCTACACAAAATTTCTAAGCAAAACAGATAATTAACAGTATTTTCATAACTTTTTAGCTTTGAAGCTGAAAATGGAACTCAATTAATGGTGCATAAACTTTTAGGACACAAATTCTGGTCAATTTATTATTTCATTTACAAGGCAAGCTAGGTTAGGATTGAATGCGAGTGTAACCTGAGCATTGGAATTGAGGCTATATTATAAAAATGGAAAAACTCTATAAACATCCCATATAATTTGTATTGATTATGATTATTCATTGATAGTGAAACACACTTGGGAACAGAGTGATATAATTTTGTTCGTGCAATTTATATTTTGAGTTAGTGGTTATGCCCATGAATGTANCACACTTGGGAACAGAGTGATATAATTTTGTTCGTGCAATTTATATTTTGAGTTAGTGGTTATGCCCATGAATGTAGTTTGTCAAATTACTTAAAACTATTGGCCCTGGCATAACTGCTATAAGCACATCATTAACATAAATTATACTTGAGTTCAACCACACTGTACTTCAATCTAACAATTTACAATCTTGAACAATGATGAACATGCACAAAATCACAAAGTACAGTTCTTTTGTTTACTTTTGAAACTTCGCAAATAACTGAAGTATTGGAATGTTTTGAAGTGACATTAGCTNAAGTACAGTTCTTTTGTTTACTTTTGAAACTTCGCAAATAACTTAAGTATTGGAATGTTTTGAAGTGACATTAGCTGTAAAAACTGGAACAAAACTAATTAAGTATTTTACAAATGTCTCTGTTTAATTGAACATTGCTTTTATGAAAATGGGCGAAAAGATACCAACCATTTCTACAGCACCAAGATAAAAACACTAATGATGCCAAGTGTTTAGCCAAGCCATTGTGCTTGTCGTAACCATACCAATGCACTTTCAAAACACAAAAAGAAACTAGTAAGAAATCTCACAATGAAAAATAATCTAGGTACGGATACATTTGTAAAGGACTACCATTTGGAGACTGGAATGAAACAAGTCACAGGATAGCAATAACAGGTATGCCAACATAATAAAACAATTCTTGTTTCCATTCCAATATTTACAAGCTAGCACTTGTAATACCTCAGTATTCTGTAACCTAATAATGAAGTAAACAATATATATTTTCCAAACTTTAAAAGGGAAAATTAATGAGCAATCATTCCCACCCATGTCTCGCGTAGCTCCAGGGTTCCTGCACATTGTACACAATCCTCACGCTATCATGGACATTTCCAGTGTGGCAAAAATGTATGTACAATTCTTGTTTTTCCCTTTTCTCATGGCCGCTAAGCATCCTGTAAATGCTCTCTTAAAACTTGCAGCAACAATATAAAAAATATATAGCAAAATACTCTTGCAAAAATAACAGAGTTTTTAAATAAATATGACAAGTCTCAGAAGGCAGGTGTCTTTCTGATCACATACAATACACCTCCGAGTGGCTGTGGTACAAAAACCTATAAATTTAAAAACTTTAAACTTTTGGTGAATAAACATACCTCCAATTTAAATACTCCTACACAGAATAATATGATGATTTTCAATTACAATATATTTTAACTAAATGGTATGTAAATGTCACACCTGGTACGAAAAGAATGGCTATTTATAGATTCCATCAGTAGAGTTTGTGTAAACAATTATTTTATCAAATGAAACATTGCCAAGTTACACACACCAACATTTCCTATGTACTTGTGGAAAAATAATCACACAACTCTCAAGATGGTCATGCTTCCACCTTACACATAGTTTCTTGAATAATGTTTCTTAATAACTATACCAAAACCAAAAAATATCAGTTTCGAGACCATTTTAACTTCACTACCAGCAACAGCAAACAAAAACTACAACATCTTATTTTGGTACAAGAGTGGGTATTCATCAATTATTGGATACGCTCGGCCGCTCTAGTCAGAAGTGCGAGAAATATTATAACTCCGTGTCCATACAAATGGTATAATGGACAGAATTATAGTACGTTAGTTTGCAAATTACNAAATATTATAACTCCGTGTCCATACAAATGGTATAATGGACAGAATTATAGTACGTTAGTTTGCAAATTACAGAATTATGTGCTTATTTCATTATAAGGTACATGATACTTTGTTCAAAAGGACTGTCCATACCATATATAATGTATTAAAAGCAAACATTTCAAAACATGTTACTAATATAATGAAGCAAATTGTGGAAAGTGGAGACTCCAAAAATTCGTAAAATAACTAAGGTATTGTGCACTTCCTTCATTATGTGGTGCACGCTACTTTGTTTGAAAGTACGGTGTACATATAATATATAAAGTATTTATAGCACACATTTCAATGTACACAACTGATGCAGCACAACAAATTGTGAAAAGTGGAAACTACAAAAAACTGTAACATTTAAGCTGTGCCTGTAAAATCGTAAGACCAGCACGATTTCCAAAAAAATTATGGAAAAATCATAAAATTTGGCAAGAACGAGTATGGGAAAGGTTATATTTTAAGACAATCCAAGAACTCAGATCCCACCATAACAGTGCTCAGTTAAAAATTTTGCATACCTACAAACATGTGTCGATTGATGGTGCTTGCTGCTAATCACATTTCCTAAAATCATAGAGTACCATAGCCAAGGTGGACAAAATGCATGAACACACGAACTAGGTTCGTGGAAAATATGTCAGGCCTGGGGAAATTTTAAAAATGTTTATTGTATTAATTAATGTAACTTTGCATGCACGCACCACTGGGAAAAGTATAAACCTGCCAACGAGCAGCCATCTTAAATCATCACAGAAAAATGACGTGACAACTGACCGTAAATGCAGCCAGTATTAATATCTGTTAGGGCTGATAGATATTGATATCTGTTAGAACTTTTACTTTGTGATACGCAGTGCACACCACAAACAATTATTGCCTGAATGTGCAAATCGGAACATGGCCCCAACTATAACTTAACGTGTGTAGGTCACTAGATATTTCGGTTGCAGTATCTCGCATGTATGTAGGCCTATGCTTGCACAAAAAACTCATTATTGTGTCGAAGATTTAAGGTTATACATATTACTTAACCTATTTTATAACCTTTTCTTATTTTTCCTACAAAGCATTTCTGCTATGTATTTTCTTTCAAGTGTCAATAATTATTAACAATGTTGAGTTTTATTTAATGAAATTGTGTGGTAGCTTGACAGTGTTACATCACAACAAAATTCCAACTTATGATTAAGCGAGCAATACAATGAGTTATGCCAACAAGGGGATTGTAAAAATGTGCATACTGCGAGTGGGAGATTGGCATGATCATCTACAAGTACACACTAATAGCAAGCACAGAAACCAAAGAACAAGATGTGCAGGATAGGAAAGTTTAAGTGGGTTCGGCTTTATTAAACAAATTTACGTGAAAGTTCACCCACCCCCAAAACAGGCACGTAATGATGGTTCTGAATTTGTTTCTGTTGATAGCATTGAACAGCAGTCTAAATCACCATCAGATAAGACAACTACAAAATATCGCTTCTGACCAGCAGACTACAGGAACTATTGGACTAGGTTAACAGCTTGCTAGTATTTCTTCCATGATTTGCCAGTTAAATAAAAAAATTGATGATGTGCAGCAAGATGTAAATAGCATGAAAAGTCAAGGGGGAAAACTCAAAACAGAGCGAAACTGTAGACCTACCATAAAACATTGATGAATCAAAGTTAAATTAATTAGTGTTTGCAAGATGCCTGGGCCAATCTGTCAACTGGAATCATGTTTTGAGATTCGTAATTTTTTTTACAGTAAACCTTATATAAATAATTACCAACGGCTTCCCAAGTCTGTTGGAATAATAAAATCTTTTAATCATAAAATATTTTCTCTGCCGTTAACATCAGATGATATAGAAACAGAAGAGTCCATAGTGTCTAAACAAACTATGAACTTTATCTTAAAGAGACACTTCATTGATCACATACAGAGAAAAAAACACCAGTAATGTGTAGATTTCAAAGCACTGAAATTACATGAAGAAACAGAGGAAATGGAAAAACAGGAAGTGATAGTACTTAGTATGGCTCAGATTATCTATACAGCTGTAAAGGAAGGTATGGGTGGAAAATTCTATGAAAGACAGATTGATTTGAACAATTTAAATGGGGCTGATGTAGGAGACAAACCATTCACAAAATTTTTTGAAAACATTTTGCATTTCTGTGTTTGAAATTCTGCAAAAATAAGATTTCAAACTTCTTGACCACCACAAAACCCATTACCAAACAATTACCAATTGTGTCGGTAACTGCTGACAAATTAACAAAGCAGCACAGGACTTACCTAATTGTTTGTGTAGTTACATTAGTCGAAGGTGTCCAGACATGGATTCTTCTATGTATACGATCACTATGTGGAACATCCCATAAAGGAGAGGTGTTGGCTGGTAAGATTAAGGAATCTGTCACTATAAATGGGATTAATCTTATCCAGCAGCTTAACAGGCTGGCTTTTGACTGGCAATATTTTGATCTGAAAGTTGATCAAAACCTTGTAGAAATGTGTGAGAATGAAGTTGCAAGTGACTTCTTGCTGCCAAAATGGAATATTGCCAAAGACTAGAATGTGTTTTCAGAGACGTTAGAAAAACACAGTCAAACACATAGTTAAATAAACCTAATCAGTGTTGTTAGTGAAGTGATAGACTACAAATGCTGCATTTCTAATGAAGTGCTTATTGCTGTAGCTGACAAACTTCGTTCATCCTTCTTGAATCCAAAATTGTATCAAGACACCCGATTTATTCAGAGTGAAATAAGGGTTTTGTGAAAGACTTANCATCCTTCTTGAATCCAAAATTGTATCAAGACACCCGATTTATTCAGAGTGAAATAAGGGTTTTGTGAAAGACTTACCCCTATTTTACATTCACTTACAGAGGAAACTAAGTGATGAAATTAAAAATGCACAACACACCAAAACTAAGAAGTTTTCAGCATTGTTGAGAAAGTTTTTTTCATCCCAGTTCTGATTTCAGTTGTTGGGGACTATTGATATCCTGCAGTTAAATATTATGTTAAGCTGCTTGAATCAAAACGTAACTGTAAGCACATGGACATTGTATGATGAGTTTAGTGTTTTACATGATANCATCCTTCTTGAATCCAAAATTGTATCAAGACACCCGATTTATTCAGAGTGAAATAAGGGTTTTGTGAAAGACTTCCCCCTATTTTACATTCACTTACAGAGGAAACTAAGTGATGAAATTAAAAATGCACAACACACCAAAACTAAGAAGTTTTCAGCATTGTTGAGAAAGTTTTTTTCATCCCAGTTCTGATTTCAGTTGTTGGGGACTATTGATATCCTGCAGTTAAATATGANGGGGACTATTGATATCCTGCAGTTAAATATGATGTTAAGCTGCTTGAATCAAAACGTAACTGTAAGCACATGGACATTGTATGATGAGTTTAGTGTTTTACATGATAAACTTGATGACATGAAGTCAAAGCTGAAAAGTGGAGAACTATTTTAAATATTTCTCTTCTCTTATATCAGAAGTAGAGTGCCTAGAAAAGGATTTGTTTTGCGGTTGTCTGTCAGTAGACAATGAGAAAGGTCTAGAGCTCAGGAGCAAGGATAGAAGTTCAGAGATACGTTCTGGCAGTTCTTCACCGGAGTCTGCCGGTCCCATGAGCGTAAAGATCCCTGCACCCATACCTGTGGNTTATATCAGAAGTAGAGTGCCTAGAAAAGGATTTGTTTTGCGGTTGTCTGTCAGTAGACAATGAGAAAGGTCTAGCTAGAGCTCAGGAGCAAGGATAGAAGTTCTGAGATACGTTCTGGCAGTTCTTCACCGGAGTCTGCCGGTCCCATGAGCGTAAAGATCCCTGCACCCATACCTGTGGNGAGATACGTTCTGGCAGTTCTTCACCGGAGTCTGCCGGTCCCATGAGCGTAAAGATCCCTGCACCCATACCTGTGGCGCACAAATAAAAATAAATTATTAAGTGACGCAAGTCTGCTGCAGTGCATGTGGGGGCTAAAACGAGAAAAGGTTTTGGTAACTTACGAATTCAGGCAGCACTATTACATCAGACACAAAACTTGAAGGTCTCCATGTGACACTTGCGTCTTCCCTCGACCGCGGCTCTACCCAGACTGCCCACCATGGCCGGCGGAAAGGAGGGCCAGCGGTGCACAATACCTTGGTTATTTTACGAATTTTTGGAGTCTCCACTTTCCACAATTTGCTTCGTTATATTAGTAACATGTTTTGAAATGTCTGCTTTTAATACATTATATATGGTATGGACAGTCCTTTTAAACAAAGTATCATGTACATTATAATGAAGTAAGCACATATTTCTGTAATTTGCAAACTAACGTACTATAATTCTGTCCATTATACCATTTGTATGGACACGGAGTTATAATATTTCNTAATTTGCAAACTAACGTACTATAATTCTGTCCATTATACCATTTGTATGGACACGGAGTTATAATATTTCTCGCGTTTCTGACTAGAGCGGCCGAGCGTATCCAATAATTGATGAATACCCACTCTTGTACCAAAAAAAGGTGTTGCAGTTTTTGTTTGCTGTTGCTGGTAGTGAAGTTAAAACAGGTGGAGAAAACCCAGAAAGTGTGAAGTATTGTGACCCCCCATTCCCCCCAAACACTGTATATAGCAGAGTAACCCCCAGTGTAACAAGTGTGGTCGTGCAAGACACTGCACTTCCTTCATTATGTGGTGCACGCTACTTTGTTTGAAAGTACGGTGTACATATCATATATAAAGTATTTATAGCACACATTTCAATGCACACAACTGATGCAGCACAACAAATTGTGAAAAGTGGAAACTACAAAAAACCGTAACATTTAAGCTGTGCCTGTAAAATCGTAAGACCAGCACGATTTCCAAAAAAATTACGGAAAAATCATAAAATTTGGCAAGAACGAGTATGGGAAAGGTTATATTTTAAGACAATCCAAGAACTCAGATCCTACCATAACAGTCCTCAGTTAAAAATTTTGCATACCTACAAACATGTGTCGATAGCAGCATGCTAATCACATTTCCTAAAATCATAGAGTACCATAGCAGAGGTGGACAAAACGCATGAACACACGAACTAGGTTCGTGGGAAATATGTTAGGCCTGGGGAAATTTTAAAAATGTTTATTTCGTTGGCCACAGATCAACATACAAACACCTAATTAAAAACTCAAACATATGTTGGCAAAATTACAAATAATTATTCCCTTAATTATTATGTTGGGCTTTTAGTTCTCCAACGTCCCCTTTTTGTTTTGAATGCTCTGCCAGTATTAACCCTGAGGGGTTTAAGAGTATGGATGTCATGATGTCACGTCCATCACCTGCTGGGTTTACCGTTATGCTGTTGCAGTGGCCTCTGTTGGCGTTTCCCTGAACTGGAATGGGCTAGAACTGCATGCTTCGTCCTCTTTCTTTAAAAGAGGCATTGGAGAAGCACTTCAAAGGCAGATCATACTACTTCACTTGAACTTCTGCTGCTTCGAAGTCGAGACCATTCATCAAATTGAAGGTCATTGATAAGCTTCTTGGAGAGAAAGAATGGTTGTCTGAATGATCCAAATCGCACAACATGAATCCACAACTACTCACGAAAGTGTATTTAATTTATACTGTAGCAGAATTTCATCTATGTTGTAACATTGCGGTTTTCCAGATATTATCTTTTTGGTTTAGGATTATTTGGTTGTGGTAGCAATACAATAATATTATTTTCAGATTAAAATTTAGAGGTTATTGTTCATTTTGCCCTTAGAGGGTATCAAGTATTGCATTGTTGGTAATTATAAAGTTTGGGGGCTTTTCTGAAAAACACAAAAAAAAACCCAAAAAGTGGTATATTTCCACTCTACTAATCATGTAGAACACGAATATACTAGGGGCGTCGCTTTAAAATAAGTACCACATGTTTTAAAAAATTGAACAAAATTGCAAAATGACTGTTCAGACAGTTTGTTTACGTTTCTGAACGAAACGTCCTAGACCAACAAAAGTTGCATTAATGGGTTCTGCACAGCTAACCTTGTTCATATTCAAGACGGCGTAATGTTAAAATAAGTAGAACATATTTAAAGAAATCGCGAAATTTGATGTTTACATCTATTAACGTCTACCGCCATTAATAATGGCTGCGCATTGCACATTCCACACGCTACCTGGCGGCGACGGATGTCATCACAGGCATTTTAACGGACAATTTTTAATGTAGTCAGTCGCCTGCGCGAGTTTGCAAGCATGATGCATATCATTCTAATCCGGCGGATTTAAAACAGATAAAGCAAGAAAGAGTGCTTTTGTGCGTTATATTAGCCTATTAACGAGTGCTTCTGTGTATATATTCGGCTATAAACTAGTGTTTCAGTGCGTTATATGCGCGTATGTGGCGCTTTGCGGAAGATTGTGATTTCATCGAGTGAGTGAGGTTGAATTGGCCATTGACAGAGGTATTTTACCACCCGCCTACATTGGTGAGTAATTGAAATTATTTTGGTGTGTTTTACGGCTCCTTTAAATCCCTAAAATCCTAAATTTGTAGTTCAGTGTACAACCCAAAAATCCTAACAGGTAGCATAACGTGCAAATGTAGTTATATTACGTAATTCAAACAAGGTTTTTCCGGACGTTTTTACCCCACAATTTCACATTCTTTCTAAACTAACTTAGGATTATTCATAGGTAACGCAGAACACGACTATAGTAGCATCATTAACGTATGACTAATTGTATAATATGTGCCCACCTAACAGAACCTAACCCCACGATGGGTGAATCACTATTTTACATTTTTACACTAACCTAGGATTGCAGTTATTTAAACTAACGTAGTATTATAGGGTTACCATCTAGTCTGTGATTGTAGGATGTTGATCGTAGATTTGATTAATATTGTATAATCTTATATTACTTTACAGCCTTACAATCCTAGGTCAGTTTAAAAATGTAAAATAGTAATTCACCCATCGTGGGGTTAGGTTCTGTTAGGTTAGGTGGGCACATATTAAGAAATAAGTCGTACGTTAATGCCCCTAGTATATTCGTGTTTTACGTGATTAGTAGAGTGGAAATATACCACTTTTTGGGATATTTTTTTTTTACAGAAAAGCCGCTAAACTTAATAATTACAGCATTGTTTAGTTTTCAGATGAAGATCTAGAGGTTATTGTTCATTTGGTCCTTAGAGTTTATTAAGTACTGAAATTTGTAGTCACGTGAAATTAAAGAAAAGTGTCCTGATTGGCTCTCTTCTCACCATTGCCAATTGGATGAGGAATGTTGTGTGGTCAGCCGACAGCCAATCAGGACACAGGTTACAAGCAGTGTGACGCAAAAACTTNTAATGCCCCTAGTATATTCGTGTTTTACGTGATTAGTAGAGTGGAAATATACCACTTTTTGGGATATTTTTTTTTACAGAAAAGCCGCTAATGAATTATTAATGTCGTAACAAATCAAAAGTCTACTTCTAGATCTCCAATTTGTTCATTTGGTCCTTAGAGTTTAGTAAGTACTGAAATTTGTAGTCACGTGAAATTAAAGAAAAGTGTCCTGATTGGCTCTCTTCTCACCATTGCCGATTGGATGAGGAATGTTGTGTGGTCAGCCGACAGCCAATCAGGACACAGGTTACAAGCAGTGTGACGCAAAAACTTNATTGGATGAGGAATGTTGTGTGGTCAGCCGACAGCCAATCAGGACACAGGTTACAAGCAGTGTGACGCAAAAACTTTTTCCTTTACAGACACATAGCCACCACCATCAAGAATGGACGTGTTTGTAATAAAATTGATTGTTTAATATGTAATTTTGACACAAGCAGTGCATCTATAATTGCTGCAAGATGTTTTAAAAGTTCATCATCAATAATAAAAATCAAATGAGATATATAATTATTTGTTTTGAGAATACTAACGAGTGAATAAAAATGGAGAATAGAACTTCGGAATCTTAATTCAAGTGAAATATTGCAATGTAATAGGACTAATGAAAGAACTGTAACAAATCCATGATTATTTTTTAAGAAATTTCACTCCCAAATTTTTATATTCTGGGGAAATTCATAATGTCAGGAATTTTGTCCACCTCGGTACCACAGCAAGCAGTGCATACCATCATGTACTAATTACATCTCCTATGACAACACCAGAAATCCTGCTTGAAGTTGGACATTATTCATTGACCTTTGTAACCCTCCCAAAGGTTCTAGACCGGAGAAATACATGGTGGTGTTTTTTAATTTTAATGGAAATTATGTGATTAAACTGTATTCAAAATATAATTGAACTTGATCAACTGCCTGCAGTGACTAAGAAAAAAAAAACTACTCAACATGAGAACAAAATATTAGCAACAAATCAACAATATAGCTTACTGAATGAAACCTATGATTACAGATACTAAGGTAAGAATCTTAATATGAGCAGTCCAGTCAACAAAGAATAACATTTAAAAAAACTGTTGGAACAACACAATTAGATTATGCAGTTTCCTTTTCCTTGGAAACCTGCTTATACGTAACATTGTTTTTAATGCCTTGCAATAAAATTAATATCCATTTATTTAAAACAAATTAAATTTAACGTTTTCCTGAAAAAATACAAACTTCTCAATTATTATTAGATATGTGAATCATCTCTTACCTTTTTGAGAAGAAAAGCGTAAATTCATTACATCTGTGGAATCAGCATCATCTTCAATTGATGACATAACTCTTTCATAATATTCAAAGGTTATTTCTGGAATATTGCTAGATACATTTGAGCTTTGGGGTCTTGGCAGCACTCTTCTTTCAGGTAGCTGTTTAGATTTTACTTCAATTAGCCGCTGCTGTACTCTTTTTTTGGCTGGTAGCCGCTGCACACTTTCTTCNGTAGCTGTTTAGATTTTACTTCAATTAGCCGCTGCTGTACTCTTTTTTTGGCTGGTAGCCGCTGCACACTTTCTTCTGCTGGCAGCAGCTGCACACTTTCTTTTGCTGGCAGCGGCTGCACACTTTCTTTTGCTGGCAGCGGCTGCACACTTTCTTTTGCTGGCAGCAGCTGCACACTTTCTTTTGCTGGCAGCAGTTGCACACTTTCTTCTACTGGCAGCGGCTGCACATTTTCTTCTGCTGGCAGCAGCTGCATACTTTTTTCAGAAGGCANTGCACACTTTCTTCTACTGGCAGCGGCTGCACATTTTCTTCTGCTGGCAGCAGCTGCATACTTTTTTCAGAAGGCAGGAACTGTACACTTTCTTCAGTTAGCTGAACAGTTTCTGCAGTCAGTTGTACAGATTCTACATTTTGCCAAATAGTTTCTTCACTCTGCTGTACATTCCTTTTAGTCTGCCACACACTTTCCTCAACCGGCTGCGGATTTTCTTTGCTCGGCTGTGCACTTTCTTCACTCGACTCTGCAAATAATCCTGTCGACTGTGCGGTTTCTTCTGTCGACTGTGCGGTTTCGTCTGTCCACTGTGCGGTTTCGTCTGTCCACTGTGCGGTTTCATCTGTCGACTCTGCGGTTTCATCTGTCGACTCTGCAGTTTCATCTGTCGACTCTGCGGTTTCTTCTGTCGACTCTGCGGTTTCTTCAATTGGCTGTGCGGTTTCTTCTGTCGACTGTGCAGTTCTTACACCTCTCTGTACTGTTCCTCCAGTTGTACCTACACAAAATACAAAATTCAAGTAATATATAAAGCATATAAAATGTTTATATACCATCTGCAAAATTTGTGCAATAAATACAATTAGCTGTTATTTCTTTGGCAAAATTGACCCACTGTGTGATGTTACCACACAATTAAAAATCAATATAAGTATATTACTGTCAATACTAACAAACTTCTAAATGCTTGTGCAGAAAAACGTCAGATATCCTAGTCATCTTCAACAAGTATGCCATTACTTCCAACATGTCACACCTTAGTTTGAGCAGATGAAAAAATATGAAGTTTTACAGATAACATAGAAATAAAAGTAACAAGATATACAAGAAAACTGCAACATAATGAAGAATACTAAACCATGGCAGTTAAAATTAATTAAATTCTGAGAGAAANAGATATACAAGAAAACTGCAACATAATGAAGAATACTAAACCATTGCAGTTAAAATTAATTAAATTCTGAGAGAAATAGTAAAGCATGCTCAGAAGCAATTTCTCACCCATGTTACTATCACTACTTGAACTAAAAGGAATGTAACACTTTCATATCAGATATTCTCAGTTTCTTGTAAATTCAGTAAATTTTGACCATTCTAGAAAAGAAGTGCAGTCACACTGTATCCCTCCACCACAGCTGTTCTGTCTGTGAAGAAAACCATCTTTGTAAACCAACTGTATGAATCCATTGGAAGACTGACTAACTTCAGTCTCGTACTTGGCTACTATAGCTGGTTGCCATTCCCAACTGTTTAATTTTTGTTATTACCATGTAATATACTAGTTATATTTCGGTTTATTTTATTGGTTGGGTGGGGAACTCAATCATATTTCATGAGATGTGATTTTTTTGCGGTTCTTGTTGTTATGAGCATGTGGCAATTTGAATTTGCATTGTTTTGATAATGCAATTGAAAATTTTGTTCATATGGAAACAACATTCAAATTACTATAACTGAAAAGTTTTAACTTTATCGAAAAACTAAATGCGATAAACGTGTTGTTTCTTACAGATGCGAGAAATACTAAACTTTTTAGCATATAAAAATTGCTGTATTTTTTATATAATGACGTACATTAAAAGGGCATTTTTGCCACGTACATTTCAAAACCTCAAGCAAGAACAAAACAAGATAAATACATCACTGTTAAAACCGACGTGAAAAATGCAGAATTGAAACATTTTCAGCTAATTTTTCACATGTAAAAATAGTTAAATTTTCAATAAAATGAATTTGGGTTTAAAAAAAAAAACTTCTTTTTAAGGTTAGAAACATTTCAAATATTGTAATAATAATTTTGAAAAACATTATTTACAAAGCNCACATGTAAAAATAGTTAAATTTTCAATAAAATGAATTTAGGTTTAAAAAAAAACTTCTTTTTAAGGTTAGAAACATTTCAAATATTGTAATAATAATTTTGAAAAACATTATTTACAAAGCATGAAAACTTACTGTTCGCTTCATAAATCCTAAACTCGTGGCAAGCCTTGAATGATTACTTCACTAGTCACTTTTGTCAGCAACTGATACAAAACAATTTATTTGCTCACTTATTCAATTAACAAAACACTTGAGCTGTTTCTTGAAACCAACAAATGTAAACGTCAATAGTAAATACTTTGTCACTAGTGCTTCATGGTCAAGAAAAATGGCGAGCCAAAGCACACAACATACACTTATACAAAGTGGCAGACACACATAGATATTCTATTTCACTGAAGAGACTGTTCTAAAAAGACACCTACGACGAACTACGTTTAATGAAAAAGGCAAATATAAAAATAATTACCTGCATTCGAACACCACAAGTAAGGAATTCTCCCATATAAATAAATTATGAGAGAAGATAGCTCAAAGGCAATGGCATTCACCAGGCAGGTGGAGACATTTTACATAACCGTAATGTTCACATGCACTACCATAATATTTCTAAATGTTTTTAAAGCCCTTGCTCGATAACTCAAAAGATTGCACATCATTATAAGAGCATAATTTAAACCACAAATGTTGTCATATACCGTGTTCAATACAAATGTGTGCGCGCTTGATGTTATTGGCAGCAGTTGTTTAAAAGACTATAGAAAATAGTTTCAACAATCAACTATATCTATCACACATTAAGGACGTTCTTATTGGATGCTGTTTTCTGGTGTGTACAAATCATAAAGGCCATTTCCTATGCAACATCACGTATACAGAACTCACTGAACGAAGACTAGGAATCCTACACAATTGTCATGGACAAAAGACAACCATCTAACAAAAACTTGAGCACACTGAAACCTTGTTCCATCTTTATGGCTGTACTTGAAGTCAGTATTTCAAGAATAAATAAAACTGCTGTTAGCTTACTTCTCAAACAATGAACAGTGCATTGCACTAGAGTACAAAATATTTAGTCAACTTATATAACTAGTATTTTACTCTGTTTACTAATAAGACTAAATAAATTTTTAATGTTTGATCCAGCTTACTGGAAAAATAGAAGAAATCACAAATTTTTACAATGACTGAAAAAATTTTAATGTATCAGAATATTTACACAGGGTTCTGAATTTTACAGCACTACATTACTGTTCAGAAACACACTATATTCCCGTTCTGGCAGAATATTCTTGTATCTACACAACCCTTCCTGCAGCAGAAAACACTCACTTCCTTTAAACATGAAATGCACATCACAATTTACCATTAGTACATAAGCATGCAATTGCTTGTGGCAGGTCATAATTTACAAAAATTTCAATTTAAATTTTTAAAAATTGTAATTTCTCCTCTGTGGCACTCTTTAAAAAAAATATATATCCCATGATTTCAAGGAATTTTAAGGGAAAGTGAAGTGTATATACATGAACACAACTGTGAAATTGTTATAATATTTGTTCCAAGAGGTGGTACTCACTGATCCACCAAATTTCAACATGTTAAATGAGTTAATATTGGAGAGCACAAACATTTTTCTGCCACTGACTCAAACCTGCTACCCACTTGAATGCTGTGTTTGTAATGTTTGACGATACTTTTACAGCTTTATTAAGTAAACGTCTCATCTTGACATTTCTTTCACTGCATTAGCTATTACCTACTGCTGCAAAAGTACCATGAAAGGTATTGGCTGACACTTGATTTATTAACTGCTGTTATGTTCTCGGGATTGTCTGTGACAATATCAAATAGTAAAATGAAGTCTGCAATTGCCCACTTATTTGCTTAACTTGAAGACAGCAGCAGTTGTATGCTGCCCTGGAAATTCTGAATTGCCAAGAACATAGCACATCTTAACTGTTCATCTAAGAAGTTGTATGTGAGAAATATATAACTTTCAATTTTACTTGTTCACAAGTCATAAGGGATAAACATGCATAGCAGAAGGGAAATAGTTATTTTGAAAACATTTGTACTTTACTTGACTGTGTTGAACATTTCTAGAATAACACATCATGAAAAGGTGTTTCTATGTGGAACTTCAAACTTTGGCTCCAAAACAGAAAAACTAAGGTAATGGAAATGAATATGGATCATGCTAACTAACTAATATGTTAATTTTTAAATACTATGTCCAAGATATGGATGCTATATATAGTTCTGTATCATCTATGGAGTCTTTGCTTCAAGATGCAGTAACAGTGGATTTCAGATTATTCGTTCCTGTTATTTACATTNTATGTTAATTTTTAAATACTATGTCCAAGATATGGATGATATATATAGTGCTGTATCATCTATGGAGTCTTTGCTTCAAGATGCAGTAACAGTGGATTTCAGATTATTCGTTCCTGTTATTTACATTTTACAGTAACTCCAGTTTATTAATTTTGGTACTGTCAAAATTCNTTTTACAGTACCTCCAGTTTATTAATTTTGGTACTGTCAAAATTCCTATATAAACAATGCTAATTAAAAAAAGTGCATTCAACGATTGCCGGTCATTTGTTTTCCCGTAACATCTGTTCAAAACAGATGGTATATTCGCCCAAGACTCTGCATATCTATCGTTTAACACTATGTGACTGCAAAACAACGTGGATAATCAGATAATCGACAACTGGTGCAATTGAGAGTTTTGTTTACATCCCACAACAGTTTATCATGTTCTATTAACTACCTTTATTCTTCTTACATCTTTACTGCACTCATAGGTTGGCGAAAGTGAAAAAACATCTTGTATTCTTATTCTTCTTACAAATTTACTGCACTCGTAGGTTGGCAACGATGAGAACAAATCGCACAATCGCTGACACTGAAGCTAACGATATGTGATCTCATTATTGTAAACATAATTTATAAGGTTATAGACGTAGCAGTATTTCGACGGGTGTGATTATTATCAGAAACTACCAGTTGGTTGCGGGTGTTGGTTAATATTATAAAGGTTTGAAAATGGCTCTGCGAGTAATGAATGGCAAAAATTGCCCTAAATAAATCAGTAGTGGCAATTTAAACTGAGGGATTGAGCATGTATAGTTGGGCATGCAGAGACAAACATTTTGATATATGGAACATGTCTCTGGAAACGCCCCTCTACCGAGCTACAGGCGACAGATGATGCGTGCTCAGTTTGAATTTGGTGTGCTGCCTGGGCCACTCATGTGCAGGCTAAATGGCGTACAAAGGTGCAGGGCAGAGCCGAGCTGGCATTCTCCTGGACGTGACTGTTTCATTTTGATTTGCAGAAACATTTCGCTTAGTTGTCGAAGTGCACTGAACACTTGACTGGGAATTCTTGCCGCCTGCCTTTACATTCAACAAACACGTAGTATTTTTGACAGTGTGTGTAACAACATGGTTGGCTGCGTTAACATCTACTTGCAAGACGAAGAACTCCGGTAAAGGTGAAACATGCTTCAGATCTCTGTGCACTGCAATCAGCTGTTTACTGTCAAGAGCTGGGATTGGAGACTGTCATCTGCTTTTCGCCTGAAGGCCGACTCCTCTGCAGCCCGCAAGGGATTGGCCCAGGCAACAGACTGAATTCAAACGGTGCACACATCATTTGATGACTATAGCTTGGTAGGAGGGCATTTCCAGGCACAAATTCCTTATCTTTAAATGTTTTTCTCAGAGTGCCTTACCACCCTTTAAAAATTATGCCCACCAATTTCTGAACATCTAGTATAAGTATCTATATCACTAACTAATGTTCACTATTTTTTACAGGAAAATGTGAGATACCACAACCAGCCAATGTCTCAATAACTGTGCATAACTGACTAGCATGGCACAGGATTAGTGAAGGTCACTTTTAAGGAAATCACGGAGCAGAGCTAACCACTGAAGGGAAGGTAGGTGGAGATATGATACCGTAAATAAACATCTAGAGCAGTCCTAGGGACCTCACGCCACCATCACGCCACCATTTACGGTTAAAATATGTAAACTTAGAGGTGCCAGTTAAGACAAAGCAATTTCAGGTTAATTTATAGGTAACTCAAAGCAATTTTATTTCCAAATTCATATCTTGCAATCCTATGCGGAGTGCATAACTCACCTCAGCAAGAAATACCAGGACTAATTGTATTTTCAAATGTTTTCTGCCACACTACGGGGCAATGTAAAAGTAGCAATTTTCACATCAATGAACATTTAGGCNTGTATTTTCAAATGTTTTCTGCCACACTACGGGGCAATGTAAAAGTAGCAATTTTCACATCAATGAACATTTAGGTATTCAGAGTTTTGTGCATGCTACTGAAATTATTACTAGAACAGCAAATCATCTAGTAGACAAGACTAAAAGAAAAGAACTNTTGTATTTTCAAATGTTTTCTGCCACACTACGGGGCAATGTAAAAGTAGCAATTTTCACATCAATGAACATTTAGGCATTCAGAGTTTTGTGCATGCTACTGAAATTATTACTAGAACAGCAAATCATCTAGTAGACAAGACTAAAAGAAAAGAACTGCATATGTGGACAAACATCGTATATGCAATCTTACTAATATTATAAATGCGAAAGTCTGTGTGTGTGTGTGTGTGTGTGTGTATGTTTGTTACCACTCAGCTCCATAACGGCCGAACGAATTTTGATGAAAGTTGGTATGTAGGTTCTTTAGGTCCTGGAATAGGACACAGGATACTTTTTATCCCGGAGAGTTGTACGGTTCCTGTGGAATAACAACAAAACGTAATTCTGCAACAGCATGGAACGTGACTGAATGGCTATACGGATTTTGATGAAATTTGGTATGTAGGTACTTTAGGTCCTGTAATAGAACATAGGATACTTTTTATACCAGGAAATTTCACGGTTCCTGTGGAATAACAACAAAACGTAATTCTCCAACAGCTGGGAATGTGACCGAAAATGTTTTTCCTCTGGTGTCAGAGTTTATCAGGCAACCCAAACACCTCTGAAATGGCTTAACAACTGCTGTCAATGAATAAAAACTGGGACTGAATATTTAACGTGGCCTCCAAAGCCCAGAAGCGCTTAGATGTTATGCCTCTAAAAGTTCACCCATCCAAATGTGTGCCGCTGGGAACATTGCTTAACTTTGGTGATAGATTAAGATCCCTCAGCCAAGCACAAAAAATAGTACCTAGATACACTTATTTCTAAAGCTACAACTTGATGAAACTCACGTACTGATTTTCATACATCGTCGCTGGGAAGCGGAAATGTGGTAACTATGCGATAGTTGCACAGATACACTCCAAAAACAATACCCTAATTCCTGGCTATCGGGTTAAAAAAATATTTCCTTCCCTTTGGGTTGCTGTAATCAGTTAAAAACCTAGGCCAACATAGCATCATTTTATAATTCTGTTTACACATAAATGAATTTTCATTTCCCAATTTATTTATTAGTGTATCACTGTAAAACTCATTTGTACCCAGGCGAAGCCGAGCCGGTTCGCTGGTAGTTCTCTAAATACAATTACATTATTAAATGTCATGCACAGAAATAACTTACCTTCATCAATTTGGTAAAATGGATTTTCCTGTAAACTGTCATCCAATATGTCGTGTGGATTATCAGGTGGTATTGGTGAGCACATCATATGGGGTTCATTGGGAACATTGTGATCATCCAATTCCTCTACAAAAAATGCTACCCCAGCATCATCAAGTTTCATCTGGAGTGGAATAGATTCATCATTAACTGCTATGTCAACCTGAAAAAAAAATGCATCCATTGAAATTCCTTTTTAAATACCATGTGTGCATATTAACATAGTGAAATCAGGTAACCTTAACTTTTCAATTTGCAATCAACTTTGTAGCACCTACAACTTTCATCAATACATAATGATGTAAGACTTCTTCCCATATCATCTCAATGATGTACTACAATAACTAGTACTTGTGCAACAAAATTAACTGAAAAATATGTTAAAACAACATTAAATGGTGGGAATGTCTGCCAACACTGAAGTAAACAACAGTCTAGAAGTCTGCAACCACTGCTGTTGCTGCCACCATCATTATAATTAATTCATGATTTCAATGTTGTCTGGAATCTAAATATATATTATATGTGCAAAAAATGAGGCATTTATTGTTACAGTTTCTGAAATAAAACCGAATTATTCCAACAAAATGTTTATAAATGCATCAGAGGTCATGAGTGTGCTGTGTGTAGTAATGTGAGTTACATGAGGTGAGATCTCTGGACACATGGCCAGAGATTGATGTCATGGAGGAGAGTATAAGGCTAAGATGATGGTGATGGCGAAGGAATGTAACACTATTGGTAAACTAAAGTGAGACTAAGATACTAAAGATGGCTTATTCATTATTCTTAGCATGTCCTTATATAAAATATGGTGCCAGGTGTGAAATCAGGTGTAGACAGCAAAGTAGTTGAATACTCCCTCAGGTGCTACATAACAAATAAAGAGGTAAATTACTGCCACCTGCAGGGCATTACATTTATCATTTTGTCTCGCAGATAACTTTAAACATGTTTTGAAATATTTTTGCAGGCTTCGGAAAGACAAAGAAATATGGGACAAAAGTGGCACTATTTTTTTTTAACCGTGTAGGCAATGATGGACTGGAATGTTATAATAATGCTATACGGAGACCCCCACGCCTGTGCTGTGAGCCACGGTAGTGATGACTCATAGTGGCCCGCCTTCTCCCTCAGTTAGCACTGGCTGATTACAGCGCCGGTGAAGGGAATTGACAGCTGACCTGGACTGGCATCATTAATCCCCCCCCACCCCCCTTTATCATGAGTCGGCTGCCATGGGCTATTGCACGAACTTCCTGGTTATCGCCTCCCATGGCACAACCCAATGTGTGAAGAAGGTTCTGGGTCAAGGCACCTAAAATATAAAAATGGCTGCAGGTAGGTCGAGAGTCTGTCTGTGATAGCCACATGGCTTGAGTTTGAGAAGTGTATAGCAAAGATTGGAGCATTGATGAGCTCTGAGGATAAGGGCTGGCGGAGAACGAGTTATGTGCAGTGGCTACACACAAGAGTGCACGAGTGCTACAGAGGGCAAGGTATCTGAAGAGTGGAGGGATACTGTGTATAAGAGTGCTCAGGATGCTCCAGAACATTACAGGCAGGAAATGCTGGTGATATCTGGACTGAAGCATAGTGGGACTGAATGGATGAGTGAAACACACTTGATACTGGAACTGTCAGACAAAATATATAATTTTTAATTGTAATTCAATAGGTGTTAATGAAATGTTTACAAAACTGATTTTATCTATTTGAATGTGTTAATGTATGTGTGGTGATGGATAATTATTAAATATTAGCCGTAAATAGTTAGTGATAGGCACTACTGTTGAGATATTAAGTTTAAAGCATTTTCTTTGAATTGCTTAAAAATTATTTATGAAATTATTATGAGCTCTTTTATTTAACTAAGGCCTCCATCCCATAACAAACTAGCTACACACAGATACTTTTAAAAATTGTTTGTAACTTTAGGTTTAAAACTTTTTTCATCTAGAACCTGCAGGTGTATATAATGAAGTCAAGATATTAGCAAAAGAAATCAAAAAATATTAAAACGTGAAAAATAGTAGCTTCCAATGATGATCAACAGTGACTTCCAATGGTGGTGAATAATGTCCAATACAATTTCCTTCACGTATCCAGGAATTTGTTATGACCTTTCCCTCCGAGACCAAACAATGTAGATGTTTAGAAGCTACAATAACAGAGAAAAACAGTTTAAAAAAATTTGTAATTTAATTACTAATAGCATACCTGAAAAGCATAGCAGCTGTTAGAGATAGTGCTGGCAGGTGCATGAGAGGGGGCAACAAAATATTGTGCATATGCAAAGCACATACACTTTTAATGAAAAGAGACATATTAACATTTTCCCTTCAATTCGTAGGTATAATTTACCCAAGTCAGAAGAAACGACAATAAATTGGTTGCGTTTACTGCCCCTTGAAATGTTTAGACAGATTTTTATCAGTGTTTTCACTAACAACTAATGTTTATTATTGATTTTACAATATGCAGACTCTAAGGATAGCTAGCTACAGATTAAAATTTACACAATCTAAACCATGTTATCCAGACAGTAAAAGGTCAGTATTCTGTAATAATAGATGCAATATTACAGGCAGAACACAGTATACTGCAACCATGAATCATAACCCCAACCCAGTCGAACCATTCCTCCCCACCCCCTTCGACAGCAACTAACTGGCACAATGCAGTATGGCTCGCGTGGATCTTAGTATGTTCATAAGGTCAGGAGTGTTAAGAGTACATGATAAAATTATGCTTGGTAAATCAACTGAGATTACGCTATACAGGTTATTACTGCTGCCAACACAGATTAAGACCAACAGAACCCCCTACAAGTTTGTGTGTGTAATCCAGCTACCGACTTTCTATTGACAGAATTCTCGAATCAATACTATTCAAAAACTGCTTTTATGGAATATGACAAGTGTAAAGTAATAAAGAAGAGTGGAATGTGTGCAAACAAACATTCCCTTAATTTAGCACACACATGCAAGAGGGTTGCTAGGTGAAACTATTAAGCTATGTTACTAAGGTGGCAGCAGTGTGTTCCAAAGGTGTAGTGGAATAAGACCACTCGTTATGGACTAGATTATGTGCAAACGAGTGGCTGTATGTTGTGTCTGCACTGGATAGATTTACTTTAGCATGCGAGGGACAAGAACCATCAGAAACTATGATCCTGGGAGCCGGCAGACTGGTATCTTTTTAAAAAAATACTTGGGGGAACTAACAGTGATAGATGATTCAATTTGACATTCCCAGCAATTATAGCAGCAAGGACTTAATCCCACTCCTTGCCTTAGAATATGAGTGCTGTGAAACAGCACACAACGGTGTGAACATAGACCAAGTGCTTGTAAACTAACCGGTGGTAAAATAATATTGAACCTACAGGACTTAAAGGTGTTGGGGGAATCAAATAGACTCAGTGGGTAGAGTGGGCTGTAAATGACACAAAGAGTGGAAGCTTATTCATTCTTATATAGTACACTGGAGAGTCAAAAAAATGGTATAGGCGTGCGTATGCAAACAACAGAAGTATGGAACAAATCAGAGTAACGCGATAGGGTCGGCAGCGCCTATATAAGACAACAAGCGTCTGGCAAAGTTGCTAGATCGGTTAATGCTGCTACAATGGCAGGTTATCAAGATTTAAGTGAGTTTGAACATGGTGTTATAGTTGGCGCACGAGAGATAGGACATAGCATCTCCGAGGTAGCGATAAAGTTTGGATTTTCATGTACGACCATTTCACGAGTGTACCGTGAATATTGGGAATCCAGTAAAACATCAAATCTTCAACATCGCTGCGGCCAGAAAAAGATCGTGAACGAACGGGACAAATGACGACTGACGAGAATCATTAAACGTGACAGACGTGCAACCCTTTCTCAAATTGGCGCAGATTTCAATGCTGGGGCATCAACAAGTGCCAGCATGCGAACTATTCAATGGACCATCATTTATATGGGCTTTCAGAGCCGAAGGCCCACTGGAGTACCGTTGCTGACTGCATGACACAAAGCTTAACGCCTCGCCTGGGCCCGCCAACACCAACATTGGACTGTTGATGACTGGAAACACGTTGCCTGGTCTGACGAGTCTCGTTTCCAATTGTATCGGACGGATGGACGTGTACGGGTATGGAGACATCCTCATGAATCCATGGACCCTGCATGTCAACAGGGGACTGTTCAAGCTGGTGGAGGCTCTGTCATGGTATGGGGCGTGTGCAGTTGGCGTGAAATGGGACCCTTGATATGTCTAGATACGACTCGGACACGTGACAAATACATAAGCATCCTGTCCGATCACCTGCACCCATTCATGTCCATTGTGCATTCCGACGGACGTGGACCATTCCAGCAGGATAATGCGACACCCCACACGTCGAGGGTTGCTTCGAGTGGCTCCAGGAACACTCTTCTGACTTTAGACACTTCCATTGGCCATCTTAATCACCAGATATGAACATTATTGAACATATCTGGGATGCCTTGCAACGTGCTGCTCAGAAGAGATCTCCACCACCTCACACTCCTATGGATTTGTGGACTGCCCTGCAGGATTAATGGTGTGAATTGCCTCCTGCATACCTTCAGACATTAATCAAGTCCATACCACGTCGTCTTGCGGCACTTCTGCGTGCTCGCGGGGGCCCTACACAATATTAGGCAGGTGTAACAGTTTTTTTGGCTCTTCAGTGTACATCATGTCCTAGAGTGTATATGTACCAAGTGTCTTTATAGTAGTTGTTGTCAATGTGTGTTTCTTGCAAATGTAAATGTTCAATTGGTCAAACTGGTGTAAGAAGGGCAATTGCTGGGCTAACAGAATATATTTTCTCTGCCTCATTGTGAATCAGGTAGAAACTGAAATGAGAGAGAGTACTCACCACCATGGGCTACATCCCATGCCAAAGAGTAAAAACAGCGCAAGTTCATAGAAAACCTTAAGTACATAGGTAACTTGGTTACTGTTAAATTTTTTGCATAAATTCTTAAATTTTTCTTGAAACCTTGAGTTTTATTATTAGCTACATATTGCTGGTTTAAGTAACTCTTTAAAAGTATAATAATGAAATATTTCCAAAAAAGTTATAATTTCCTTAAACAATTTTTTTTGTTTTGGGGCTTGGGCCTAAGGGCCTCCAATCTGCTTAATCTACCTCTGGAAAGTCTCAATAGAATTCTCTGTAAATGGTCGACAATTGATTGCTAGACAACTGATTTATTAAAAATTGTTTGCTAGACAATTGTAGGTAAACAAAACATTTATAAGAGAAATGGCAAATAGTTGTGAGGAAATAATGTTCAATCGTGAGGGCGTGAAAATATTTGGAAATAGTGAGCCTCACAACTAAATCATAAGAGTTGACAACTATGTTTAAAGGAAGGCAACGAACATGCTACCCAATATTAATTTCAACAAAGTCACCTTTTGGCTAATGTGCTGTATCACAATGTCAAGAATAATAAATCACATCCAATATTTAAATGCAACAGCCTAAGTGGTTACAACAGCATAACATTCCAAGTGCAGATGACATGCATAAGCTTGCACCTAACCAGCTTATTAACACCATAACATATTATCCAGAGAATACTCATTCCTGTCTTGACATTTTTTTTTTTTGCAGAATAGGTAAAATCATGGTTGTCATTGTGTAAGGTCAGAAGTTAGCACCAATCCACACACCTTTCCTTGAATATTATTTAGATGCTGCTGACACACAAACTATTTTATAATTGGTTACTTCTAGTGCCAGGACTACCATGAATGAACCTTTCCGCAAGTTCAAAATGGTCAGCTGTTCTAAGAAATTTAGGTACTTTCAAGCTATAAATTTTCTCTTTGCCAACACCTGAAATGAAAATGTAATGTGTGGTAAAGAGTTCAGCAGTACAAGCATCAACAAACTATTTATTCGGTGAAGAAAATAAAAATTTTCTTGCAGGCAACACTAAGTTTGTCACCTGATCCCACTCAAATATTTTGGATGAATAATAAGGTAAAGCTACATNTTTCTTGCAGGCAACACTAAGTTTGTCACCTGATCCCACTCAAATATTTTGGATGAATAATAAGGTAAAGCTACATTACAAAAGGTGATTTGCAATTTAAGTGACATGAAAAGAATGTGGGAAACTAAAAATCCTTACTAGGAGCACACAAAGAAGCAAACTTGAAATAAGTACTACGCCCTGAATGCTCGTTTCAATGTTGAAACTGGTTTCATTTCAATTAAATTAGGAGATGTGGACAGTGAAAGGAATAGTGATGACAGCAANGTTTCAATGTTGAAACTGGTTTCATTTCAATTAAATTAGGAGATGTGGACAGTGAAAGGAATAGTGATGACAGCAATACATTGTTTTATAGTGATGAAGTAGAAGGTGTTGCTACACTGTATGAAAGAAGAAGTGAATGAGTATGGTGAATTGTCTAGGCTTTCAGTACATTTATCTTTCTATGTATCTCCCTCACTCTCCCTCTCGCTCTCTCTAGGGTGTCTGGAAATGGCTGTATAAGAATACCCGGATGTGAAACAAACAAGTATTCTAAGGTTATTTATTTATCATGGTGAATGTTGTGCCACATGTTGCATTGCACCATAATCGGCAGCTGAAGTTGAGCATCTGGCAACATCGCATCAGAAGCATGTTTCACTCGTCGCAGTGGGATGGCAGCAGTAAAGTTATCTGTGTGATAGTACGTTGGATGCAGTACAATGTTTTGTTACGTCTGGATCGCGATCTCAGAGAAACAGGGATGTTAACTCCTCACAGGCATGATACTGGGCGATATCGCACTATCAAGACGCCAGCAAACGAACGTGTTTTGTGTGAGGTGGATGCTGACCCTTGAACATTAGCCCATTGCATAGCGCGTCGTTCGACTGTGCATCACACACTGCAGGGGGAAACACACTACATCCTTTCCATTTCACCAGGGTACAACAATAAGACCAGAGGATCATCTGCTGAGGGTCGACTACTGTGCTTGGTTTTTACAACGCCATCAACAGGACCCAAACTTTACTGCATCTGTACTGTGGAGTGACGAGGCAACATTTACGAATGCAGGAGTATTAAATATCCTCAATACCAATTACTGAGCTCTTACCAACCCTCATTGCCAGTGTGAGAGGGCCTTCTAAAAATGTTGGTCGGTAAACTTGTAGGCTGATATTTTAAGAAGTTGCATCATAGGACTGTATTAACTACCTGACAGACTAAATGCACGCACATACCTTACATTCTTGCGAGATGCACTTCTGAAACTAATGGAAGATGTACCACTTCAGTTACGTACACAGATATGGTTTCATCACGATGGGGCACCATGGGGCACTGGCACATTGAGGACAGACTGTGTGCAGCAGCAATTGAAAGTGATTTGGACAACTGTTGGATTGGTCACAATCACGTATGATATCCAGCAAGGTCCCATGATTTATTTCAATCCCCTCGACTTTTTTCTGTGGAGTCATCTGAAGTCCATTGTGTATGAATACAACCAACCTGAGGATATGTTCCAGTTAACAGGCCACATTCATGATGGCATTGTACTTAGGAAATGCTGCTGAATGCCCAGCTGGGACTGATTTCAATGCCTTGAGATGTATAATGCTGCCAATGGGGCAACTTCAAACCGTTACTGAATGGATCGGCCACGGATGTGTATGATAAGTTATTGGGATGCATATGTANCAATGGGGCAACTTCAAACCGTTACTGAATGGATCGGCCACGGATGTGTATGATAAGTTATTGGGATGCATATGTAATTGAGTTTATTTTCTTCTTCCTATGGTTATTAGTATTATTATGTAAGGGGTTACTTTCCGTAATACATAAATGTTTATTTCATATCTGCACACTACAATCAGGAATGTAACTGTATCTGTTTNGGGGTTACTTTCCGTAATACATAAATGTTTATTTCATATCTGCACACTACAATCAGGAATGTAACTGTATCTGTTTTAGTTGATACCTATGTGCATACTTCCACATTTATAAAGAGGAACATGACAAGGGTACATAAACGCAACCATCTGTAAAACGATACAAATGTAACAACTGTTTTAAATCCTTAACAGCAAACCTACTGCTGCCCTGCGGCGACAAGTGTAACCATCATCTGATGTGATCTTGCCGGACACTCAACTTCAACCAGCGAGGGCACAATGCAACACTTGGCAAAACTTTCACAGTGATAAATGCCCTTCGCATACTTGTTGGTTTCACGTCCTGGTATTCTTTTACAGCAATTTCCGGACACCCTGTGTGTATCTATCTATTTATATAAATATATATATATATTATGTATATTATATATATAAATACACACACACTTATAGGTATCGCTACTGCCCCCACTCTCCATTTCTAACCTGCTGCTGAATCTGTTGTGTGTCCCAAGTTTTCAGGTATTTTGTATCTAGTGTAACTAATAGTCAAAACTGCATATTACTTTTATATATTATATTGTTACCTGCAGCTGCTCCACATTCTTTCCCTTGCCCCTCCCCCCAGGTAAATGAAGCACAGTGCTCCAAGGACATCGCTAACAGGAGAAATGCATGCAGAGTTACAAAGGAGACTGCCGCATAACTCTTGATGCATGCCACAATAAGGCTATCAGGACTTGTGCTGCTCCCGTCCTTGGAGGATTGAATGTCCTGGGATAGTCACTACACAAATTTTCTGGTCATAGCCACACCCCTCTCTCAGCGTGACTCATAGTGCAAAGAACGTTGTGACCAGGCCAACCGAGCTATGTAAGCTGTGACGTGCATCTCTATAGAAAAATTTTAAGTTGTGGACAGCCATTGGTACCAGGTACGTGGTACCATCGCAGCAATGAGTGACCAGCAAGTGTAGTCTGCAAGTATCAGGAGTAGATAGATATTGACCTGCTGGACTGTGAGAAAGTGGGACTGAATGCGTGAGTGGCAGATATTTAGAATGGTGTTAATGTATGACAATGATGGACATTTTGATCACACATATGTAAATAATAAGTGAGGAACAAGTGACTGTGGCTAGAAGTGATAAGCAAATTAATTATTGTAAAGATAAGCATTCAATAAAGCACTCGCTGATAAATAAATGTTAATAGTAAAGATAAGCAGTCTACTGTTGTAAATAATAGCTGCATGAATTTTTAGAACATTGTAAATAAATTAAGAAATTAAATTTACCTCTTGTATATTTATTTTAACCAACTCTTGCAAAATCAGATATGCTTTGGTGACTTGTAACTAAATGTTATATATTACATCCACTATTATTAACACTTGAGAAGAAAAATTCACATGCACAAACACTTTAAATGTATTGGCTTTCAGGCTTATGAATGGTGCCACTGTCAGCTTGTATAATGTTGGATTGCTACCTCTATGGACACTCATGTTTCAAAATGGCCTACGCTCGGTAGTCGCCTGCTCTGTTGTTTCGCAAGCATCTGTAGCGATGTGTTGTCAAGTGTAACCGTGTGTATAATAAATGACTGTGTTAGAAAGCATTTGAGTCCACTTCTCTGCCTATGTGCAATAATTCAAGTGGTTATGGGCCCAGTAATTCGAGTGGTGCGACAATACAGAAACAGTGACGGTTAACGGTTTTTTTTTTTAAGTGTGCATCGAGTGTCGTAATACAAGTTAAGATGGCCTCAAGTAGTCATCATTTGCAAGTAGAAAAACTTGTAGGTCGGGACAATTACGGCGACTGGAAATTTGCCATGAAGGCATATCTTCAACTAGACGACCTGTGGGACGCAGTCGAAGGAAAAGAAAAGGACAGCACGAAAGATAGGAAGGCACTCTCAAAAATTATTCTCTCTGTGGATAAAATAAATTATTCACACATTAAAAATGTGAATAATGCCAAGGAAGCATGGGATTGCCTGGAGCGTGCATTTGAAGACTCAGGACTGACAAGAAGAGTCGGACTTCTAAGAACTTTAGTTACAACTCGCCTGGAAAACTGTAAGTCCGTGGAATCTTATTGTGATACAATAATTACAACCAGTCATAAACTTAATGATATGGGATTCAGCGTGAATGATGAGTGGATCGGTACCCTATTGTTGGCGGGGTTACCCGAGGAATATAAACCTATGTTGATGGGATTAGAGAGTTCAGGAATAAAAATAACGGGAGATTCAATTAAAGTGAAACTTTTGCAAGACATTAAGTCTAATGAGGTCAAAAGTAATGATACTGTACTTTATTCATCATCTAAGGTAAATAGAAAGGAACCACCACGGTGTTATACATGTAATAAATTGGGACATTTAAAAGCTAATTGTAGAAGTCGAAGGCCTAGTAACAATTATAAACAAAATAACTGGGACAGTAAAGGCAATACAAATGACAAGACATTTTGGGCTTGTTTGTCTGGAGATAATGATGATAATTCATCATGGTATTTAGACTCATGTGCCTCTACACACATCACAAATAACAAGAATATATTTACCACTAATTTAATAGAGAAAGAGAGTTCAATTACAGTTGCCAATAATACTAACCTAAAAGTTGAGGCAATGGGAGATGCTTCACTCCATCTTAAAGTTTTTGGAAAACATGTAAAAACGAAAGTTAGAGATGTTATGTATGCAAGAGATGACTCTATCAATTTACTGTCTGTCAATAAAATTATTCAGAATGGTTTTAAAATCAGGTTTGATCAGAATGGGGCCAAAATTTTTGATGAAACTAACAATGTTGTGGCCACAGCAAAACCTAGCAACGGTATATACCGAGTCGACACCTACAATCAACACGAAGTTAAACAAGAAATTGTTTGTTCAGTACAGGACGATTTTTTATGGCACCGCAGACTAGGTCATATGAATAGGAAAAACATGAAAATGATTACAAAAATGTCAACTGGCTTGAAAGACCTAACTTACTCTACCAATCCGTGCATTGTATGCTTGGAAGGTAAGCAGACAAGAATTCCCTTCAAATCCAGTACCAGTAGAGCCAAAAACCTGTTGGAATTAATACACACTGACCTAGCAGGCCCCATGGAGCAAACATCTATCGGTGGCAGTAAATACTTCTTTTCTCTTATTGACGATTATTCGAGGAAGATATTTGTTTATTTTTTAACAAATAAAAGTCAAGTTCTAGAGGTCTTTCAACAATTCAAGAAAATGGTAGAAAATCAAACGGGTAGAAAAATAAAAATATTAAGGTCAGACAACGGCAGGGAATATATCAATTCAGAATTTAAACATTTCTTAACTAACTGTGGGATAAGACATCAGACAACCATTCCGTATACACCAGAACAGAACGGAGTTTGTGAACGAGCCAATAGAACCATAGTCGAAAAATCAAGATGCTTACTGTTTGACGCAAGACTTCCTAAGGAGTATTGGGCAGAAGCTGTCAATACTGCCGTGTACCTTATAAATAGGTCTCCAACTTCATCACTTTGTAATAAGACACCATTTGAGACGTGGTCAGGTAAAGCACCTGGGTTATCTCATTTAAGAATTTTTGGTTGCCCAGTAATGGTCCAAATCCCAAAACAATTAAGGAAGAAATGGGATCCAAAATCAGAAAAACTCATTTTAGTGGGCTATGGTACCAACACTAAGGGCTATAAATGCATGAATCCAGTTACGAAAAAGGTAACTTTTAGCAGAAACGTTACATTTCTGGAAAATGTAATGGCACCTCAAATTCAAGAACATTGTGTAGAAAATGACCAAACAAAGGATGAAACAGTAAATGATGTCAAGAATCTACAGTATGTAGAAAATGAACAAACAAATAATGAACCAGTGAAGGATTTACAAGTCGAAAGTCAAAATAAAGTTAAAGCCCAGGAGGAGAACAGTGAAGAAGAAGAAAATGGGGTAGGAGAAAATGAAGACAAAAGTAGAACAAAATCAGGAAGAGAGGTGAAAACCCCAAAATATTTAGACGACTATAACGTTTATTCTGCCTATTACTTAGAGTCGAATGAAGATGATCCACAAACGTATGCAGAAGCAATCAAGAACCCTGAATGGGAGTTGGCAATTCTAAAGGAGCTGAAATCTTTAGAAAAATTAGGAACATGGATTATTGATGATTTGCCAGATAAAGAGAGAGCTATTGATGTAAAGTGGGTTTTCCGAACCAAAACAGATGGGACCAAGAAGGCTCGTCTCGTAGCAAGAGGTTTCCAGCAAAAGTGTGATACATTCTATAATGATATATATGCTCCTGTTGCCCGATCATCTACAACTAAAGTGTTATTATCCCATTCACTAACAGAAAATTACTCTATGCGTCAACTTGACATTCCTTCCGCTTTTCTCCATAGTGAAGTTGACACAGACATCTATGTGAAAGTGCCAGAAGGTATGAATTTGCCTGGAGGAAAAGTTTTGAAGTTGAAAAGAGCACTCTACGGTTTAAGAAAAAGCCCGAAAAATTGGAATACCAAGTTAAATGAATTTCTGTTGTCCCTAAATTTTGAAAGATCAAATTACGACTTTTGTCTATATTATAGGAATAGTATTAAGTTAATTATCCATGTCGATGACATCCTTATGATTGGCAAAAATGATGAAATCAATGAAATAGTGCATTCTCTGAAAGAAAAATTTGACGCTAGGGATATGGGTACGGTCAAAAACTTTCTAGGTTTGGAAATAGAGAGGGATGATGTATCATTAAAAATTTCTCAAAAAGCTTATATTCATAAAGTTCTAGCGGTTTTTAATATGTCTGAGTGCAAGAGCGCAAAAACCCCCATGGAAAGTGGATTTCAGTATATAGAAAACCAGCCCATTATAGATGTTCCTTACAGAGAATTAATAGGATCATTGTTGTACCTAGCTAACAGCAGTAGACCCGATATCATGTTCGCGGTTTCCTATCTCAGCAGGTTTCTGGACAAACCAACCAACCAGATATGGACTGCCAGTAAAAGAATCCTGCGATATCTGAGAGGAACAATAGACAAAGTGTTAACTTTTACAAAAGGCCCAAAAGAGTTAGTAGCTTTCGCAGATGCTGATTGGGCAGGGGACAGAAGAGACCGGAAAAGTGTTTCAGGGGCAGTTTTCTTCTATGGTGGAAACCCGGTAGACTGGATATCAAGAAAGCAAACTTGTGTAGCTACCTCCACTTGTGAAGCGGAGTATGTGGCCGGTTCTGCAGCAGCACAGGAGGTCATTAACATTCAAGGTATCCTCTCCTGTTTGAAGGTAAAACAGACACCAATCTTGAATATAGACAATATGAGTGCTATATCCATGTCACAAAATTTTGTTAATTCAAAAAGAGGAAAGCACATAGACATTAAAGAACATTATTTAAAAGACTGTGTAGCCAAGAAGTTACTTGATATAAATTATGTATCTACAGAAGACAACATAGCTGACATTTTCACTAAACCTTTGTCATTTGAAAAATTTGAAAAATGTAGAAGTGACTTGAATGTTATATAAATTAAGTATTGTGAAATGTATTTATTAAGTTTAACAATTTAATTATATATATTTAAATTGAGGAGGAGTGTTGGATTGCTACCTCTATGGACATTCATGTATCAAAATGGCCTACGCTCGGTAGTCGCCTGTTCTGTTGTTTCGCAAGCATCTGTAGCGATGTGTCGTCAAGTGTAACCGTGTGTATAATAAACGACTGTGTTAGAAAGCATTTGAGTCCACTTCTCTGCCTATGTGCAATAATTCAAGTTATAACAACACATTAAAAATATCTCATTCTATGCTTAAGCTCTTCTGGATGGGGTTTGGCATTATTGCAAGATATTTTAAGTGGTGATGAAACAAATGACCTATTACTAATTCAAGAATTATGTCTCTTGACGAAAACAAATACGTCCTCTAAAGTAGCATTTAATATGTCCACAAACTTATCAGTTTTCTTTACCTGTCCTTTCTCACAAAGATATTGTTATTCGGAGATGAAGCTTGTTCCCTTTCAATAAATTAAAGTTTTAAGATATCTTCCAGTATTTATGCACCTTTATCCACCCATTAAGACATAAGAATGTGTTTGATGGCAGTTTCCAATAAACTGCTTCTGAAAAGTGTTAAGGATCTATCTGAAACCTAGGAGAAATGCTAGACTGTGTAGTAATTATCAAGAGTAAAATTACTTTATTCCTGAACTTGTGTAATGAAATTACAAATTGCAAAAACATTTTTCCAACCATTTGAAAAATTACCTGACATTTCCAGGTTTTCCCGTAACAGTTTCTAATTATACACCTGACATTCCCAGTTTTTTTTTTCAAATATCTGGTAAACCCTGACTTAATAGGTATTCTATGATAAGTACACAAATTAACATTTTATATATTTATTATTTGAAAGATACTATTTCTGGGGAAATCTTATTAACTGTTTGTATCAACAGAGCACAAATTGCCATTGGGTTTCATAATTTATTTAAGTTTCACATTTCCTATACCTTCATGTCATGCAACAAAATGAAATTGTGAACATTAAGCATAATGATTTGCAGGCTGTTTTCAAGACCACTGTTACAATGTAAATCCTTTCTGTGGTGGAGCTGTATCATGGTGGTTGTAATAACCAATGTTTTGGCTTTGATTACTGCAACCAACATAACAGTTCCAGCTCAATAGCCTACACTGCCATAAAACAAAATGTTCTATTCTTGCTGTCACAATATATACAAATTCAGCATTATATGCAATTTAATAATAGAAAATTACAACATGACAAAAAAATATTTTTTAATTTTAGTATTTTCAAATGAAGACCACATCATGTAACTGTTTAGCTTAATTAATATTTCTTAAATTAAACTCCACAACAAGTAAACTATACCTTTCAAAGTTGTTTTTTTTTTCTCCTGAATTGCAGCAAAGTAATTAAATGAGTGCTATTAGACTTTTCAGGTTAGCAAATTATTACAAGTTGCAAAGAATGTATGCGAAATTCCATGATTGTTTTACATGAGGATCAAGTGGCTTATTCTCAGTTTCACATTGCAATTTTTTTAAGAAACACATGGAAAGAAGTAAGAATCTCATTTTTGCAATGCTATTGTCTTCAGTTTGCACTTCAGTTTGCATATTCCACCAAGTTCAATAATATTTTTATAATTTATTATGAATCCATTACTGTTTCAGGTATTTTAATTACTTTTCTTTTACGTATGCTCACAATATCATTAAAATTTTACAGTAGTTATCCCACAAACACAGAAAATATCATAAACAAATTCCATATATCTCTTATCCATCAGAATAACAAATATAATAATTACAGTGATTGCCCATTATGAAGGGCTTCTGTGCAAAATAATAAACAAAATCAACTACACTAAGTGTGCACACACAATTATTTTGTTTTAAAGAGAATTCTTGTTCATGTATGCTATTAAAGTATTTAGTATTTAATGCACATAGCACCATCTGTTTTGCTTAACCTACACTTGCTATTATAGTACTAATAATCACAAAATGTGTAGCTAGCTAGTGTGATATAAATTAATTGCACCGTATGTACATGATGCAATTCACAGTTGTTTAGTTCTGCGATACACACACTAGATTGCAGCCATACATTAAAAATCTATTATCATTATTTTCCTATTAAAAAAATGTATTTACTACATAACAATTACAGTGCAGTTTTCATTTCTCTGCAGTGCAACTCATAATGCTTCGGCACATGAAAATAATAAAAATGACTGAAAGGAAAAGTCTTGAAAATTTTACTAACTGGATATCAGATGGTAGTGATGTAACTGTTGTATTTCACGTGAATAATCACATTTTTTACACATCAGACTACCTTGTTTCTCAGACAGTCTAAATCAACCTATTGGTAGCTAATTCTTCAAAATAATTGGAATGAACAAGTTTTGCGATAACAGAATCATCAGCTACAATCTCAATGTGGTAATTATTCAGTGTAGAGTTTTTCTGAAAACTGGTAAAATAATACCTGTAAATTATATATATGATGATTACTAATCACACTTAGGCCTAATAGGAATTTTTTCCAGGCTTCACGTATTTTGCTGTATATACCATGTAATGAGATGGTGAGGAAGGCTGAAGATAGGGGTGTTCATGCAGTAAAACACATGAAATTTATGTCAAATACATTTCTTTCAGGTTGCAGAATCATGTTTAATGTGAACACCTCTGGAAATGAAACTTATTTTACAAAACGTTATGAACAGAGTATGTTTTTTGCTGTCGCGCAAAGGTTATACAGCTATAAACTAAGGTAATCAAGCATTGTCAGAATACCATTTAATTCTGTTGACAGTTTCAAAGCTTACCTTCTTGATATTCAACAGATGATTGTACACAAAATGTTCCCAACTGTTGTTTATTGTTTACGTCTTTTAGTTGATGTGCATTGCCATGATACATCTGTTAGACAAAAATGAACGGAGACAGGAAACAAATGCGCAATGATTTTGGTCTTCCAGTTCAATGTTTACCTATTTCATGTCACAGTTGTATGCTGGTAATGTGGAACAGGATGTGCATTGTATTGTGTGAATTTGACAGTGTATCGTTGTTGGTGTGAAAGCTTGTGATTTACTAGTGCTACTACGCATCTTTATGTGCAATTATTTCCATGTAACGTGTTAAATTAAATGATTGTGCAGAAATAGGTACAAGTGTTTATTTGCAATTGTTTCCATGTGAAATGTTAAAATATATACTTACTGTGCGAAAATATGAGTGTTTGCGGAGTTTAGACTAATTTAATAGAATATAATGTGTTCTGTACGTCTTATCAGCTATAGATCACAAAAGAGCTATATTCACCGCTTTAATGGGTGAGTAACACAATTTATACTGTAGTTTTTGCACGGACAGTAAGTGTAGTTAATTGTACTGTGTAGTATTGCATGTGACTGTAGGAATTTACGGGTTTACGTACTGCTGCAGCTAGTCATATAAAATGCAGACAACCTAACAAAATTAAACCTAACTTCATGATAGGTGAATCACAAGGGTTGGATGAACCGACACAAACTTACTTATTATACTTTTCCTAACACACTGTCTCGTGTCAGCACACACTACCTCTGTATACACATATCGTGAAGTTAGGTTGTGTTAGGTCTTCTTGCATTTAACATGGATAAGGAACGCGAATTACATGTAATTTACATACATTTTACCTCACAATTTCCCTGATATTCATAGCCTCCCCATTATCACATTTGGTAGTATGTAATATGAATATTGTTATGCCCCTAGTAAATTCGTGTTCTGTGTGATAAGTAATTTTGATATATACCATTTTCCAGGATTTTTTTTTTAGGAAAAGCCCCAATTCTGGATAATTACCTCTAGATAATGTTAGTGTGTGGCAGTGTACATAATTATGAAGCATTCTTTTCTGGTTCCTTCTCAATTCAACTGCATGGACATTTATCAATTACAAACGGATGATGCAAGTATGAATGCTTAGTAAGTTGTGGATCGACTATCCAGACAGTGTTCCCAGATCGTTTAAAAAAACTAGAGGCAAGGTGCAATACAGACTTCTTTTTTAATATTTGAGGTTATTCCATGCCATTTCAACACAAGTGTGTTATTGCATTTTTTTCACATTGTTGTTACTACATGTTTAAAGAATTCAAACCATATTTTAAAAAATTTCTTGTCGGGCCATTTAGTGAAAACGCCTGAAATGGCACGTTGAATTGCCTTATTTCTTTGCAGCTGCATGCAATTATGCAACAAAATTTAGCAAACTCAAACATTCAAAATTAAGTTTATTTACTCAGAAAAGAATGCTGTTAATTTTGGTTTAGTCTCGCTATCTTCTAATGGTTTTTTTTAAATTTTACTGAGGACCAAAATTAACCTGTAATACTTAAAGTTTTTTCAATTTTCAAGTCAAAGTTTTACTGGGAAAAGGACATAACACCAATTTTTGGGAAAGAAAAAAACTAATAGTATATTATACCTAGGGTGGAAGAACTGAAATGTTAAAGCCCTTCCAAGATTTTCTGGCTGATTAAAACTATAAATTTTTCAGTTCTTAACTAGCTGTATCTCCAGGGGGGAACAAGAGTAGAAATTTGAATTTTATACCAGGAAGACTTTTATTTGGTACAAACATCACATCAAACCTTCATAACATTTTGCAAATTAAAAAAAAAAACAGTTTTTATAAGTTTTAAAGGATAACTTAAGTTACCTTACATGCTATTTTCTACAATAGACTAAATAAAATGTAGAGGTATTATCACAGTAAATATACTGAAGAAAATAAGAAAGTTGGAAGAATAAAGATTGGGGGGGGGGAGGGGTAGTTTTTANAAACTTTTCTGAAGAATAACCAGAGTTGTTAGAATGGAAATTTTGTCTAAACCAACATGAACTTCCATGACTGCAAGGTCATTCAAGGTCAGAAGTGAGAGCTCAGTTGGCTGTAGACTGTGGTATGGAGTGCATGAGACAAGGTCATGTCAAAGTGTTCTGCGAGATTTTCAGTGCATGCGGAACATCATAAATCTTCTAATGGGTCTGTATCTGTGTATAAAAAGGCCTTCAGTGAATTTACTGATGACTAGAAAAAAAGTTTTGATGTTGAGATGAGATTAGGTAACTATTTGCCAATACTATAAGAAAAAAATATAGTAAAATACCATTACTTGTATAGAATAAATGGTTAAGATCCTTTCAAGAACCATAAAAAATCAAAAACAAAAGTTCTCTAATAAAATATTTTCTGACTGTTCTACGTCATCCAAGGTTAGGTTAGTTTAATTTTCACAAATTCCCAGATAAATTGTCATGTATCAATAGGTCTAATGAAGTATGTAAATTTTTTTTAACTATTGTATTCATATAATATAATAAATGAAAATGCACCCCCAAAACAATACTAACTGCAAGCTCACAATACAGTTCTCAGGCTGGAAGACAAGAATAAATATTTTTCATTATAATGTTCACTCACTGAGTAACAAAATTTTAATTTTCTCTGTTGACAAAATATATTTTAATGTGCTGCAGTTGACATTATTTACACATAGTATTAATTTCTTTGTGTAGATCTCCAAATGGTAACTTAAAAATCTTTTTTGATCGATTTGAAAATTTATTTAATCTAATACATAGACATAATGTTAATAGGAAAATGTTATTTATGTTGTAATATTACTATTGGCTATAACTCAAACTCAAGATAGAATTTTCATTTAACTAAAAAAAAGTCTAAAATATTTGGTAATACATAATGTACAGCAACCGCAGCCATTGCAACTGATTATGTAATATCTAATCCATCTGTAAAAACAGTTATCACAGACCCTGCCTTGTCAGATCACTGTGCCCAACACAAAAATTAATAAATGAAATACCTTGGAGGTTAGTAAACCTAGGATCAGAAGAGCCAGAAACATTATTGTGGAAAATATTAAACCTTCAATTATATACAGTATGTTCGGAAATTCAACGCCGAAACTGCAGGAGGTGATTACTTATGAAAAATACAATCAAAAACATACGGAACACCATATACCTAAATGGGATATTAAAGGCAATATGAGCCTATGAAAATTGGGTTTTGAAAATGTATCTTTTGCCGAATGCCTTGTATAACACCTACAAAATCTGCAGGAAAAAGGTGACATGCTTCCCATGTTGCAGACACATGCATAATGCTGGCTGTCCTCAGTCTGTGCACACTGTTCGGATTGAGTAAGTGATACATCAGCACATCAACGACATGCCCTCCACTAGTACATGCTCCATAGCACGTCAAATTGGCATGTCCCATTCTACAGTGTGGGATATACTGCAGGTAAATTGCCACCATCCCTACCACTGGCAGACAGTACAAGGTATTCAGCAAAAATACGTTTTCAAAACCCAATTTTCACAGGTTCATATCTCCTTTAATATTCTGCAGTTTGGGTGTTTGATTTTTGAACATTCTGTATACAACTGAGAACTGGCCTGAACTTAATGAGATGATTAACGTAGATCAAATTTTGTTACACATTTGTAAATATATATTTAAGATAGTCAGAGGAATTGTCAGCTAACAAAATGTAACTAAAATTAGTTTAAGTTATAAAGCTAAATGGCCTGCATGGTATTAAGTAAAATATTAGGAGAGCTCCACATAATACGTACAAGTAGATGATCAGGAATTTCTTATTTATTTTCCAGCATTCCATTGATCCCACAATGAGAAATTCATCAGGGATATAATGATTACAAAAATTATATAGTAAAGTAGCAAAACAAAAAAAAAACTGCACAATATTAATAAAATTATTAAATGCAAGAACAAGCCATGGGAATATTGGAAATTAATAAACACGGAGAAAACTTTTGATATAGGACACCCATGGTCAGTTCCAAATATGAAGAGCTGTAGAAAACCTGAAAAAAGGAGGGGAGGAAAGTATATTGTGTGGAATATGAAAAGTACCTGAGTTAGAGAAATGAAAATTTGTATATATTAATTACTTAAACCAAGACCCTCAATAAAACAGTAGTATTGTACATGGTTCCCACCTTCATTTTGTAATAAATGGGTTATTCCATGAGATTTCAACACATTAAAAAATATTTATTTGCTGCATGTTTTTCTAAGATTCTGAAAATTTTTCCATTCATTTATATAAGTGTTCCAAGAATTCAAAAAAATTGTAGGAAAAAATATTTCCTTCACATTCTCCCATGGCTATTATTTAAATATGATGGTGTGTGCCTTTTTAAGCGTTTTCAAGCATTTGCGGAAAATTCTGTAACTCCCTCCATACACATCCTAACAACAGTTAAAAAAATATGTTTCACTCAGCTCAAAATGTTATTAACTTTTAATTACAAAAATTTCCTTCTGTTACAATTAACACATTTCTATTATATCTTAAAGTTGACCAACAAAATTTCAATATTTTCCAACTTATAACCTAAAATTTTCCAGCAAGGACACAAAACGCCTTAATGATTTTTTGGCTGTAGACACTCTAGAACTATTATTATGTAGTAATGATTAGAAATATTGGGTGGTTTGTGTCCCTTCCGATTTTCAGGCCATTGAAAATGGAACATATCGAAAAATTACCGTTTTCAGTGAGATTTTTGTTNAGGGTGTTTTGTGTCCCTTCCGATTTTCAGGCTATTGAAAATGGAACATATCGAAAAATTACCGTTTTCAGTGAGATTTTTGTTCATGAGGGGCACATAAGAAAAATCTGGAATTTGCACAGAAAGTAGTCCTATAGAGGTACTCTTACATATATAAAACTGATGAAAGTGTTAAATAAAATAAAATTTAAAAAAATTCTTAAGTTAGAGAAAAATCATTTACTGACTGCATAAACAATACTTTTAGTTTCAATTTAAAACTTATATGTGAGTGAAATAATTAACGTTTGAGTCCCTTACTACTTACGACCCTCACAGAATTGAAATTAGTAAGATCAATAAAATTTCAATTGTTACAAAGATTTTGTAACAATGCAAAATCCATATTAAGCCACTTCCAATACTCTTTGAGGTTTAATAGTACAGCCACAAGAAAAAGTCATGTGAGCAGTATTTATTTCTTGAAATATTATCTTCCGGATTGGTGTCTACGTGCCAATACCTCATTAAGTTCATTTAAAACATTGGCATCAAGGCATCTTCCTCTATCAGTCATAACTGAAAATTCACACACAGTTAAAACACATAACATATTGGTGAACGGCATCCAACCTTTGTCATTTTTGACTTGAAAAATGATGCTGCTGCACCATGGGGATGGTAGAAATGAACATCACAGTCTTCTTCATTCATGTTCAATTGTTCAAATTCGGCAATCCACCAGTTTTTATAGTAGATGCATGCAACAAATTCTCTTTCATTAATTGCTCCACTGTATGTTAAATCGTCACATCCTCATATTTCATTGATTTGGAGGTGATAAAGCATCTAATACATCTTTGAACTTCAAGTGGCACAAATCTGTGGTTTTGTCTTGTTTCTGGGACTCTCTTAGCTTTTTTTTGAACTGACTTCTTTCTTCACATTAAAGAAGGCAATGCAATTAATATTTGGTTGACAAGATGCAAACACCTTCTGCAGTAAGTATCTGACCAATTGAGGTTGTTTGCAAGGAGGTCTTTGAAACAAGACTAGTGATGGTTCCTCCAATGCCATCACATGAACTTTTACCATGTAATGTACCAAAGAAGTTCCACTCAACTTGAAGATGGAAGTCAGTCTGATGATAGCAGAGGTTTATGAATTTTTTCCTGTTCTTTCATTGTCCCCCTGCATCATCAGAGATGTATATCACTTTATTTATCTATGGAAAATCCTCTTTCAAATTAGCCATAAGTTTCTGCTGAAAAGTATAAACAACTATTGTATGCTCCAAACAGTCACTTATGAAGCAAAAGTATTTGTATTCCACTGAGCCTTTCATCTGATCTTTATAATATAAGATAAAAGAGTGCCGAGTAACCCCCTGGTCATTAACAAAATGGAATCCTTAAATGGCATCCTGTACAAAAAAAGAAAAATTTCCAAGGTGAAGTCAAAATTCTAGTTATTGTTTTAAAGTAAACAAATTAAATTTTAGGTGAAAAATTATGTGTCTTTAGGTTCATCAGCTTTGTAACTACTGTCCAGTGCTCATGAGAAGGCGAGGCTCTGGAATTCGGGAAGGGTGNCTGCTGCACCATGGGGATGGTAGAAATGAACATCACAGTCTTCTTCATTCATGTTCAATTGTTCAAATTCGGCAATCCACCAGTTTTTATAGTAGATGCATGCAACAAATTCTCTTTCATTAATTGCTCCACTGTATGTTAAATCGTCACATCCTCATATTTCATTGATTTGGAGGTGATAAAGCATCTAATACATCTTTGAACTTCAAGTGGCACAAATCTGTGTTTTTGTCTTGTTTCTGGGACTCTCTTAGCTTTTTTTGAACTGACTTCTTTCTTCACATTAAAGAAGGCAATGCAATTAATATTTGGTTGACAAGATGCAAACACCTTCTGCAGTAAGTATCTGACCAATTGAGGTTGTTTGCAAGGAGGCCTTTGAAACAAGACTAGTGATGGTTCTTCCAATGCCATCACATGAACTTTTACCATGCAATGTACCAAAGAAGTTCCACTCAACTTGAAGATGGAAGTCAGTCTGATGATAGCAGAGGTTTATGAATTTTTTCCTGTTCTTTCATTGTCCCCCTGCATCATCAGAGATGTATATCACTTTATTTATCTATGGAAAATCCTCTTTCAAATTAGCCATAAGTTTCTGCTGAAAAGTATTTGTATTCCACTGAGCCTTTCATCTGATATTTATAATATAAGATAAAAGAGTGCCGAGTAACCCCCTGGTCATTAACAAAATGGCATCCTGTACAAAAAAAGAAAAATTTCCAAGGTGAAGTCAAAATTCTAGTTATTGTTTTAAAGTAAACGAATTAAATTTTAGGTGAAAAATTATGTGTCTTTAGGTTCATCAGCTTTGTGGGTGAGTGGGTGGGCATACAAACATACTCAATAATGTTATGGTATATGCCTCTATTATTTCTTTTAACAGTAACCTTTAAATTCGCCATTTTAGGTGCCCGTCTGCTTGGTGCGCAAAATGTTTTGCATTGTTTGAAGTACACATTTTTAAAGCAAGCTATTTATTGTACATATTTGCAATCTGTTCCCGTACAAAAATTAATCACATTTCACAAAAGTTACTATTGTTAAAACATCTTTTACACTACCAACACTAATTTGAAGACTTTCAGTATGGCCAAAAACAACATTTTTAAACTGTTTTAACTTAAACTGTTTTACTTAAATACCTGCGAAACAACCATAGTGACCTGAAAACAATTTTGATGGCATAAATTTAGGGCGAAAACAGTTAAGATCAGGAATGCATAACTTTAAAATACTCTGAAAGGATATACTCTTACCGCTTACCTCAAACAGTGGATGTTGTTGTTCGGTGATAATTTATTCACTTTCGGGAAGTGGCAGCGCCAGTTCCGATTCGGAAGAGGAAAATTCGTCGTCAGATGAATCACTCGAGCCACTGGAGTCACGGCCTAGGCATATCACAAAACTGTCTATTGAGTCTTCCACACGACAGTCCTTTTGCCAGTAGTCTGCTTCTATATTTTGGACATGCAAACAGTATCCTTGCCAGTCTTCTTCAGCGACGGAAGATACTGCTTCCGCCGTGATTTCCATTAGCTTTGTTAACGACAAGCTAACAGTTATGTTCTTTTCCCACACTAGTCTCTTCATTTTAGACCACGCTAGTTCAATGGGATTAAGTTTGCACATATAAGGAGGAAGTCTAAGAACATCCGTGTCCGCGAAGTTTTAAAAGTATGTCAATGCGAAATACTTTTTCAGGCTTCCTGTTCTGCGCAATTAAGTCGAAAAGCTTTGGTTTTTTGCATTTCATGAGTAAAGGGAATGTTGTCATTGGTCAACCATGACTCAATTTCCTTTTTCACTGCATACTTCGATGGGGGTTTATTTTCTTGCACTGAGTCATAAGGCATAGTGTCCATAATAACAACAGACTTTTCCGGTAGGTTTGGCAATAACTGATTATCCATCCACTTTTTGAAGTTCGCAGAATTCATCTGCCCATGGTAGTCCCACATAGCTCTGCCTGCTGGTAAAATTGGAGTGCATTTTCAATTAATCTAGTTTTAGCACCTGCATGAACAACAATTAAACGGTTCGAAGAACTGCTGTTGGTTAACACACCACGTTCAGTATCGCTTTGCCAACATTTGTAAAATGTGATGTTGCTATCAACCCAGGTTTCATCAATGTAAATTATGGGGCACCCCTCCATTCTGTAGTGAAGAATTGATTTTAAGTATTTACAACGCCAGTGGACATTGTGCGGTCTTTCCACTAATAGTTTCCGAGAACTGTTACAGTTTCCATTTAAACCCCATTTATTTCAGTATCCCCCTGAGCGTGTGAACACCTCATTGAAAATCAATTTTTTCTCTCAAAAGCAACGAGAAGCTTAGGACATGTTTTTACTTGTTTCTGTACTAAATAAAAATCATGAATGACGTCTCTGATTACTATCCTATCAAATGAGTCACAGAGCACATTTCTTTCATGCGGACGCTTTTGGTGTTTGCCTGGTGTTGACAGCGAACTGTTACAAGCATTGGCACCTTCTTTGCAAATTCTGGAAACACTTCTCATAGAAATTCCAGTGTATTCTGATGCACGCAGATTGGATTGAGATAATAAATGCTTCATTTTACCATCAGTAGCCTCTTTGTTACATTTATTTATCATATGTCTGATCACCTCCCTCGCTTTGCTGTGTATAGTTTTCCCTTTCTTCCTAGACTGCACCATAATATACCGTCCTGATACGCACGCAACTGACACTAACTCGTTACTGACTTCCAGAGAGCTGTTGCTTATGGGATGACTAGTAGCGAGGGTGACCCGTTACTCTGACAGTGGTCTTTAAACGCCGGAAGGGAGCAAGGGAGGGTTTGCGGCACAACCCCGCCACGCAGCCTTGCCTTATCGTCAGATCCCTACTGTAGATCTTCAATGTACTCATAAGTTTTAGTAATACAAATGAGTTTGGCCCTCTCTGTGTTCACCCACTCCTTGTGCAACTAACAACTTCTATAAAATCATCATCATTATCATCGCCACAACCACCATCTTCATCTTCATCAAAGTCTATAACATGGCTTTCAGTTCCAGTTGCAGAAAGTCTGTTAACACATCTGGTTCTGGGCACCATGGGCATTCACTAAGCATGCATTGTTACTCCTCTACATCACACACAATCAATTCAAGTAAATCCTTGTAGTTAATGTTGAGCTTTGCCCATTTAACATCAACTTAATGTTTTGATGAGTAAGGCAGACAAAAACAGAGTGAGTGCCACTTGCACCTGTCGACACACACCACCTAGGACTAAGTTCTGCAAATTTATAAAATTCAATCTTGTGATTTGGGTATTCATTGCAGAAGTTTGCATACAGCTCTTTCAAGTTACAAAGCACTAGCCTTTTCTGTTTGTGTTCCTGCTTTCCTTGCTCATTTCTTACAGAAATGAACTTTTCTTTTTATTTCCTGGACACATTCTGCTGTTGTCATTATGTTCATAGAATTTCACAACGTCTAACGTCTTCGACTGTTTCATCAGTTAGTCTGTTACACTTTCTATTCTTTATGTTAGGTAGAATACCATGCTTCTTGACACTTTTACTAGTAGTTTTTACTAGATAAGGGGTGGCACCAAAATACAAGTTTTAGTGATTGACCAGGATTTTGGTGCCAAGCTTAAAATCATTACCATTTCAGAAAATTAGAACTGTTTCTTAAACTTTTCTTTCAGACTGTTCAGCAAAACACTTTAATCATCTTCAGGTGGTAAGTTTTCACTATTCATAGCTGTACTGATTTCAAAAGCGGTAGAAATTGTTTTCTTGAAAGCTACAGAAATTTTGTTTGCCTTTGTCTCCAAGGCTTGAGGTCGATTTTCATTTCTTAGTTTTTGTATTTTAACTGGTGATACGCCCAATGTCCTACAAATAAAATTTGCCTCAATTACAGCTTCTTCGACAGGCTGGTACAAATCATCTTCAGGCAAATTCTCATGTCACTTATGCAAATATACTATTATTTGCAGTAGATACACAAACTTTTACCAGGAATTAGTTTTAAATTAAGTTTTCAAATATTTTTTTGAAAAAGTCAAAGATGTTTTTTTAAGACCTATACTTGGAAATCTTCACTCAATATCCAATTAAACACTTCATTTTAACACACAAAAAAAATTATAAAAACTCACTGTAGAACTTCTATTTCATGCAAAATCAACATGTGCTCCTCAAAATCAGTACTGACCAAAGAAGATGCTAACAGGATAAATGCTGCAAGCCTCCATGAAGATTGCATTCCTGAAGCAAACACCATTACCACCTTTTTACTTTTCCCCATTGTATATAGCTCTTTGTTCTGCTCTGCTAAACAAGAGTAGAAAAAGAGATCCCATCTATAACTACTTTTAGATTTATTTAATCTACATTTAATGTGATTTCAATCACCTAAGTACCCCTGCTGTCGTAGATAAACTTCCTTGTATATTTGATGGATCAGTATTAAAGAAAATATGCAAGATAAACGCATATGCCACAACATTGTGTTTTGAGGTCATTAAATTATATGTGCACATTAAATATTTATACAAATTTTTTTAATAAATACAATAAATTGAACTTGAATGTATGCATATTTTATGCATAGCATATTTGGTTTTTGTATGTTATTCAGTACATAAAACTGAAAGGAATTTTATTTGCTAAATTCAGCAAATTATTCTCTCTTATTTTGCAAAACACCCTCACCAATTTTACATACGTAAGAGTACCTCTTAGGACTATTTACTGTGCAAATTCCAGATTTTTCTCCTGTCCCCCACATGGACAAAGAGTTTACTGAAAATAGCAATTATTCCAAATTTTCTATTTGAGAGCCTGACAATCAGAAAGGACAAATTACAACCAATTTTTCTAATCATTACTCCATAATAATAGTTCTAGAGTATCTACAGTCAAAAAATCATTAAGGTGTTTTGTGTCCTTCCTGGAAATTTTAGGTTATAAGTTGGGCAAAATTTAAATTTTATTCGTCAATTTTTAGATATAATGGAAGTGGTAATTGTCACAGAAGCAAATGTTCATAATTAGAAATTAGAAGCACTTTGAACTGAGTAAAACATTTTTTTTTTTTAATGTTGTTAGGATGTGTCTGGAGAGAGTTACAGCATTTTCCACAAATGTTTGAAAATGTTTAAAAAGGCACACACCAGCATCTTTAAATAACAGCCATGGGAGAATGTGAACAAAATATCATTTTCTAAAATTTGTTTTGAGTTCTCAGAACACACATAAATTAATAGAGAAATTTCAGAATTTTAGAAAAATCTAAAGCAACCAACTCTGGTTGAAATGGCATGGAATGACCCAAATAGGGGACTGTTTGTGTAAACAAATGTGCCATAAATACTAAGTCTTATCAGTGTTTGATAGCAGAATATGAAAAGATACAAATGAACAAGAAAGGTGTTTCAGTGCAACTCTCTAACTCCTGCCATTTGAGGTAATTGCGCTCTTGCTACTGGCATGGTTGTATGTGTTGTAATGAAGATACTCATTGCAATGAAAAACCAGCATCTACCATTGGTTTATGTAGTTACATGCAATCTGTAATAATCTATGCATGTTTATATAGCGCATAGCAATCACCCCCATAGGGCATGAAAAATGTAGGGTATGGAAAAAGGAAACATACAGAGAGCTGCATATATGTAATGCTACATGTCAACTTAACCATCAGACCTTCTGTAACATAACTAGAGACTATGGGGAAACAGGTAGGTTCTTACAAGGAGGATGTGGTTATCCTAGAAACATTCAAGATGTACTCTTCAAAGAAGCGATATTGAAAAGTAAAGAGGACAATACTTCAACGAGCATCCCTTCTATTGAATGTAGAATAGGTACTTTGCAAGCCACAGTGTGGCAACATAGTGCATTAACAGCTGCTGCAACCATGTGTGTGAATGGTGCAGGCATTAGAGACAAGTGGATTATGGGATTACGCTCCTTTGCAGAATTCTACCAGTGGTTCCTAAAGCAGTGTGTAATGGTTCATGATTTCCCCCACCACAGTAATGTTTGCAGATGATGCTACATTTTCACAAGAAGGCTATTTCAAAAGTAAAAATAACACAATTTGGAATGACTCCCAACCCTAATGCAAATTCAATGAGGGGCTACCAAGCAACAGTTTGCTGTTAACATTTGGTCTGCCATAGTGGATGATTGGGTCATACTGCCGCACCATTCGACATTGACAGACTACGTGTACTGGCAGTTTCTAACACATTGCCAGAGTTCCTGAAGGATGTATTGCTCATCACCAAAGAATGCATGTTGCTACAGCACAATTGCGCAATACCCCATTTCAGGAGAACTGTGCATGACTACCTCAACACACAATTTCCAGCGTAGCTGATTGGAAGGAGCAAGCCTATTTTTTGGCCATCTTGCTCAGCTGGCCTGAATCTATTAAGACTTCTGGAGGTGGGGATTTTTTGAAGGTATGTGTTTACAAGACACCCATTGAAACTGAGGATGACTTGTTATGGAGGAAAATGCATGCCTGTCATAAGGTAAAAGATTCACCAAGTATTTGCGTTGCATGTGTACAAACCCGTGACTGCAATGTCCAACATGTACGTCCAGTTAATGTCATTACTGCAGACACCAACAGGATGAATGTAATGAATGTTAACATACTGTTGGTATGCAAAGTTTAATAAATGTGTAACTACAAACACATGCACCTAGACCATTTTGTTCCGGGATGTATGGAATAGACGTTGTAATGACGCAATATTCTTAATTTTTCGGGACTCTGGTGTAAAATTCTTTCGTGTATTTGAAGCTTTGACAAGCTTAGTAATATTTTTATCGGGTTCCAGTTTAAAGCTGTGGTGGCTCGTTTCCCGTGGTAGTTTGTTTGTCGAGCAGACATGTGCTATAGTTTGTTTATCGGGCAGACGTTTGCCGTTTTACGGTTATCGGACGGACGTCTGCTGTTTAAGTTTTATCAGGAGTCCGTTTACAGTTGCATTTCGAACTTTGGTTTTTTGGGAAGCGTCAGCATTAATTAGATTAGTTTGTTTCTGTGGATCAGGCGACGTCGACAAATTTTAGTTCCTCCGGCGCAGTTTTGTTGTACAAAAGGTTCATTTCTGTTGACTGCGAAGTTTGTTTATGTTGACGGCGCAGTCTTAGTTACGATAACGTTGTGGAGAGCGTGCGTGGCCAGGCGCTTATCTCAGGAGAGGGGGGCGAGAGGCAGAAAAAAAGACGTGTCTGTCTGTCGCCCTTCCATCAGTTTCGTCAGTCGTCGGAAGGAGTCGACGGCGAGGGCCGTTAGAGCAGTCTGACTTCTTCACTTCAAGTCGCCCGTGAGGGCAGGTCAGTGAGTCACTTCAAGGCAGTCATCGTACAATGGTCGCTTAGGTCGCGACGCTAAACCCCCACATTGGCCACTAGACTTTATTCTTTTTCTCTGCCGGAGTGGGAGGTAGCCACATTTTAAGTTTCTTCGAGTCAGTTTTTTTAAGAACATAATTAAGTAAACAACTGTGGCTCCGTTCTGAACATTTATATTTATCTCTGAATGGTTCGTACTCTGCATACTGAAACTCCGTCTGTGAACTGTGTTGCTAAATAGATAAATAAAGTATAAAGCAAACTAATCTGGAACTTCTTTTTTTTAATTAATCAGCGTCCATTCACTGAGTCTCGTGTTTCTACCTCTGAGCAAGCCGAGGAAACGTAAACATTCGGCCAGTTAACAAGTTCCGAACGTTACAATATGGCACCTAACTGTGAGGCTGCAATATATGTAAATTGTTGTTAACGAGCCACGGGAACAGTACAACGTTTGTGATATTTTATCATTCAGCCGTACTCTCTGCCACGGGTAATTTATAAATAGTCTCTGCATGTACGAACGACTGTAAACTACAAGATCACACCTTTTTGATGAGCAGACGCCAGTTTTAATGGTGAAATACTTTATTATTATGAATGAAAATGTGCTGTCTGGCAATTTCCCTAAATTCCTAATACTTCCAAGTTTCACACATATCACTGTTAAAAACATGTGTAAATATAGTACCCAAACACTTTTAATATTAAAATAAATCAGCACCACATCACTCGATTGCAGTCAGGTAATTAAGTGCGCGCGTGGATTATTAATAGCAACAGCGTACGACTGGCGGCAGCTGTTCAATATTTGACTTTGAACTGGTGGCTCCACGGTTAAGCTGCAACACGATTAAGCCGCCCCCGGTAAATCAGAAGTTGAATGTATAAACACATTACCAGGCCTGTGGAATACACTGTAAATAAGTAGAAATCACATCTTCATCAGTGGCATTAAGCCAGTCAGTGAGGTTCCAAAGATTCCAATGGCTCAATTTTAACTGATTTCGAGTTAAATTTAGCTGGTTTGGCTTATTTTTCAACATTTAAAGTTTAGTGTGTTATACCAAAAATAAAGCATAAAAATACAGATTTTTCCTGTAATAATAATTCATTAACGGGGATGGCTTTACAAATGCAAAATTACTGCTCCTACGTAGGAGCTGTAATTATTGATAACATATGTACTATACCATTTATTATATTTTCAATGAATGTTTCACAATTCCAGTTAACAATGTATAAATTAGAACAGATTTTGTTACGAGCTGTAGATACTTTATGAATGAATACACTTATTTTCTAGAGTCATGTTTTACAAGAGCACATTTGGAAATAACTGTACACAAGATTTTGTTTTTGTTTAATTTTACCGTTAAACATAAACATACATGAACAACAATTCGTTTGTTTACATATTTTGTAATACTAAATATAAACAATTCAGAACTTTATCACTTCATTATAAAATTTAAAAAAGCCCATGTTTTTACAGATGCATCATTGGTGCCGAAACCAATGGACGTTGTACATCGGAGTCCAAAACAAGTACTGCCACATAAAAAAAAATTTGAGAAAACACAGATGTTACAAGAACCATAAGGGCACTTCCACATCATTGGAACAAGAGATTCTTGTTCAGGGTTTTCAAGAAAGTGAGTCAATGCATGGGTTGAGGTACAAATTCATCATTGGTTATAGGGACACAAGTGCATTTGCTAAGATCCAAAAGTTTGTGTCATATGGCAGATATGTGGTGAAATTAGAATGTGCAAAGCATATGGTGCGTAACTACACAGCAAAGTTGCATAGAATAATTAAAGACACCTCACGACATCACGCACATAAAGGAATTAATGCAAGTAATTCCATGTCTCACTAATGGAGCCCGAGCAGTCATTAAAGAAGCAGATGAAAATTGACTTAACAGTGAAGTCCTCAGTGGTGATCTCATGAATGGACCTTTACACGTATTCGGGGAACACACAAACTGTCATAATACGCACTGCAACCGAAAAGACGACATTAACAATGTGCCACTAATGTCTTTGACATCTGTATGGCCTGCAATTATGAAGGCTCTTGATCCACTGATTTCGAAAGCACACAAGTTGGTTGGGAACCATACTATGAACCAGGCAGAAAGATACACAAGTCTTGTTTCGAAGTTTTCGGGGCGGAAGCGGACAGACGTTGGCAAGAGTGGAAGGTACAAAAGATGTTGCCTTGCAGCAGGTTTGTCCCATGTTAAGGGACCGATATGGCATTTGTCCCCAGCAAAATGTATGTTCGACCACAGCCCTGGCAATGTACATGAAATAGTTCTCTATGCTAGAAACGTGTCTATGCTGGACCAGATATGGATTACGGCCCTGAAGCTGCCCGCCCAGATATTTCTCCTAAAAAATTTGAGACAAAAAAGAGAAAAATAATGATGAAATTAAAAAAGGAAGTAGCCACGAAAGATCTCTGTGATTCACTGGAAATAAAAACAGTTGGTCAACACTGCAATAATGCATGGAAGGAAGCAAAGCTCAATCGGTTGACTGCTTAGTATACAAAAATTTGCAGAATGAGGGACATCTTGTCATAGTAGTGTGATATCCATAATCAACCCATAGGATCTGAACACAGAAGTTGTCAAATACAAAAGTGTGAACGAGTCTAAGGCAATTGACATCTTCCAGGAAAAGTTTAATGAGCAAGTCATGCCTTGCAGACTCTTTATACACCCCAAGTATCCATTTTTGGGAGCCAGCCCTGACGGGTTAGTAGGTGGTGATACTCTAGTAGAGGTAAAATGCCTATCATCTATTAATATCCCTTTAGAGAGCAAAACCACTACTTCATTGCAAGAAGCATGTAGAATGAAAAAAATTTCCACATCGGTGAACGACGGAAGCCTACCGCTAAATAGATCACATGCATTTTTCTACCAGATTCAGGGGCAGTTGAACATATCACAACTGAATAAATGCATCCAGATACTTTACTGTGATTTGGCACTTAAATGATAAGTGTGGATCGGGATGAGAACTTTTGGTTAACACCCATGGTCCCTAAGATGAGCAGATTTTCTTTACGAATGTGTGTTGCCAGAACTTGCCGACTCACAACATGCACGAGGTCTGCGTTGTAGGGACCCATTGTACATAAAAATGCTTAGAATGAAAAGGAAAGCAGAGAAGAGCAAAAGAATGTGAATAGATAACGAAAGAATCCATATTGCGTGCTACAGTTTAGTGTATCTTACTTAATGTGTGTTGTAATCAACAATGTAATTATTAATATTTTATTATATATTTTATTTATATATAGGTAATATATATTTTTTTATGTATTGTTAAGTTAACTCCTGTTTAGATTTTTCCTCCTGTTTAGATTTTTCCTGAGTGTAACATTTCAGCATTAATTTGAATTTTTATAGCAAAGCAGAGCTGTGTAACTAAAAAATCTGTGGATGTGAATTACGTTTAATGTTTCATTCCCATGGCGAGAATAAAAGGGTAAATTTTGAATATCTGATTAGCCAATGGGAATAAGCGGCATCGACGATTGATAAATCAATAATTCTTTTTAGGAAGATGATTCTTAAAGGTGCCTTACAATTTTGAGATTCCCTGACTATCTTGGATTTGGCTGGATCATTTTTAATACAATGTTTTTAACTGTTGGAAATTATTTATATGTTTATCTAGCATCACTGGAAAACGCATGGCTGTAATCCCTTTGTTGATGCTGTAATGTAGGCCTAAGTAATGGCTACCGAGTGGAGTGTGTTCGTATTGTCGAGAGTAATTTTTTTTTTTTAATTTTAGTAGATTTGAATAGGTAACTAACTGTTGTAGCTCGTCTCTGAGACTTCAAGACTGGGGAAGTATAGTTTTAGGCAGAAGTCGTGGAGTTTCAGCCCCCCTGACATTTTTCGACTGAAACATGTGTATGCCTTTGCTCAGTACTTAATTTTGTTTTTAAATCTGTGTTTAGGTTTATATTGTTAATTGTTTATTATTCTTGTAATATTATATTATATATATATATATATATGTGGCGCTCTGAAATAAGCTTTTGTCTGTTATGTTACGTTATGAACTAAATAAGTTGCAGAAACTGCAATAGCTTTAATCCATTCAAGTTTTGTTGGAATGTTTAAAGGAAACATATTTGTAAAAAATATAAATAAATCAATTAGACTGACCTTGCGCTTCTACATGGCAGACAACTACACAGTTTTGGATGTAAACAGATAAAGATGGGTTCATTAACTGCTACGTTGTAGTACTGTGATCAACTTTAATTTGCAGTTTTGTAAGATAATTGTATTTACTAATTATTGTTGGAAACAAAAGTACAGACATATGCGCATAGGTCCTACCGAAATGTGAGTGTAGATAGTTTTATGCATAATTGTTATAACATTTCACCTGATATTTAAGGGCAAAGGAATAATTTTAAGAATTTATAACACAAAATGTTTCCTTGAATGATAATAAATATTGATATTTAATATTATTTTATGTCTGTAAAATTACACGCTTCTCACATTTTAAATTTCTTATTTAGTTTTCTTTAGAAACATACATCATGGCACACCTCTGCCATAGATTTTACTCATTGCTTTCCTAAGACTGTGGTTCATTCAATTGGGAAAAGTGTAGTGGGTGAACTCTGCCCTGAGCCCCATTTAGTTGGAAGCCCCACTACGTGGAAATAAAAGAAGGGTTTGGACTTCGGAATTTAAACTAGTGGTGCCTTACTTGCTAAGACCATATGAATTATACATTGCATAAGCATAATTAAAAAATTAATGGTTTAAATTTTTTATTTTAAGTCAATGTTTAATTTTTTTTTCTAGTATACAAGAAAAAAAGAATAGAACCTATTCACTAATTCAGTGTACGTCTACAAACAAAACTTGGAATTTTGGGAGTGATTTGGAGTATTGATTATCATACAGCAAAAAGTTTATTTTAACATGACATGCTGCTACTTTGGCCAACACACATGAAAATGCTAAGCCAGTAATCTCAATTATGTGCCACCAAAGGCCACAATGAGTGTTTTTTTTTGTTCCGGGCCAAATGCAATGAAAACTCTCATATTTTAGAACCTGAAAGTGCGTGCTATCCAGCGATTAAAATGTTTAAAATGTGTCTGAATCGTAGTATTACCTGTCAATTTGGTAACAAGCTCCATTTGAGCACCAATATATGGTGTGCACATCATATTCATCTGCAGTTTTCATGAGTCTCGTGTATTTTTTCTTCAGTTAAATTATTTACCACGCCCCAGAACGACTATTATTGCAGGCCGCATGTCGCCCGTGGGCCGCGTATTGAGAACCACTCTACTAGGGCTGTAAGCATTACGCTGTGAGTCAGAGTTTGTGACCCGATGGAAAAAAAGGTGCTTGGAAAAAGAAACGGATGTGGACAAAGCTTTTGAGGGAGTGGGGGAAGATGGTGACAGCTATAAGTGTGCCTGCTTTATCTTCTTCCTTCCTTTGTTGCTCGCTTTGCTCATGGCTGTGTGTTAGACAGAGACTGAGACATGACGCACTACCAAATTTTCCCACTAGAGAGGTCAGGCCTCAGAGCGACAACAGCCTCCCTCTACGAGAGCAGTCTCACCACTGACCTGCGGAATCGCACGTACTGCATTATATTCACGTGAACTGCCCTTACAGTAAAGATAAGAAAGCGTTTATGTAACGTTTAATCCACTTTGCAGCTTTTTCCGACATGTGACTGTTTTTTACAGTGCTCCATTCCCCTTAAATCTGTGGCAGAGCTGGGATGTTAGTATGTACGGATAAGGAGGGAAGGGGCATTACTACATCATACAATGTTGTGCAAAGACTGCTGCAAATATAATTTAACTACATAAACAGCTGTTTGAAGTTCATATTTATCAGCACAATCACCGTCTGCAAAAAATGTGTGATTACATACCTTGAAAACAGCAAGGGTTAAAGTGTTGGACCATGACACCTTATTTGTTTATTTGTATCCTGTGTTTCATATTCTATCAAACACAGATAATACTTTGTATGGCACATTTATTTACACAAACAAGGGTGCTGACTCCTATTTCTTACAAGCTACAGGCTACAACCAGGTAAATTACTATTGGTTAACAATTTTAAGTAAAGTAAATAAAAACCAAATTAAAGTTTAATAGAGTTACATAAGTATGTTTTTTTGTATCCCTTTTTCTTCTTTTGTGTTTGATACAGGGAAGTTGAAAGAATATATTCACTGCACTCACACCACCCTAAAACCACACCTAGTTGCACTAATAGCTCTTAAGGAATATACTTGTCAAAGAAAAAATGGTAATTTTCTAGTTTAGGGGCTTTTCTGAAAATACGAAAAAAAACTCCAGAAAGTGGTATATTTCGACTCTACTAATAACGTAGAACACGAATATACTAGGGGCATTAACGTACGACGAATTTCCTAACATGTACCCACCTAACCTAACAGAACCTAACTCCACGATGGGTGAATCACTATTTTACGTTTTTAAACTAACCTAGGATTGTACGGCTCTAAACTAACCTAGGATTGTAAGGTTGTACAGTAATATAAGATTATACAATATTAAAAAAATCTCCGATCAACACCCTACAATCACAGACTACATGGGAACCCTATAATCCTACGTTATTTTAAGTAACTACAATCCTAGGTTAGTTAAAATCGCTACAATCCTAGGTTAGTTTAAAAATGTAAAATAGTGATTCACCCATCGTGGGGTTAGGTTCTGTTCGGTTAGGTGGGCACATATTATACAATTAGTCATACGTTAACGACGCTACTATAGTCGTGTTCTGCGTTACCTACGAATAATCCAAGGTTAGTATAGAAAGAATGTGAAATTGTGCTGTATAAACGTCCGGAAAAAGCCTTGTTTGACTTACGTAATATAACTACATTTGCACGTTAAGCTACCGGATAGGATTTGTGGGTTTCACACTAAACTACGAATTTAGGATTTTAGGGATTTAAAGGAACGTAAAACCCACACAAATAATATAAATGCACTCACCAATGTAGGCGGGTTGTACATACTCTTGTCAATGGCCCATTCAACGTCAGATCACTAGATGAAATCACAGTTTTCACGAAGCACCACATACGCGAATATAACGCACTGAAACACTCATTTACAGCCGAATATATATACAGAAGCACTCGTTAATAGGCTAATATAACGCAGAAACGTAGTCTTGCTTGCTTTTTTTCCGTCTTAAATCACGAACGAAGCACCATCGAACTGACCACGACCGCTGCCTGCATGCATACTAACGTAAGGCCGGCGGCCGGTAGATTGCGTGAAATCTGCACTGCGTAGCCATTAATAATGGCGGCACACGTTAGTCAACGTAAACATCAGTTACTCGTACATGTAGCGAGTATTTTTAATATGTTGTACTTATTTTAACAGTACGGCCGCTTCAATATCAACTAGGTAAGCTATGCTGAATTCATTAAAACAACTTCTGTTGACATAAAACGTTTCGTTCAAAACGTAAACAAACTGTCAGAAACAGTCACCTCACAAACTTGTTCAATTTTTTAAAATATGTTGTACTTATTTTAAAGCTATGCCCCCAATATATTCGTGTTCTACGTTATTAGTAGAGTCGAAATATACCACTTTCTGGAGTTTTTTTTCTTATTTTCAGGAAAGCCCCTAAAGTAGAAAATTACCGAAAAAATTAATTCCCTTTAAAAACAAATTATATTAAATTGGGAAAAGATGTGACATTAAGCAAATATATACTTCAGCAGAAAAAAAGGAGGATCATCAAACACTAATTTTATATCATTTTCATACACCTAGCTCTGATCTTTTTATGGTGGTAATGAAAAGGTAGTCTGGATTTTTATCCTCATCAAGCCCCTAAAGTACATTTTGTCACTATCTTGACAATCTTCGTGAAAAATTATTCCAACATACTGATGAGTTTTCTAAGAATTATGCTACTATATAAAAATTTATATAAAATATTAAAATAGTTGAAATTATAAAACTATATTAACAATGAAAAGCAAAGAAACAACCAAATTTTTACAAAAGTTAAGTAAATAAAATTTAAGTAGTTATGCTTCTTACATCAAATGCAGCAACCATATTTTTATCAATGATGAATTAATTTGGTAAAATATTTCTAAACACACCCACTAGACACCTGTCATGAGGGTGAAACTCATACAATTAGTTACACCTAACAGATGTTTTTGAAATTTCCCTCCAGAACTAGACAGTCACAAAAATTACCCCATAATAAAATTAAGTATATTTTTGCTGATGCTGCTTTATGGGTTATGTAATGTAGGTGTGTGTGGATGCATGCCTGCACATGCATGTGCACACACACACACACTCCATGGAGTTGTCTGAACATTGTTACCAACTTTGGTGGATTAACACAGTCTTTAATTTAATAGACATATTACATTTTAAACCAAGCATATTAATTAACAGTATCATTTAGCACAGTTACCCTTTATATAATACAAAATTTCGGTAATTATCTAGTTTAAAGGCTTTTCCGTAAAAAAAAAAAAAACTCCCCGAAAAGTGGTATATTTCCACTGTACTAATTACGCAGAACACGAAAATACTAGGGTCATTAACGTATGATTAATTTCATAATATGTGCCCGCCTAACCTAACAGAACCTAACCCCACGATGAGTGAATCACTTTTTTACATTTTTAAACTAATCTAGGATTGTAGGGTTTTAGACGAACCTGGGATTATAGGGTTTTAAACTAACCTGGGATTATAGGGTTTTAAACTAACCTAGGATTGTAAGGTGTTAAACTAACCTAGGATTGTAAGGTGTTAAACTAACCTAGGATAGTAGGGTTTTAAACTAACCTCGGATTGTAAGGTTTTAAACTAACCTAGGATTGTAGGATTTTAAACTAAGCTACGAAGGTAGGATTTTAGGGATTTAAAGGAACCATAAAACACACCAAAATAATATCAATTAACTCACCTAGGCTGGTACAATTCCTCTGTCAATGGCCAAATCAACTCACTTCACTCGACGAAACACCATGTACCATTAAAACACTACATACGCGAATATAACACCTGAAGCACTCGTTCATAGCCGAATATAACACCTGAAGCACTCGTTCATAGCCGAATATTATGCACTAAAGCACTCATTAATAGGCAAATATAATGCACAGAAGCACTCATTAATAGGCAAACATAATGCACAGAAGCACTCGTCCTTGCTTTCTCAGTTTTAAATCTGCCGGATTGTAACATCATGTCCGACGCCAGAAACCAGAATGGCTACTAAACTGTTTAAAAAATTGTCCGTTAAATCACATGTGACGCGTCGCCATGACGTAACAATATCTTCAAGCCAATAAGGTGACGGCAGGAATCATGACGTAACCAAACATAATAAGGACTGAGGTAAACAAAGCGCCGAACAACTGGTACTTTTAATTTAATACGTTCTACTGATTTTAACACGACCCCCTTCTGAATGTGAACTAGGTAAGCTGTGCAGAATCCATTAATGCTACTTTAGTTTATCTAGGACGTTTCCTTTAGAAAAGCCGCTAAACTGGATAATTACCATGGTGTCTAACCCATATTGTTCTAAGTTAAAAGTTGCTGCAAAGCAATTTTTACAAAATATCACTGGCTTAACAGTCACTGGTCTAACATTTGGCCTGGCGACTTGCGACACTGCTGTTATGTGGGTCACAGTGGAAACTAGCTAGTATTGAAGCAGTTGAACTGAAATCTAATACAACCAATATTAATTTCTTTGTATACTACACGTAGGATAAAATAACTTTTTACCTTAAAAATAAAAAAAATTAAACCCACAAAGAAACTAGAAAATTTTCACACTGCCATTTATTTAGGACTATATACTGTTTCATAGATCTTGTTAAGAATAAAAATTGTAAAACCGTGGTGTTTCTTGCTTATTTATTTTTAGTTACATAGGGAAATAACAAAATATTTAGTCATTTTGAATGACATTATATTTGAGCAGCCAGTTGATAGTTAATAGACACTCATTCCCCACCATAACACCTCAGATAAGCAATGGTAGAAAAACTTCTTTGAAATTAAAGTTTAGCTCAACTAATTCAATAAAAAAATTAAAAAAGGAGCTCATCTCTATCAAAAACTCATGAGAGTGAAAGGAACTAGCTCACGCTTCAAAATACCTTTTTCTATAGTTAAACTCATTTCGAGCTCCTTTATTTAACAGTGAATAAAATAAGAGTACAAATTTTATTATTCACATTATTTGTTTATTTATGTTCTCAAATTAATCCTTAAAATGTGTTTTCAGTACAAGCTGCATTTCAAATTTAGAATTTACAGGTTACACATTACTTTTTTATTTATCTTTTCAAATTAAGCTTTTGGTAGAAGCTGCATTTCCACACGACACGACTAGTCATGTTACGTGTTTGTCCTGCCATTGTGCTCTCGCCCGGCAGGTACCTTTCTGAAGACGTAAGTTGTTACGTCTGTTATTCATATATTATTATTACTATTAATATTTTGTTGTAATACGTATTTTTTTAATGCATTCAAAAAATTAATTTTAACTCGACAAAATGTAAGTTATGTTAAAGTTTTTGTAATTGGTTGGAGAGAAAGGAGGTCGCAGATACCTTTCTGTGGTGTCGTTTTATGGGGATTACATCTGTTTATTAATACAAATTAGTGTTTTGTTGAAATATCCTTAGATTTTTCAGCGAGAGGCCTTCAAACATTGAATTTTCTGATAGTCGAAGGTACGCAAACTCAAATATTAACGCTTTTGTAATTTATTGGTAACAAAAAAGAAGTTGCGATCATGTTTATGCAATATCATTTTTTTGGAAGACTTATCTTTATTTATATAAATTAATGATCCATTGAAATAACCTTCAGTTTTTCCGCGAAAGGCCATCAAAACTCAAATCTTCGCGTGACGAAAAGTACGCTGTATCCAATGTTACCGGTTTTATAATTGTTTGGGGACAAGGGAGGTTGCAGGTCTGTTGTATAATTTTATTTGGTAGATGTCCAACAATTGAATTTAATTAATATTCCAAGCAAAAATCATACTGATATTACGCCAGAGACAATTGAACAAGGACTTACTATATATACTTAGTGAATCCTCGCACAACTCGTTTTTAAAATTTGGAAGACAAGAGGATGCTAAGTGTACGTCTCTCTGATATAATTTTTTTTATGAAAATGCCTTCATATTAAAATCAATTTATAGTTAGTTTAAAATGTGTGTCTCTCACGCTTGATATGACTGAACATGGACTTGCAGTGATTGTTAAAACCTTGCTCCACTAGATGTTTGTAACATTTTAGAAGACACGGGGAGGGTAAGTATACACCTTTCGGGTATAATCTTTCTGTCTGTCAAAATAAATTTATATTTAATTTACAAAAACGTGTTATTTCCGCACCAGAAACGATTAAACATGGCAATTATGCAAAAAAATGTCAATTTTGACTTGCATATTCTTTAAACTACCAGAGCTCTGAATTGTGCATACTGCATATTCAACCATCATTATGGAAACACGTGCAGTGCGGCAAATGCTAGGTAATAACTCTAGGGGGGAAGATTCACGCGTTCAGCATTAGATGTTATCGATAGACAGGCTACCTCTCACAGTAGTGCAACCACAGTAGAGAGAAGGAAAGAACAAATGAATAGAAATTTGGGAAAGTTGTTTACAAAAAAGAGCATTAAAATGAGCACGCTCATTTCATTTAAAAGATTGCAGCTCCAGCACACGCTGCTAATTAAAATATAAACTAAGCTCAGTGTAAAACTCCAAATAAAAGAACGTACTACAAGGAACGTGCTCCTTCCAGCCACTAGCTTTAAGCACATGCAGACATAACCTTGATTGTTGGAAAATCTATGTGGATTTGTCAATTGGGATAAATGAAACCATTGCTGGGGTTTTTTTTAATTTTGTTTATGAATTGTTTGAAATTATAGCATTATCTTTTTAGGCTGTTATGATTATTTATTAATTGTGAATTTGACAATAAGAAAAAAAAAACAATTAAGGTCTCAAAGCCACTTCAACTGACTACATAATCCGATTTACATATTGTGTGGCTTTTAAATGCACATAAAAACCGGTCAAATTCGTTGGAAAAAAAAAAATTCCCATCGAGAAAAGCATGCTGAATGTATGGAAAGGGAGCAATATGCAAAGAAAAAAGAAGTAGGTTTTAAGTTATTATGGACCATGGTAGAAGTGATAATTAGAAAAGATTGGTAGGAGAGCAGCACAGACCATGAAAAAGGAAAAAATTGGGAACAATGGAGAAGCTGCTGAAAATATCTGTAGTAAAATTCCAAGTTTTAGTCGACAACTGAGATCTGGAAGATTCAAGGATAGAAGAGACTGGACAGTATTGATACAAGTCACCAGGGGTATACTGAGTTTGTGAGGGATGCAGATCTTAATAAAAATAAGAGCTAAATTTAATTTTCTTAATTTATTTAATAAGTAGGACATTCCATCTGTCAAAAATAAAGAACTTATTATAAAAACTCCTCAGTGGACATCTAAACAGGAAGAAAGGTATAAGCATTATGCGAGATGGTGAATCAGAAACATTTAGAGTTAAACTTACTTACAGGTACATTGAAAGAAAAATTTCTAACTAAACAATAATATTGCCGAACATTCAACCCTCAAGCTAACATTATTGTTAAACATTAGTTTAACATATTAAAACTTCAGAGAACTCACAAGAAAATATCCAAAGCAATAAATGCAATTCACACATTTTTTTTCTTCAGAAAATTATAACTTTGAATACATCACACAAGTAGTCAGCTCATTTTCGAGCTTCAAAACATGAAGCCATTCTTCATGCAGGAGTAATCCATCTTCCAGAGACAATTTAATCTTCACATTCTGTAGCATTTCTCCAACTCTTGAACATGAACCTCCAGCTATATGGGGACACTTAAATCCAGTTTTCTACTTTATAGGCAGAAATAAAAATTTTTTACTTATTGTCAAAAAACATTCAAGACAAAGTCTTCTCTTCGGGTACATGGAATTTCTGAGAGACTAGACATAGCAGAGCTGCTGCAGATGGTGTGGCAGAATAATCACGAGACAAGCTGACGAGATGCTAAACCACTGCATTGATTTGCCAAGTGCTGAAGTTCTATAGGTAAAACTATTCAAAATGCAAAACACACAACTTTTTTTTCCATCCCAGTTAGAGACAAAGACAGCTTACATGGTTGTTCCAATATTAAGACAGATTCCTAAGACATCGCACATTCATCTAATCATCTAAAAGTTATCACGACATAAGTTGTTTTTGCTCACATCCATAGAGATATTGCAAATGCTTCAATGCTAAGGAATTAAAATTCCTTTTGTAAATATGTCAGGGGACTCATCTCAAGAAGTATGAAGAATTTTCCAGATAACATAAAAAAATACTTGGTGAAGGATGCTGTTTTTACTGTTACATTTGCTCCCGACAACCTAAAATTCAACGAGATTGTTGACAAATGGGTTACTGTGAAGTGCAAGGGTAATTTATATTTATAAATAGTTAAATTTGCTTATGAAAATCAAGTACTTGTATTGTGCTTAAGTTAAACAAGTTCTAAGGTTAGCAAATACTCCTGGCCCAAAAAGAAGACGTCCTTCCTTAAAGTGTGCAGGACATTCTTATGATCATGGCAGTACCCACTGTACTGGAAAGTGAACATTCCAAAATTCCATTGTGTTTGTAGCAGATCCTCAAATGTGAATTTCTATTGACTTAAAACAACTATGTGGGACATAATGAGATCCAAATATTAAGCTTCCTGACAATTTTCGTAGCAGACCTAATTATATAATGAGTAATTAGTAACAAGATTTTGGTGGTTTGATAATAATATTCTTTAATTTTTGTCACTGTAGATAATGCCATTCGCCAATTTACCGAACATCGTACATCACATCACTGCCCAACATGCTACATCATTGCATGTAATGTTCTAAGTCACTGCACCTAACATCCATGTCACTATGCAACAGTGTCACTGTACATAAAGTCCTGTGTCACAGTATATAATGTCCTACGTTGCTGTACATAATGTCTTTTGTCACTGAATTAACAACCTGTAATTATTTAAAATTAATAATTTTCTTTCAAATGCAAAGCAAGCTCTATAGAGTTTTTTTTAGAATGTATGTAATTAATGTTTGAAAGGACATGATTTTAATTCATATTAAAAAAACCCAAACTTAAATGGCTACTTATTTTGAAAATGACCCATGTAAGTGAGTGAGATTTGGGCAGCTCGAGCTGATGGGGGTGATTGAGGTCAGCATGGAGCAGCAATGTAATGAAAGGGCGAGGGAAACAGGAGATCCCAGAGAAAACCTGCCGACCAGCAGCAATCATTGAGCACGATTCCCACATGCAAAAATTCAGGAGTGACCCAGCTAGGGATTGAACCCAGTTTGCCTTGGTGGGAGGTGAGCAGGCTAACCGCTCAGCCACGGCAGCCCTCTGATGTTAAGACATGCACACCATATTTCTTAAGACATCTGCTAGGTTTAGGTTTGATCTTTGTATATGATCATTTGTTGAATTGTATTAAATTATGCATATTTGACCTGTAACTGATACACCTAGGTCCTGGGGCCCCAAGAGAAAATGTGTTTCCTTATTGTAGGGAAGCTGTGTACCACTTAGGGGTTAATCCACCTTTCAGTAATTGTAATTTTGTAAGATACTTTTGTTCTGGTTTATCTGCACGACTTTGCTGGCTTTTAAAGACACCTAGTGGTGCCCCACCTGCTTGTGAGTTTGATTGCACAGTATAAAAACTTGATTCTGTAATTTTTGAAATATTACTCTTGAAACACAGTATTTACACACATTGTTTGTATTCCCTGTTGGATGTACTGGGCAAATTCTATGCTAGAATGTAACTAGGCACACAGGCTTTTTAATCAATTTGCTGCTATTACATTCGTTCTGTGTGTCGCATAGCATTACAGTATATTTCTCTTTTCAACTCCTTTTACTAGAATCAATTATTGTATGCTTTAAGGCTATTGTTCAAAGTAAACTATTACTGAGGGATTAAATTCTGAAAATGAATTGTCTCATTGTTAATATTGTTTTATGCAACTTGTTCCCCTATAACTGCAACTGCACGGTGGCCTAGGGGTGCAAGAAGCTGCTTCTACTCTGCTCTTCTCTAATATTGGGATTTATTTGTTTCATGTGATCATGGATGGCAGACGTTGGTTGGCTGTTCAACTTTGCTAAGGAGAAAGAAGTGCAGTTTCTTGTGGTATTTTCATTTGTGGATGATCTTAAATTTGACTGTGTGAGCTGTTATATCTAAACGGTAGCCTATGTGGAATTTCCGATGCGTCAGAAGTTGAGAATTGTCAGATTTGAGTGTGAAAGTGTCAAATTCTGAGTCACAACTGATATTTGGTCTTGTCTTTTAGAGTATTTGGTAGATCATTCACTATGCTAACAGTAATTGAAATGGCTGTCTGCAACTATTTTCAGTAACAACGGTCCTATAGGATACATACAAATAATAAGTAATAGAATTCAGCATATAATAATGTTCAAAAGTTTATTTAGAATAGTACATGATTAGAAAGAAGTTACAATGTACCAATGCATCAACTATTTGGGTCGAATGTGCAGTTTTTTCTACACAGTCATGGATGTTCATGCCATTTTCTGTCATGATACAAGTACTTCAGTGATTTTGTTGGCAATTTAGGTGATGATAGTAGATTTTTATTTTGTTTATGTCAGCAACTGTTGAAATTTTCTATCAAACCATCAACTAGCTCCAGAAAAGTGAATTCACACAAATCTGCACAACTCTGCTTCCTGGAGCACAAGTGTTAGCAAATGCGGAGGGCACACCGAATTACCTGCTTTAAACTTTGTAACTACTTCAAACCTAGCCTGGTAAAACCATATAAAACAGGTAAACTGATGTGCCCTCCATGCTTGCTATTTACTGCTCATGCTCCAGGAAGCAGAGTGGCACAGCTTTTGCAAGAATGCACTTTTCTGGGACCATTTGTGGATGTATTTATTATTTAACCAATTTTCTGGGAAAAAATTTATATTCTTAAAAAATACAACAGAAGAGAACAAGAAACTACAGTGGAACCCCGCTTATTTGACTTGCAGACTAACCATGACTTTCTTTCTTTCATAAAGGCAGTTAAAAATGTCCTCCTTTGTACGGAAACATGTCAGCGCTGGTGTAAATTGGTCAAAAGGTCAGTGGACTTACAGTTCTCCTGCCCTTAGAAACGAGATGCTGTTTCTCACCCCTTACTTTCCCTTATTTTCGGTATTGCCTCTTCACTTCTCCTCTTGCTCATGGTTGGCTGTTCTCCAGTTGCCAGGCACGAAGTATTGATCACATACTACCAGCTGGAAGTGAGGAGGTAACAAGCGATAAAGAGAGAGAACAAGCAAAAGCGAGATGGAGATGGCCACGAAAAAAGGGTACAACACTAGGAAGTTGGTTGTTGATCATAACCTACCTTCAACATTGTTTGTGTTTCAAACTACAGGCAATCAAGACTGCCATTCTGTGAAATAAAAATGCCTCCAACTAAATAGTTTGTATCAAATTTGAAGCCACGTCATTTAAATAGTGCAACAGATTTAATGTACAATATTTATAGTTTTAGACAGAATCGAGTCCTGGCTTTTTAATGCTAATTTTGATGGTTATGTCAGTGTTCATATCAGCACTTCTAAGATATTTTAACTGAAACAGCTGCCTTTTAATTTATTGTTTTGTGAGTATGAAATAATGTCTTATTTTTTTATAAGAAACAGTAAAACTGTCTTGTTGGGCAACGAATTTCAGGCCAATTCGCAGCTCGGTTTTTACAATAATTTAAACCTTTATTCTGGTGAATAATTTTAACTGGAACACACATTCTTTTGAAAATATTGTTACAAGAGTAAAAGTCTTATTTTTATAGTAAACTGTAAATAAACTGTTTTGTCAGGGGACATCTTTTAAGCCAATCCACAGCCCAGTTATGTTAATTTTACTGATAACCAGCATTCATAAATGAATTTATTAAAAATTATTTTATTGGAAAACTCCCTCCTTCTTAAACATGTACGGACAATACAGACTATGTCAGGTAGATAGTGTTTGTCCTGGATGAGAAGTTGTACAAGATTTGAATACAAAAGAGAGAGGAAGGTAAAAATGTTTGTAGACTACATTGTTGCAGCTGCTCAGTTGGTTCCTCCACCCTGGATGAAGGAGGTGCAAATCTGACATTACTGAGATTCAAGTAGGTCCAGGTCTGGAATGACAAGACACACAGCGAAGTTTATCTCAGGTTCAGACTTAGTGCCTTGACTGGGCAGTGTCTTTCATTGCTCAGAACGAGGTCACCTTTTTTTCTGTCACCCTCCTCTTTCCCCACAGGACATGAAGAGGAGTAGGTGGAATATGTAGGGTGGAGAAGGCTTTCACATGTCAGTACATAACTGGCCGTAGCAAAGTGGTCATCCACATACACCGGCTGCCCCCTTGGAGGGGTGATTGATAGGTAAACCTCTTCTCTGCAAACCCTTGCTCTAAAGGCAGGGCACAGCAAAGTTGGGCATGGTGAACTAGTCAGCCACATACACCAATTTATCAGGTTGGGACTGAAGGTAGACCACNATGCAGGGGTATTTTGAGGCTATGATGCAACTGAAAGTGGCAAACTAGTTGACCATACCCACCAATTGATTAGGTTGGGACTGAAAGCCTCTTGTCCAAGAAACCCTCTCGTACACACACCCTAGCATAGAACAGGAGCGTCTCGAGAACTGACCAGCTGTACTTCAGTGAGTCTTACCTTTCGAGATACACTCAGCTACACACTTTTGCGCAGAGGCTGGGAACGAGTAGTTCTGAAAGTTTGTCAGCCACGTTATTCCAGAGAATAATAACAAGCTGACTCCAGGACAACATTGGAAGGAAGGGTGGGAAAACGGACAAGCAAAAAAATAAAACAGTAAAACAGTTTTTCCCAGACAGTCCACTTTAATGCTTGGAAATATTCCTCCCAGAGAAGACACCAAACCAACCTCAACTTTGTCCACAGCAGACAGCTGCATACCTCTTCCAGACCTATCCATGTACAATTCCAAACTAGTGTGATCATACTACTATTCACTATGTCCACGATCTGCCCAACTCGACAGTGTTCCTACACACAAATGATTCAAAACTTACTACTTGTGTTTCTACCATCTGGCCCAATTTTCCAGCACAAGAATGACTTATGTAACTGTTGCCCAATCCTATAAAACACAGTGCCAGCTAAAGCCCAACAAAAAGACTGACTTTCACCATTAGCATAACTGCTGCCTAACCCAACTCAACAGAGTCCCAGTGCAAGACTAACTGAACTCCACCCGTGGTCGTTCAACCCTACATACCCTCCACCAAGGAGGAGGGGGAAAGGGGTGAGGAGAAGGATGTCTGCCCAGCCAGGTGAATCCCTGACTGTCTCTCCACCACAGCTGAAGTCCACACTCACCGGGGAACTCCCTATCAATCAGTTTCTCTTCCTCAGACAAGGCAACCAACCTTCACCTTCGTGCTGCTCCTCTGAGCTGCTGCAAGGGTATCAATTTACTCCGAAACTTAGTTCAGCATACTTTGTCCTTTTAAATTTATTTTACATTCTAAAAATATCTGTTCTTTGCATTCTTCCACTCAATTCTCTCTTTCAGTATTATGTTCTGGGCTACTTCATCCAATAGCATATAGATGTTCAGGTTACAAAAGAAAGCTAGGCCGATAAGGATTATTACAAGCGTAAATAATCAGGATTTATGCTCCTCCCTATTTAACAGCCTTGGCATTTTGACATCAAAATACAAACATTCAGTTAAACATTTCGTAATAGCCCATCCTTCATATTTTGAAAATAATTACCAAATTCCTCAAATAATACTAGAAGCAAGAATAACCTAAATCTAACCTGCACACATTTAAAGATAGTCTAAAAAGGTGCACATTTTTCAGGTATAAAATTGTATAGTAAACTTCCAGCAGATTTTAAAAAAACTTGGCAAAGAAAATACCAAAAAATTCAAATTGTTATTAAAAAAAATTACAAGAGATATTTTTTACACTATTGAGGAATATTTTAGTATTTTGAGACATAACAAACTCATTGTAATATCTACCAACCTGTCATGACCAACATAAGTGTAAATACAGGTTATGTTAATAGCACTCAAGTGTTTTTTATGCTTTATTATATTTATATGTTTAACAAACAAAATTATAATGTGTGTGCGTGTTGTGCTACTGTGTTTTAGATTCCATTATTTATGCTTATACTGTTATATGTTTGTGTGTAAAGCTCTGCCGTAGCGCTTTGCCTACTGAACGTATCCTTTCGCTCTGTGAATTTGATTTCAAACTCATGTACAATTATCTTGTTAACACTGCTGCTGACATAGATGAGTACAATTAGTGCATTTACGTTATACAAAATATTTGCTATTGTAGAAATGCACTCTCCCCCTTCTTTGCATTTAATGCTCATTTATTTATACAACCCGAATTTTGGCTACAGTTCAGTGAATTCACACAAAATCGAGGCCACCCTGCTTCCTGTAGCATGAATGATGACAAGCATGCAGGGTAGCACCAAATTACCTGATTCATACTTTATATTTCAAAGCTTCCCAAGGACAAGGTATCAATGTATTGAGATATGAATGTGTTAAAAAGTATGAAGCATGAAAATTGGTACTTCACTATGCACTCACTTACTGCTCACATTCCAGGAAGCAGAGTAAAGCAAATTTTTGCAAACATTCACTATTCTCAAGCCATTTGTGACATTTGCATCTTTCAGATCTTGCGAAATTTCTTGTGTTATTTGTCTTATTTTTTTAAATCTCACCTCTCAATTTCCCTGATCTTCAAAGCCCTCCCCACAAACATGATTCGTTGTGTGTGTCTGGAATATTCTAATGCAACCATAGGATTAATTTAGAATAAATAGTAATGTCTAAACATACCATCCTCCGTTATTCTTTTCCTATTTCTAAGATGAGGCCCTAAGATTCGTAATTCCCCCCTCCCTCATATCCCGCATAATTGTACAGATTTATAGGATGTACTGCAAATAAAACAGTGTGTGGTAATTTTATAATATAATACTAACCAATTGTATGTTTTGCAACTAATAGGCACACTGATTCATTGTTACTTGGTCAATGTTATATTATTATTGTTATATCCTACAATTTGAGACAGTCGGGATGGCCATTAAAACCAAGGAAATTGTGAGGTAAAATTAATAACAATAAAAAAAATAAAATAAGACAGAAATTTTTTTGGTAAATATTAACTTTAGGGGCTTTTGTGTAAAAAAAAAAAACCCCCCAAAAAGTGGTATATTTCCACTCTACTAGTCACGTAGAACACGAATATACTAGGGACGTAACTTTAAAATAAGTACAACATATTTTTAAAAATTGAACAAAATTGCGAAATGACTGTTCCAGACAGTTTGTTTACGTTTGTGAACGAAACGTCCTATACCAACAAAAGTTGCATTAACGGGTTCTGCACAGCTTACCTTGTTTATATTCAAGACGGAGTAATGTTATCCTAGGTTAGTTAAAAAAAGTAAAATAGGTTCTGTTAGGTTAGGTGGGCACATATTTAAATTAGTCGTACGTTAATGCCCCTAGTATATTCGTGTTCTACGTGATTAGTTGAGTGGAAATATACCACTTTTTAGGGGGTTTTTTCCTTCAGAAAAGCCCCTAAACTTAATAATTATCGTATTTTTATAGGCCCAACGAAGATATTGTGTAGTCATAAATAAATCTGCCAAAGTTATATGATTAAAAATCTCCACCTTTCGGCTTCCTGATGTGTGAGTGATGGCAAGTGTGAAGGGCTGCACAGATTTACCTACTTCATAATTTTTACGCGTTTCTTACATTGTTGGGACATTTCTATGAAACAGCTGAAAAATGATTAAGCTTGTAAATTGGGTGCGGTCCTCCATGCTCGCCGTCGCTTGCACACTGGGAAGTAGAGTGGCACATATTTTTCAGTGTATTCACTTTTTGGGACATATTTATTGTACGTACGTATTAAAAAATTGGTAATTTTTAAGTTTAAGGGCTTTTCTGAACGAAACGTCCTAGACCAACAAAAGTTGCATCATTAGGTTCTGCACAGCTTACCTTGTTCATATTCAAGACGGTGTAATGTTAAAATAAGTAGAACATATTTTTAAAAAATTGTGAAATGTACTAGCAGTTTGCTTGGTTTGTTTACGTCTATTAACGTCTACCGCCATTATTAATGGTCGCGCATTGCCGATTCCACACTACCTAGCAGCCACGGATGTCATTACGGGTATTTTAAAGGTCAATTTAGAAAAAATGAGTCGCCATTGCGTCTTTGTTGGGTTTAGTTGTGCCGTCCCAAAAACGGAGAAAGCAATGAGTGCTTCTGTGCGTTATATTAGACTGGGAACGAGTGTTTCATAGTGTTATATTCGGCTGAAAGCTGGTGAATTAGTGAGTTATATTTGCGTATGTGGCGGACTTGTGGAACACAGTGTTTCGTCGAGTGAGGTAAAGTTTAATTGGCCGTTGACAGAGGAATTATATCAGGTGAGTAAATTTATATTCTTTTGGTGTGTTTTACGGTTCCTTTAAATCCCTAAAATCCTAATTTCGTAGTTTAGTGTAAAACCCTACAAAAAGTAGGTTAGTGGAAATCCCTAAAATCCTAGGTTAGTTTAAAACAATACAATCCTAGGTGTTTAAAAGACAAAAATCCTAGGTTAGCGTAAAACCCTAAACTCCTAGATTAGTTTAAAACCCTACAATCCTAGGTTAGTTTAAAAATGTAAAATAGTGATTCACCCATTGTGGGGTTAGGTTCTGTTAGGTTAGGTGGGCACATATTAAGAAATTAGTCTTACGTTAATGCCCCTCGTATATTCGTGTTGTGCATCATTAGTAGAGAGGAAATATACAATTTTCCGTGAATTTTCTTTACAGAAAAGCCCCCTAAACTTAATAATTACCAATGAACGATTTGTTAACATTAATTAATACACACAAAACAAAAGTATACCATATAATCTCAGTAAAAAATCCCCCTCAGAAAACAGTTGAACTGGAGTATTGCCGCAATAACAATTAAGCATGATTTTCCTGTAAATACATCTTCTAAATTTCTTTTCAATTATCAGAAAAAAATCAAATTTTTCAAAATTACCCCAATAAATAATTTTCACAAAAAACAATAATTTACTGTTCTCGGACGAAACTATTTTCTACATCGGAACTACAATAATGGTGAAACCAACAAACACATTTCTCCACAGGTAAAAAAACTATTCAGAAACATTTCTCAACTACACCATAACCTAAATGAAACAATAACGTTACTCGAATGCTACGGAAAAATGACAAACATTGGAATACAAATGTTAAAAATTACACCAGAAAATTTTATCCTAAAATAAACCCTCGCAAAAATTACTGGAGAAATTGGCCTAAAACTTACCACTTTTTCTCTACTACGTAAAACACCAAGCTTCCCAAATCTAACGTGAAATGGGGAGCAAACTAATGTCCCATCTGGCTGCTCTACAACAACTACATCGATGGCTCCAGTCAATGTTGCACTGTTAATGTCATTATAAAACCCTTTAACGTTTGAAATCAGCTTCCCAAAAGTAAACATTTCGCAAAGAATACACACGGTATTTCCAATATATTTTCAGCCACAATCTTTATACCACGTACATTTTCACATCCTTCTCAGAAACAACCAAACATTATTTACACTCAAATTAAAACTTCCAAGATTTCCATTACCCATGAACTTTACGCATCACAATCTTACATGAAACAGCAAATTACTATTAAATTTTCAATATGGCCATAACACAAACCAAATTGCGCCATTTTCATGAGTGCACATTGCGTTCGGGATGGAAATTAATACATTCAAATAAACCAAAATATTTATATTTTAAAAATTGAAATATTTATTGGTTACGTTAATTTATATGTAATAATAATCCATAATATCTTTTTTTAAAGAATGAAACAAATTTCGTTTGAACCTAGGAGTATTACAGTGACGGCGTCCAGAACACAAAAGATGAGTTTTGCACCGGTCTGTGAATTCTTCTGCTATATATCAATTTAAACGAAATATTAAAATAATTCTAATTATAAAACTATATTGACAATGAAAAGCAAGGAAACCGCTAAATTTTTACAAAATTTTAATGAATAAAATATAAGTAGCTATGCTTTGTTCAACAAATGCTGCAACATATTTACATATATGATGAATTAATATGCTAAAATATATCTTAACACATCCAATAGACACATGTCATGAGGGCGAAACTCATGCAAATAGTTACAAATAACAGATATTTTTAAAATTTACCTCCAGAACTAGAGATTCACAAAAATTACGTCCGTAGTAAAATTAAGTATAAATTACAATAATGATAGTAAAACAACATTTTTATTAGAAGAGATTAATTTGAGGATACCCAGTATGAATGAAAAATAATTAAGAACAATTCTTTTTTTTTAAGTGGTAGAGTTAAATGATAGCGCTCATTTTTGAGAATTATCCATATCAACAGTAAATAGTAACATTTCAATTCGACCTAGGAACCTGCAAATTTTCCGACACCTCAACCTCCCTTTGAGCGATTTCCCTACCTGTATTCTCCCCAGCAACATCAAGAACATGTCAGGAGCAGTGTGAACAGTCTTGGTCGATGCTCTGATGCCAGCCAGATGCCATAAAATCCAGCCTTCGCCATTGTCTATACGATGCAGAGTACTAGGAGCAGGGTGGCCACTTTGGGATGGTGAAGTGACATCTCCCCTTTCTCCCTCAACCAACCGTAGGACAGTGCTCCTAGGGTGGGCAGGTTAACCAGCACTCACCCCTTCCATGCACCAGAAACCCTCTGCCTAGGGGAGGGATATCGATCGATGCTCCAGGCCATATGCGTGGGCATGCATACCCTCTCCTCTGCTGGTCGGTTCACCCCCCCACCCCCATGAAAATACAGGTAGGACAGCCATGAGGGGTGGGTCATGCCCTTGATCCACACCGATGGGTTAGAGATCTGCATTGTGCATGACCATGGCTCGCCTAACACATGCAGAAGTCCCGACCCCTCTATGTTAGAAATGCTTGCACCCGGACACACAGGATCTAGTCACCAAGTATTAAATAGGCACAACTTGCTGAGAGTGTGCTTGTAAGGCCAACCCAATGAGCAGCTGCACCGCGAACAACTGCGAAATCATGAAGAGATATGATTTAACAACAGATCAAATTGTAAGCCAGTGTCATTTCAGAATTTCGGAAAATGCCATTTAGATTTAAAAATAATAATAACACAGCCAAAAAAAAATGTGTGCACCAACTTAGTGTGCATAGACCAAGGGACCCCTACCCTACAATATGCCTTTTCCCTACAACACTACCACAAAATGTTCCTGACTGCCATCGAACTCATGAGCATTCAGCACAAAAACTTTCAGTGCTCGTAGTGTCACTGCAACACCAATCAGTCAAACACTTTAGGAGATTATCATGCTCTCAAAAGAGGGGAGCAGTAAGGTTAGACTTATGGTAACACAATTGTGGTAATTATAGCAATGGAAAGGGTGCCAGAGCATAAAATACTCATCCAGGGGTGGGTCATTCGCAAACAGACCTCCTCCTTAGATCACCCTGCGATGATGTGATATCTTATAAAACATTGTCTAAAACTGCATATGCCTACCTACAAGGGCAGAGGCCCTTCATATGCCTTTATTTTTTATGTGAGACTGTTAAGCAGCCGCATCACATGCCCGAATACACTACACTCCATCATTGGTAGGCGCTAGTGATGCAACGAATATTCGCATTCGTGTTCGCGAATATTCGCATGTTTTTGAGAATTCGCATTCGCATTCGAAAAAATAATGCCAATATTTTGCGGATGTATTTGGCAATAAAAAATGAAAATGTTTATTAAATATGAATGCAACTGCTATGATTAAGACATTTTTATTTATTAACATATTTTTTATGTATAAGAGTGTATTTTAATGATATTTGGGAAACAGCCTTGTAGTTATTCACTAGATTACACAACAGAAACACACTCTTGATATTCTTTTATTCTTATTTACCTAAGCAAAATCAAATTAAGGCAGGTAATTTCTTAAAACTTCTAAACTATATTATAACACAACTGTATGATCAAATACCATTGAACTACTTTAACACAAAACAATGGAATAAGATATAACCCAACCTTTTTAATTATACAAATCAACTTTAAATGAGATCTTTTGTAAAAACACTTAACAATATGCATTTATGCAACCTAAAAGGTATCTTATTCAAATATGTGAGATCTTTTAATGAACTAGTAATCATGTTTAATTGTAAATCAAATCGACTTCTTATGAATAAAGTTAAAAATATATTGTGAAGAAAAACAAACAATATAATAATCTTCTTTTCAATTAAAACAAATATGTTCTTAACATTTTGTTAATTTTAACTTTGGTACTAATACTAACTCACTAATTATGTAATTTTTAAGATATCCATTAAACATTACTTCTTGAAATCGAAAAATAAAACTACGAAAAATTGTTTATATCTAAGCACAATTAAGTGAAACAATTAGTAATTGAATAAGAGTAGAGGAATATTAAACTTCAGAAATAGAAGTTGTGATTCCTTTTCTCCTTGCAGCCTATTTCGGTGGGGTGTGTAAAGAATACCAGCACCACTAAAGACCCTTTCGCTAGGCACACTAGTGGGTGGTGTTACTAAATATTGCCTGGCTATGGGAGAAATAATACCATACTTCTTATTATTTATCGCCAACAATGTAAGTGGACTACATCATTTTCCACACGTTTATCTAATATATATTCACTGAATTTTTTTTTTATCAAAACTTTCATAGGGGTCGTACATTCATTTTCTTCTTCTTCACTTTCGCTGGAATCCATCAGCAATTTCATGGTGTCTTAAAGATATAGATTTCTCTGTCAGACTGGCACTGGAACTAGATGTTTCAATCCGATGAGTGGTCATTCTGGCACGCTTAGGATTTGAACAAGACGATAGGCTTGATTCATCGTTTCCAATTGACTCTAAAATATTTTTCACAACTTGATCTCTGGTTGAAGAATTTTTGAAAAATTTTAATTTGTATCTCGGGTCAATAAAAGTTGCTGTAGCAAACAATAAGTCATTTTCCAAATGGGAAAATCTGTGACATAGTTCTCGTTTAAGAACTAAAATCCATAAGGGTTGCGTAAGCAACCAGTGTAGTTTAAGTGGTTATAAAATTTCCAAAGTGGACGATAATGGAATTACTCAGGATACAGAAATATTGGCTGCACTTAGTTCTTTTGTAATTTCTTCAAAAAGTCTGAGTAAAGTTATTATTTTTTCCACAATAATCCACTCTTCGGAAGTTAGTTGTGAAATCTTGTTATTCTGGGAAGCATAAAGACATAACGAATCTTTGTTTTTCAAAATACGCTCTAACATATACAAGCTGCTATTCCATCTTGTAGCACACTCTTGTATGATTTTCAGCTTTGCCTGATCGAGTATTTCTTGTAGAGCAGCCAGTTCATCTTGAGCTACATTTGAGTGATGAAAATGTGTTGCCATCTTTTTACATTTTGCAATCACTGTTATAACGGAATCTTGTGCCTTAAGCCCCTCCTTGACAACCAGCTGAATTTGGTGTGACGAACAATCAATGTCTCTAATTAATAACAAGGAAATACCTTTTTTCATGTTTGTGCCACCATCTCTAACAATGCATTGCACTTTTTCTTTAGGTATTTCCCAATGCGACAACATGGTTTCAAGTTTTTTGCTATATTTTCACCAGTATGTCGGCCATCGTTAAATACCTCTGCGTTTAACACAATAATTTTTCTCTCTGAGTTTTNCATGGTTTCAAGTTTTATAGCTATATTTTCACCAGTATGTCGGCCATCATTAAATACCTCTGCGTTTAACACAATAATTTTTCTCTCTGAGTTTTTTGTTATACCATGACAGGTCAGACTCAGCAAAGATATTCCTGTACAAGAATCAGACCAAATATCAGTTGTAAACGCCAATTTTTCAAATGACTTAATTAATCCCAAAATTTTATTTTTGACTTTGCCGTAGAAATTCTCACATATAAACGAAGAAAAATGTTGTCGGCTTTTAATATTATACGACGGACAAAGACGGGTCAATAGTCTGACAAATCCAAC
>NQII01000114.1:860599-961470 GCA_002778355.1 Clitarchus hookeri
TCACATATAAACGAAGAAAAATGTTGTCGGCTTTTAATATTATACGACGGACAAAGACGGGTCAATAGTCTGACAAATCCAACACCTTCGACAAAACTAAAGGGTAAGTCCTCTAAAGCAATCATTTCGCTTATTAAATTATCAATTTCCAAAGACTTGGCATTGTTGTTATCCCACTTTTTTGTTTTTTCGACGCAATCAGTCAAAGACATTTGTTTCAGGTCGGTTTTCGTACATTGTCGCAAAGTGGAGGCCACAACACTTGTTGAAGAAGCATTTCGTTTTTCATTTTCCCTATTATTTAAAGCATTATACTCGTTTTTATGCAAAGCTTCCAGGTAACCTCAAACTAAATCTTTACGAAAACATTATTAGCAGCTAACATCTTTCAGTAAGCCAGCAATCACGATTTGTTTACTTCGTTCAGAGTCGGGGCATATGGGCTACTCTCGGTTTTAACATGGCCGCCCGGCCGGCCAGTTCTAAACGCGCGGTAAAATTCGAGTTCGTAGGCGCACGCTTTTGGCGCCATATTTGAAAAACCAACATTCGCATTCGCGAATGTCGGAGGTGAATATTCGCATTCGCATTCGCATTCTTGAATGTGGAAAAATCGACATTCGTTGCATCACTAGTAGGCGCAGTGAACTAGACAATAGATAGCCCAAAAGAGAGGTTATGTGGTCATGATGCCACCGATAGTGAAATAAAACAACGAATCACTTAGACGTTGCGAGGTTACCCAGGGCTGGTTGATGTTATATTTCCTGGCGGCATAACTCAGTGGTGAGCTAATGATGAGGGTCGTCCGTTTGACGGCCCATGGGGACCCTGGTAATCCTCTGTCAGTTGGTTGAAGAGTTGTCACTTAATCACTGTTGCACTTGTATAACTGATTACGAGACTGTAGGCGCTCTCGTACGCCTGAACTATGCTGAAGAAATGTGGGTGATGCTACAAGGATGCCCTACAATTACTTGACACTTATTTCACTTGGTTGAGCGGTTTATTCACTGTCCTTGCTACAGTTGAATAATGTGTGAATGATGGATGGAAATGGACTTAGCACTTAAACAGTGAAAAACACATGGTTTTAGATTGAGACGCGATTGCGTTAAACTCTCCGGTGAAGGTGTGGGTGGGTCTCCCCTCAGTACATTAATATAACACAAATGTTCCGGTTGACTAATATATAACTATTGAAGTGAAAATGATTACTGCCTACATGCTGGTACTGAGGGGGCTCGCAGAGTGGGCGACCACGCCGCTGGTCTTGTTCAGGTGCTGAGAAGAACTGGGCGAGTCATGTCCGCTACTGCCACAAGTGGAGACAATTGACATCAGACGCCAAATGATGAAACATTACATGTACCTTCTGTAATGTAATTATGATGATGAAAAATTTTACAAATTAAATTAAAAACATTGGTGACATCCCCGTTTATTAACAAATGTCCGTTAATGTTAAAGTTGTGAAATAGACGGGGAATGTCACCACATGTAATGCTTTCTTTCAATGTTGGAAACCTTTATAAGCAGTCTCTATTTTAAAAAAACATAATTAGTGTTAGACAAATACACATTAATTAAGTTATTACATTTTATCCTAAAAGTGTTTGAATTTTACTTTAGATGATGCGATGAAATACAATGGCTACAGTGTTGCCAAGTGGCTGTCTCCTGAAGGGTTGGACTAATCCACCTAGGCAAAGGGATGTGGAATGCTATGCTTGATTGCCATTTATACTATTAAAAACACCCCTGGCTATAGCCGTGAATGCGGTGACTGTGTTCAATATGTTTATAAAAATTATGTACACCACTGGATAACACTTTGGGGCACCTATCACTTCAACTCCGGCCTACCAGCCAGTTAACATCACCCAGTGGTGCGTTGCATAGTATTAAGTCATGCAAGCTGCGAGGATGCAACAACCAATTGCTACTGCACCCAACCGCTGTGGCTTTGGGGTAAACAACTGACGCGGTCGGTTACCAGAGATGGAATGTAATAATTATGGATTTGCCCGGCGCCACAGCTCCGCGGTGAGCTGATGGATTTTTGGGTCGTTCGGCCGACGGCCCAGGGGTTCTCTGGTAACACACCATCAGATATTATGAAATTGCGAGCTGTATGGCCGCTGCACACGCCTGAATTAATAACGCACTCAAGTTTTATATGTATATAATTATTTTATTGAACACTTTGATCAAACATGTGGTGACCGCGTGGTCATATAAACACACTGCTGGATTATAATTACTTAAGGCGCGTGACACTGCTCTCTCCTCGGTGAGATGTAACATAAAAATACTAGTTGCTTCGTGAATGATATGATGAGGCGTTTGCTGAGTGAGGTTGCAGCCTGAGACGCTGGTACCGAGGTTCTTGTGAAACGAGAGACTTATCATGTCCGCTCGCGCCGAAGTGATGTTGCCTACTAGACTGCGCAATGCATCGGCTCGCGCCACCTAAGCACGGCCGATACCTGGCGGTGGAGAGATGAAACAAATGCGACTTAAAATGCTAATGAGATGTAAACATGATATACCTTATATAAACATAATTAAACACAATTTACATAATAAAACACAATTACCCTTGTACTTACATAATAAAACACCATTATATTAATATTAAATATAAGTATTGTCTCGTAGCAGCCACTGCATTGCCAACTTGAAAATGTCACATGTCCCTGGCTGGCTATGTATGTGATGACTGTTTTGACACACGATAATTATGGTATACAGAATACTAAATAAATACTAAACACTAATGCACTCCTGCCCACAAGCCGTTCGGTGTGGTGCGTCTGGTGTGGGCACATGGCGGCAGTCAGTGGGCAAAAGGACTCGTGAACGTGCGGTTCACATCACAACCGTTTTGGATCGCCTACCCACTTATTAAAAGTGGTAGGGTGGTAAAATTGAGTAGGGTGGTCTCTTGAGTTGCGTGATACTTGTCGGCAAAAAGGTGGAAGTACTGTTCTTGTCGACCCGCACTATGCAATATTGGCCTGATGTGGTTGGTGTTGCCCGGTGTAGCTGGTGTAGTTGTGACAGCAGCAGTCAGAGAGGGCACAAGGAACTTATGGATGCTTGGTTCATGTCAATTTGCATTGATTTTAACCACTATTTGACCCTCCTGAGAGACACATACCAAAACCTAGTGGTAAGGTGTGCTAGCACCCATTACAGCAATGGACACATGGCCGATGGAAATAGTTATAGTAAATTACACCCCTGGCGCGATTCGAGCTGGCAGGGTTGAGAGTAACCCAGCCCTCGGGCTATGCAAATAAATAAATATAATAAATTCCAGATTAAAATATGTTACTGTTGATATACTAATGCTCGGTGCAAGATGTCGAAGTGCCTGGGAGTGGACAGCATGCATCTACTTCCTCACCGTGTGTAGATCCAACTGAACGAGCATGGCAGGCCCTCTAGGGACAACTCCTCGAAAGTACACCAGTTGCATTAAGAAAATACACTGGGACTATTATTGACGAAACAAACACATACCAATACATTTACATGACACTACAAGATAAAAAAGACAAAACCGCTTTTATATATAATTTTACATGAGCAAATCAAGCATAAAAGAAATTTGATTGCCAAGAAAAAGTATATGCAATGTATTTTAATTATGCCTCGCAGCTGTATCTCCCAGTCTGTAGCATGTACATAAGGATTATTTACATTTACCCCTTTTATTTAAATAATATAAAATCGCTAGCATACTTATTTGAATTCATTTTAGGGTGGCAACATGTAGCTCGAGATGGAAGAGTTAACTATGAACTCAGGAGGGATGTGGGTAGCCTTGCTTGAATACGTAATAAACAAGGCATTTTTTCACTGTGGCACATAAACGTGTGGCTTGTAAGCATCGCCCATATTTTTCTGGATAATTTGCACACACACAACACCTGCATGGGGACATAAGTAGGAAATGAAGGGGGCACACAAGTGGTTTTGTGAAAACTATAACCACTCTGGCCCCCTCACTGCATTTATTTCCTCAGCAGTATTCTTACCAGGGATGTATCTTGGTAGAATTGCTCAGCCCGAATTATCATGCCTCAAAATATCTTTCTTGAGGGAATGAAATGGGGTAGTCACTTGACTACGGTAGTACAGATATGGTAGCGAAGGGTTGGTGCTCTCTGGCGCACATCGCCAGCATAGAAGTCGTTGTGAAGGTGACAGCAGCATTCAGGCCAACTGTCTCCAGTAGAGGGCATGTCGAAGCTGCGCTGCGGTAGCGTGATGACTATGCTAAGGGAGGATGGATGCTGCATGCATCAACTTCTACTTTATACAAGACCATGCCAACCAGTCCAGACTGTCAACCGATAGTGTCACCGACTAGTGTGCCCAGGGGGCGAAAGCATTGATGTAATTAAGTGCAGAGTGTGTGCAGTGCATGTACACGGGCGATGTTTGCAGTCTGGCGACAGACTGGAGATGCAAGGTGGCCAGTTCACCTGCAGGCACTGTACAGCGGTGGTGGACGCATCACTGCACCTTTCAAACATGCACATGGCAGATGTAAATAAAGCAACACCACTTGCTCATTCCACAACACACCAGCTGGCCTTGAACTCAGTACCTCTCCCTCTCTTTCCATCTGCCCCTTTTTACCGCCTCTCATCACCCACTTTCCCATGTCCGCTTTTTAGCAACAGCTAATCCCAGTACTACCAACTCCCGCACTCCAAATTCCACCAAAAACAGTTCCCCAACCAATACAATCGCCCCATATCCCACTTCTGCTTGTGTCCAGCCAGCTACGAGCACATAGCCACAAAGCCATGGGTAGTGACCCTTCGTCATTGCAGCCAACCTTTAAATTGCACCTGGACCAAACCAGTGCTACCAATCCAGCGAGGTTTCATTCACTACCCACTTTCGGGGCCCTGCCAACAGAGGCCCCATCAGCATTCCTGGAGCATTAAACCTCTTGCCTCTGGTGCTGTAGTGTATGTGAAGAGGAGTGGACCAGCTGTGTTGGAGCGCAACTCTTTGGAGAAGCGAGTTCATGGTGGCAGTCAATCCACCATTATGGACTGCTGTGGGAGGAGTTCCTCCATGCTTTTCAGTGCCATTTTGGAGAAGCATTTATATAATTGCACTCACAGAGCAAGTTGATGCTGGAAGAGCAGCAATCATCGTAAAAACTAACTACTTTCATAACCTGGAAAATTTACCTTATCCTATGCTTTCACCCCTAATTCCCAGAGTGTGATCAAGGCACTACAGACGAACTTCTTCCCCAGGAGGGGATATCCGCAGAATTTGATGACAGATAACGGTACTCAATTTATAGGCAGGAAATGGCACAAACTGTGTACCTGCTGGGGAGTGCGGCACCTGAATATGGCAAAAAAAACCACTATAATGTCAACCCTCAGAGCACCACAACCAATAGCTGGTGACCCAGTAGCAGCTCTGTGTGGGTGACCAGCACACCACCTCGGCCAATCATCGCCCGCCACCCACTTTACTCTCCATCTCACCTGGTCTTCTACAGGTGACAACCCCGGAACCTCCTGCTGCACTGTCGACGACATCAGGACGGCTTCTATAAGCGTCAACTGCCGTTGAGGGGGTGACACACCAGTGCAGCACTGCAGCAGCGACACCACTGTCAGCCATGCAGTCGGAACCTGGTGATCAACATCCTTCGGTCACTACAGCCTGTTTCGCTACCATCAGCAGTGCGGTCGGCAAGTCAACAGAAACAGCAGGAGCAGTGATGGAGGCAGCAAGGGCAGCGAGTCATTCAGCTTGCTTTCCCCCGCCCCACACGATAGAGACGTCTGCCAGTGTGGGCGTGCCTTGCCCTAAGTGATGCCACTGTGTGCCACACTGCAGCATGCTGCACATGCCACCGACCAGCATCCGCACTACCATGGTAGAGGCAACCGAAGGGCCATGTAAGCCCTATGACCGCATTGTCATGGGACCACGGCTGGCCTTTGCGACGCCCTATGACATGCTGCCTGCAAACAGTCTCAGGAGTAGAGTGGCATTTGATGCAGGACGATGCCCTGCCTCTCACGCAGTTTGCCAAACCATGCATGCTCTGCCTGAACTGCATCACATCAACCAGCATCATAGTGTGACCAGTGTGCACAATGGAATGCCGAAATGTAGTACAGAGTCGTGTTCATGAGTGTAGGGCAGTGCAGTGTAATGCAGTGCAACCAAACATCCTACCCCCTCCACAAGGACACAAAACTTCCTCGGCTCACAGTCCAGTTGGGACAATGTATGAAAACTTTGATATATTTGTAATGCGAATTGTAAAAGTATTTATTAAATTTAATAAAAGTCATACTACTAGTGTGGACATTGAGATATTCCCAACAAGTGATTTCCAATGTTTTACTTAATTTAATCTTGAAATTAAAATGTTTGTAATCACATTGTTTCATCCTCATTTCGTGCCATCACTGTCAAATTGCAAGTTGTATGTGTCCAGAATGATAATTGTTTATTTTTTATTATTTTTCATGCAAGTGTTAATGTTTAAATATTTTTTTGCAAGTTTTAACTATGCAGGAAGTTGTTTTAGTCGAGCCGAGTGCCACCATAGTCTGCAGTCTCACGAGCTCGCCAAATCCAGTGGCCACTAAGTTTCTGAAGGGGTCGTTCACGTCACGTGCGTGCTCCAAGTGACTTCCACTTTTTGTTTCAAATAATTTAGTATATCCATAGTAATATAATTTTTATGTGACAATTTGTTTATTTCTTACCTTGAGTCGCCACCTCTTCTTTCCCAGACCTTAAATCGCCTGGGGGAGCATAAATTGCACGAAATTCCATTGTGGCCATTTTTCGCACCTATTTTAACAGCATAGTCATTCTGGTGGGCTCGCAGGCCAGAAACCATTTAAGTTATCACTGACTGTAGATATAATTTTTTGCAAGAATAATTACCCAGGAGTTTGCATACTATGTGTCTTTCATTTAGGCACCACCTTAGTGCATTTGTGGTAGAGGTCTCCTACAATCTGCCTTCTCCTACTTTAAATCACCATCATTCAGTATGATCAACTCAGAGATTTTACAGTTAAAGGCATGTAGGCCAGCCTGAATAGGCTTACAGTAAAGCAAGATGTAATTATCAGGTGAGAGGAACATGTCTCTCATAGCCGGATTGGCTCGTCAATATTCAAGAATTCACCGATGGACTATGACGTGACCAAGCTTGGCTACGACGATAAAGCCAAATTGATCTGCTCTGTTTCCACAGTTGTGAAGTAATATGTGTGTGCCCGGCGCCACAGCTCTGCGGTGAGCTGATGAGATGTAGGGTCGTTCGGCCCACAGCCTAGGGACTCTGGTAACACTCTGTCATACACACGTTGCCGAGGTTGTGGGCCACCTCGCACGCCTTACTTGATTATCAATAAAAACCAGTGGTGCTGGTTGTTAAGGTATTTATTACCCCGTTATGTACACTCAACTATACAGAAGACACGTGGCCTGAATGGCCCGGAACTACAAGCGACCACGTGGTCGTATCATGTGGAGCTCGAAATGCACTTTAGATTCCCAATAAATAATAACGTCGCTCTCCCCTCGGCGCTATGCAAGTTAATTAAGGAAAGAGATGATGATAATGATTTATAATGTTATGGATGCGACTGGATACTGTTCGACAGATGATGTCCTTGCTAGGGCTTCTGCAGAGTGGGGAGAGCGTAACGTCCGAGCTCGTCCAAGTCCTGGCGAATACTGGGCGGAAATGTGCGCCGGCTTCTGCCGCCTAGGCGCAACTGACGCCATGCGGTGAGACGGTGAAACACAATATACACTGAAAGATGATTATGGGATGGAAAATGATATGAACTAAATTAACACAAGAAAACATAATTACCCTTACACAAATNATACCCTTACACAGATACATAATAAAAATGATAATACTTATTCTAAATGTTTTCATTGCACCAGCCACAGCATTGCCAAATGTAGAATGTCACATGTCTCTGGCTGNAATGTCACATGTCTTAGGCTGTGGCTGGGCAGATTGTCTACGATGACCAAACAAATTATTAATTAATTACACACTGACACTATTACCAAATACACTGACGAAATAAACTGAATAAATAATAAACAGCAATGTACTCGTGCCCACAAGCCTGTCGGTGTGATGCGTCTGGTGTGGACATACTGCGGCAGTCAGTGGGCAAAAGGACTCGTGAACGTGCGGTTCACATCAACTGTGTGTGTCTGGACGAATGGCCTGCTGTACCCAGAGATCATCATAATTATCAGTCATCGACTCNAAATAATAAACAGCAATGTACTCGTGCCCACAAGCCTGTCGGTGTGATGCGTCTGGTGTGGACATACTGCGGCAGTCAGTGGGCAAAAGGACTCGTGAACGTGCAGTTCACATCAACTGTGTGTGTCTGGACGAATGGCCTGCTGTACCCAGAGATCATCATAATTATCAGTCATCGACTCNGTTCACATCAACTGTGTGTGTCTGGACGAATGGCCTGCTGTACCCAGAGATCATCATAATTATCAGTCATCGACTCTGCCAAATGACAGGGTCTGGCACCTTCTCGGGAACCCAACCTCAATAATCACCACAGTAGCTGAACAAGAAATACCACAGGAATAAAAGCGACCAATCTACGCTGCTGTGTGCAGTTACCAGCCACACCAATGAATAATCATGAAATATAAAATCAATTAATTTCTGGCTGAGGGCATCATTGAACACACCTGCAGCCATTACAATAGTACCATAACACTAGCACCAAAAAGGATATGATATGGCGTTATTGTGTAGACTTTAGGACCATCAACCCAATAACCGAGAGTGCACCACCACCTTACGTAAGTATCAGACATATTACATATACTCAGAAATGCAAAAATCATAATCTTTCAGTGTATATTGTGTTTCACTTTCTCACCGCTCGGAGTCGTTTCGCGTCACTTGTGGCAGAAGTGGACTCGACTCGCCCCAGTTCTTCTCAGTAAGCGAACCAGCATGGTGATGTAAGCAGTTCTGTATCCGCGTGACCCTCAGTGCAGACAAGTAGGCTGAACTCATTTTCATTGCAATAGTTAATATTCATTACCACAACATTTTTATTAGTTAATGTACTGAGATTTAAGTTACCACACTCTCATGAGAGAGTTTTAACGCAATCTAGTTTCTCAAATTAAAACGACGTGTTAACAGTTTCAGGGCTGTTAAGGCCATTATAGTACTTAATTTGTGTATTCATTCTCAAATTGTAATGAATAAATAACTCCGCAAATAGAGCAAGTGCNGGCCATTATAGTACTTAATTTGTGTATTCATTCTCAAATTGTAATGAATAAATAACTCCGCAAATAGAGCAAGTGCCGGGAACTTTATTTCACATCGTAAGTAGATTAATTTATTAATTAACACAGGCCTGCGAGGCAGCCAACAGCCTTGCCATAATATGTAACGAGTGTAAGATAAATCAAGCAACTAATTGATGAAGTGTTAACCAGAGTCCCTGGGCCGTCGACCGAACGACCCAAAAACTCATTAGCTCACCGCAGAGCTATGGCACTGGGCACAAAATTCCAACATCAACCATCTCTGGTTATGCACTGCACGTTTAATGGTTATACAATAACTATTTACGTGACTATTGTTGGTGGGCGCTTAAAATGGAATACCAAGATGCTAATTAATTGTGTTAAGTATTATTACCTCCGGCCATTACTATTACAGTCTAATTGGAAAGTCCCCACCTTGTTCATTTTGCTGGAGGCCAATTCTAGGAGGCGGTTAACGATGGGTTGGACACACCCATCTTCAGTGGTCTTCTCTCAGGTCCGGTTGACGACAAATGACGCCACTACCGGTGTTATACTGGTTTAATATTTTCGGCCTCGTTTACTGGCCAGAGGAGGGGATTTCTGCAACTGTATCTCGCAAGGTGTTGTTGCAATCACGCTCGTGTCCTGGTTCCATATTTTAAGGTCTGATCAGGCAGGCTGTTCAGTTAAGGCCTGATCACATCATATCAGTCCGAAAAAAAGGTTACTATAGCAGAAATATACAAAACNTTCATATCAGTCCGAAAAAAAGGTTACTATAGCAGAAATATACAAAACTAAGGCACTATAACAGGTACAAAGTAACAACAAAAATTTTTCATCTATCACTCATTGAGTGAGCTGGGAGCATCAAATAGGCACACATCCATAGTACAAATGTTCTGCAGTTAGAAACACATGTTCCAATTCAGCAACNGCTGGGAGCATCAAATAGGCACACATCCATAGTACAAATGTTCTGCAGTTAGAAACACATGTTCCAATTCAGCAACAGATGCGGAGGAAAAAGCGATGGCATCCCATGCCACTATGGAATGCAAGTACTGCAATGCATATCCGGTGCTAACTGAGTCTCTAGCTACCAACGGGCCTCCAGCCAGGATGCGAAACGAAGTTAACTTTGTACTAACTTAGAACACATGAATACCTAACCAATTAATGCCGAAATAACACAATCTCCCTAAAATTAGAATTAAATCACAATCAACCTAACATGACAAAAATACTGACACAATTAATTAGGTCAAAAAGAAATAAAAATGCAATATCTTTTACAAAGTTACACACCAGTAAACCATCGTGTAACTATATCAACACTACATTCGCCATTCTCGACTATGTTACCAACAACCCCATAGATTACATCATGTCCCCAGGACACTGCACCCATGTACACTACTCTCCCCTACTTAATACATACTACGAACATCTTCAAATCTTACAAACTTGCTACCCCAAATTACATTGTTTTCTTTTGGTTAACTACTACCACACATAAGTATGTCTATATATATATAACATATTGTTATTCTTGTACAGCTAAGGAATGTTTCTGACTTCAACTTACAGCTCTAGGTTACACTCATTCAATCAACCTATTGGGGTTATGTCTCTTTCTTTTATGCATTTGATTGGTAACCTCTCTGTTCTCAATCTCTGAAATACTCTCCGACCTATCACTTTATACACCCGATTCTACTTCAACCATATCTTATGCCTTCCTTATCTCCTCCTCATTTGTGGCTACCCCCAGATTTGATTCAGAGACACTTCCCCTAGTGAATCCTTATTGCTTAGTCATGATTGGACTGTGTGCTGCTTCCAGGTAGCACCTGTTTCTGGAAAATTTACAGAAATCAAGTTAGGGCACATGTTATTGGCTGTCGTTTCTTTAACCCACGATGGAGTCGGAAGTCGGTAATCCCGAGCCCAAATAGGATCACATTCATGAAACTCCACATGTCTTCGTCCTCCGTTATTCTTCCTTTGTGCACTTTATTTGAACTGTAACCACCTCAACCACTGGTGGGAGAATCAGATCAAAATTTGACCATGGTTTTAGACCCAAAAACAAATGAGCCTGAGGTTTACCTGTGGTATCTATGATATGATAGTCAAACAAGAAACGTAAAGCTACTTCACATTGTGAGGCATTGGCTATTAAGACACATTTCAGTGCACACTTAGGATAGGAATTAGGATAGGAATCAAGTGTCAGAATGTGTAGTAAATAGCATTAGAATTTATCGCCCTCTGGCAAATGTTCGTAAAATTATCAGTAAAGGGTTGCGAAGTAATCACAGAATAAATGCACACAATGTGCTTATTTAATGAGGTGTAGAGTAGCAATGCTAGATTATTTGAAGAGTTCTGAATAATTTTTCGAGTGCAATTATGTGCCTTATCACGCCAATTAGTGACATGGGAAATAATTAGTCTTTCTTTCAACCTTACAGTTCCAGTCGTAGAGTGCCCCAAAACTTAACATACCTAAATCTTCCACGTGCTCTGCAAGGCACCACATAATCACGTTTACCGAACTTAGCTTCATCTATTTCTACGAAAGAACCCCCCCCCCCNCATCACCTCGCGGACAAAAGGACGACCAATCCACGATGGTAGACAAGCTAAAATGACACATACGACTAATGAATTTGGTGCAAGGATGAGGAATACAAAGATAAAATTGGTAATCTTACAAATAAGTTGAATTGATTAATTACTTTTTCCAAACCACATGCTGTTCCGAAATTATTTCTTGAAATTGCAAATTACCTTTTTGTATATTTTACCTGCTACATTGCCGACTCTCACGCACATAAACACTCGTACTTGCACCCTACATTTTTGATTCACAAGTCTTCACATGGTAGGATTCTAACGACGCAAACTGTGAACACACCAACACCTAACTCAAAGCGAACCTCCCTCATTGCCATTCACTGGCAAACTGATGTACTGTCTGTCGTATCATTTGCGGCTGGTAGGTAGCGTGGGAAATAGCGATGCGTAGCCATTAAACATGGCGACCGACGTAAACTGCTGGCCGAACTGCTCGTACTTTTAAAGATTTTATTTCATATGTTCTACTTATTTTAACATTAAGCCCTCCTCAACATTAAAAAGGTAAGCTGTGCAGAACCCATTAATGCTACTTTTGTTGATCTAGGACGTTTCCATGATTTTTGGTGACCTAATGATTCCTGCTTTCACTGTATTGGTCTTGTATATTGTTACGTCACCATAACAGAAATTTTTGAAAAAGCTCAGTAGCCATTCTGTCTTTGGCGGTGTGTGTCGTGACGTCCCAATCCGGCGGATTTAAAACGGAGAAAGCAAGTAAGAGTGCTTCTGTGCGTTATATTCGCCTATGAACGAGTGGGAGTGTGTAATATTCGGCTATGAACGATTGCTTCAGTGCGTAATATTCGTGTATGTGACTCTTTAGTGAAACATGGTGTTTCTACAAGTGAGGTAAGGTTGAATTGGCCGTTGACAGAGGAATCGTACCAGCTGCCTTCTAGGTGAGTTAATTGATATTCTTCTGGTGTTTTTTTACGGTTCCTTTAAATCCCTAAAATCCTAAATTCGTAGTTTAGTGTAATACCCTACANTTCTGGTGTTTTTTTACGGTTCCTTTAAATCCCTAAAATCCTAAATTCGTAGTTTAGTGTAATACCCTACAACCCTAGGTTAGTTAAAAAATTTAAAATAGTGATTGACCACCGGGTGGTTATGTTGCGTTAGGCGAGATGTGGGCACATATTACGAAATTAGTCATACGTTCATGCCCCTCGTATATTCGAGTTCTGCGTCATTAGTAGAGTGGAAATTTACCATATTGCGTGATTTTTTTTGCAGAAAAGTTTTTAAACTTAATAATTACTTTGCTAACTATTGAGGAAATTGCCCTTTTTTTGTAATGCTTTAATTATAATTTCTTTTTAAAATTACGTATTTTGCCAAAGGCCACTACTGAATAAAAGAAGAGTAGCTTCTTGATTTTATTTGCGACGTCAACAAAGAATATGAGAATTTGTATGACGTTACATCGTCAGGAGTTGTATGCTTGAGGATCAGTGGTGGGATATTGTGAAGTTAATAGTTTTATCAGTTTGTGTTATAATTTTGCGGGGACTGCATAACATGGGCGTCAAAGATAAATTGGTAAGTAGGCGTATTGATGTTTAGCCTCTGAAATTCTGTTTAGGCGTATATAAAGCGCGACTTTTTCATAATAAAATTATTAAAAGGAAGTTTTCATATATATTAAATAATGTACTTTCGCTTAATACATGGTGTCCGGTGTAAACAAAGTTGTAATACTTTAATACTTGTTAATTGAAAGGTCTACATATTAAGTTTCAATCTAGTGCTTGCTTGATTATTTCGTAAGCATTTGAACGTTTCTGTTATTTAAGGGACAGATTTGCACGTAATCCGTAGCAATGCAGCCATCATAAAGCTGAAGGCGGAAAACTGAGGGTGACATATTAACATGAAAGTGAATTTTGGTATTTTCATGAAATAAAACCATTGCTAATCTAGGAAACAATGCGCGATTGATGGGTTTAGCTTTGCAAATATTCCTGTGGTTATGTTTTATATATTGAAAAATGCTCTTAACTACAGGAATCAGCTGACAATTTGTGTGTATGTTACTCTATTGTTTTTCAGCATGTAGCCTATAGCTGTACATTAATTGTAGAGGTTGTGATACTTTCAATATAAATTGCTCACCCCGCTCTGCTCTTCTTCACACACTCTTTGAAGCTTTTCACAGTTTCCTCTCCCTCTAAACACCCCCTTACTTAGCTGGCAGCGTAAACTTCCCACCCTCCCTCTACATTTACCATCGTGTACATCCTGACCAGCGTTTCAACTTGGAGCTCCACCCCATTTCTTCCATCATCACTGATGGCCTATAGTTCCCTTTGTCCTCACTATTCTGCCCCTGTCTTCTCCACCTACCCTTCATTCATCTTGCTTCCCCTTCTTTCCACCTTCTCTATCTCTCGCACCTCTACCTCCATCTCCACCTCCACGTATGGGTCCCATATTACTTTTTTTTTTTTCATTTCAATGTAATTTATTTGTACTCAGTGGATTCCTACACGAGATAGTTCTCAGGAATATAGAGCTTGTCAATATGAATTTTTAAATTACAATGCAATTAATAGAAATTTATAAACATTGTGCATTAAATAATTAGTAAAACAATATAGTTTATTTATTTCTTATCAATTAGATTCCATAAATCCTGCTTTTGAGCTCAATAAGCTCCAGGATGAAGAATTTGTGTTAAAGTATTACAAAAACATTAACAAACACGTAAATATCATGACATACAAATACAAAAAAGAAACAAAAATATATAGTAACATAATGTCATATCACTAATAAGACAATATAAAACAAAATTTTTGGTTGTATAAATAATAATGGCATAAATTGCAATACAAAAACAAATTATAAATGAAAAATATAACATACAGTACATATTATGATGACAAATACTCATTCAAAGAGTAAAAAGGTCTGGCAAAAAAACTCCTTAGGTCTGCTTTGTAATTTTGTACTATCACCCTCATACAAGAGTTTAATATCCTATGGTAATTTGTTGAACATTTTTATAGCAGTATAATAATGTTACGCACTTGCTGCTTTGCATCCTGCGCAGGTGAGTGGAAGTGAAGGACAGCAGTTATATGATAGTGGCGGCAGCAAGCCAAAAGATTGTTTTGAATGAACAAACGAGCGTTAGGCGGGTGGCCGCATATCTGTCACAGAAAGCAAACAGACACACTAATTATTTTTGCAGCCTGGAGTTTCCTTCATGTAGGAATGTGCTGAGAGCTGGAGGCCAAATTTGTAAGAAGCGAGCGTCCTATTATAAAGGACAGTGCCCCACACACCTATAAACTTATCCCAGCTCGCTGACCCTGAGAAGCTCATATTTCTCCATTTATAATGCAGGGATTGCGTCGTCATCACCATTACTTTTCCCAGAAGATCTTGGATTGCTGAGAATGTTCTAGACAGCATCTACCTCAAGTATAAATACCACATGTGGGCCTCTGATGGGAGAGTGATTAATAGCCATGAGTTTGTTGTTTCATTCAACCTTAAGCGAGTTAGGCGATTCTGGAGCAGCGAGGGATGATTGCAGTTATCTGCGAGAGTGCATTGGCAAGCTTGTGTGCATTGAAGAGTGGGACTGCCCTGCGGGACTGTGGACTGGATGTGTGAGTGAAAAGACATTCGGGACAAATGAAATANCATTGAAGAGTGGGACTGCCCTGCGGGACTGTGGACTGGATGTGTGAGTGAAAAGACATTCGGGACAAATGAAATAGACAGTTTTAACTAAATTTGTGGAAATAATTGGAGCAGTTTACGAGACATTAGCAAGAGTAAAGACTGTGATAAAGACTGTAATTGAAATTTAGAAGTACTAATAAAATATTGCGCTCAGTAAAAATAATAAGAGTTAATATGACGCTCAGACTGGTAGGTGTTTGACTGTTTGTAGCATTGAGAATAAATATAATTATTAAACTTAGTTCTTTTATTTTTATTAAGACCTCCATCCCTCACGAAATTGGATACGCCCCTCAGGCATTCTTGTAACANCATTGAAGAGTGGGACTGCCCTGCGGGACTGTGGACTGGATGTGTGAGTGAAAAGACATTCGGGACAAATGAAATGGACAGTTTTAACTAAATTTGTGGAAATAATTGGAGCAGTTTACGAGACATTAGCAAGAGTAAAGACTGTGATAAAGACTGTAATTGAAATTTAGAAGTAATAAAATATTGCGCTCAGTAAAAATAATAAGAGTTAATATGACGCTCAGACTGGTAGGTGTTTGACTGTTTGTAGCATTGAGAATAAATATAATTATTAAACTTAGTTCTTTTATTTTTATTAAGACCTCCATCCCTCACGAAATTGGATACGCCCCTCAGGCATTCTTGTAACAATACAGTCCGTTTTGATACACTGTAAGAGCATTTATGGCTAGTGCGAATTATTTTTATATCCTGTATTGTGTTGGTACAAAGTAGTATTTTGCATAAAACTAGCCCACTTTTGTTTAACAAATAAATAAAGGTTTGCAAGATATATGTCTTTTACAGTAAATATTATTCTAATCTCTGCTTTCTGTAATTTAAAAATTCATTTAGCTTCCACTGAATTTCTCCAAAATATTATCTCAATGGAAATGATCGACTGAAAGTACGCAAAGTAAATCTAATTAAAAACCTTTAAATTAGAAATATTTCTCAGTGTGAAGGAAGCAGAATTAAACTTTGGAATAAGATAATGTACATGGCTTTTCCAAATAATTCACTGGAGAGCCAAAAAAATTGGTATAGGCATACGTATGCAAATAACAGAGGTATGGAACCAATCAGAGTAATGCGATGCGGTCGGCAGCGCCTATATAAGACAATAAGCATCTGGCAAAGTTGCTAGATGGGTTACTGCTGCTACAATGGCAGGTTATCAAGATTTAAGTGAGTTTGAACGTAGTGTTATAGTCGGTGCACGAGAGATGAGACATAGCATCTCCGAGGTAGTGATAAAGTTTGAATTTTCGCGTACGACCATTTCACGAATGTACCGTGAATATCGGGAATCCTGTAAAACATCAAACGATGACTGATGAGAATCATTAAATGTGACAGACGTGCAACCCTTTCTCAAATTGGTGCAGATTTCAATGCTGGGGCATCAACAAGTGCCAGCGTGTGAACTATTCAACGGACCATCATTGATATGGGCTTTCGGAGCCGAAGGCCCACTCATGTACCGTTGTTGACTGTATGACACAAAACTTTACGCCTCGCCTGGGCCCGCCAACACCGCCATTGGACTGTTGATGACTGGAAACACGTTGCCTGGTGTGACGAGTCTCGTTTCCAATTGTATCGGACGGATGGACGTGTACGGGTATGGAGATATCCTCATGAATCCATGGACCCTGCATGTCAACAGGGGACTGTTAAAGCTGGTGGAGGCTCTGTCATGGTAAGGGGCGTGTGCAGTTGGCGTGAAATGGGACCCTTGATATGTCTAGATACGACTCGGACAGGTGACAAATACGTAAGCATCCTGTCGATCACCTGCACCCATTCATGTCCATTGTGCATTCCGACGGACGTGGACCATTCCAGCAGGATAATGCGACACCCCACACGTCGAGGGTTGCTTCGAGTGGCTCCAGGAACACTCTTCTGACTTTAAGACACTTCCATTGACCACCTAAATCACCAGATATGAACATTATTGAGCATATCTGGGATGCCTTGCAACGTGCTGTTCAGAAGAGATCTCCGCCTCGCACTTGTATTGATTTGTGGACTGCCCTGCAGGATTCATGGTGTTGAATTGCCTCCTGCATACCTTCAGACATTAGTAGAGTCCATGTCATGTCGTATTGTGGCACTTCTACGTGCTCGCGGGGGCCCTACACGATATTAGGCAGGTGTACCAGTTTTTTTGGCTCTTCAGTGNCACTTCTACGTGCTCGCGGGGGCCCTACACGATATTAGGCAGGTGTACCAGTTTTTTTGGCTCTTCAGTGTATATTTATCTATTTTTAGGCCTAAGAATATAGTAGCATTTGCCTCGTTTAATTTATAGATATTACATGAATTATTATTCAATTTACAAGTATTATTCAGAGTTAAAAATTGTACAAAATTTATTTTGTTTAAATTTATTGAAATATTATTTGATAAAAACAGTCTGATAAAATAGCATTTGCTTCATTAATATTTGTACGTAGACCCCTTGTAGATTTATTGATTTGTGACTTACTAATACACAAGTGTTGTCAGCAAATAATATAGTACTAGCTTGTTTTTGGATAGCATTAGGTAAGTCGTTTATGTAAATTAAAAACAAGAGTGGTCCAAGGACCAAACCTTTATAAGTACAACTTGTTGTCTATCACTAATGTACGATTTTAATAATGCTAGAAAATTATCCCTTTTATCCTAATAATTCAGTTTGGTTATAGGAATGTTGTGATTGGCACAATAAAATGCCTTAGCAAGCTCATAAACACCAAGAGCGTGTTTATGATTATTTAAAACTTCTAAAATATTAGGAGTTAATTGAAAAATTTCTTTATCCATAAATGAATTAAGTTGAAAACCAAATTGAGAGGGTGTTAAGATTTGTAACCTGACTATATGCTCATACAATCTTTTATAAATCACTTTTTCAATTACTTTTAAAAATGTGGTTATTAACAGCATATAAATACCATAAAGTAAAAGGTGGTAATCATTAAGAATAAGGGCTTTTCCGAAAAAGGCAAAATAAGACCTTAAAATAGTTTTATGGAAATTACTTATCACACTTAAATGAATTTCATGGGGGGATCACATAATTTNAAATAAGACCTTAAAATAGTTTTATGGAAATTACTTATCACACTTAAATGAATTTCATGGGGGGATCACATAATTTGCGGAGGTAATGCAGGCGTAAACCATGATAATCGAGCAATGTATATAATTTAATTCTGTTGAATTTTTCAAAGCAAACCTTGTCTATATTTAGGAGAAGATTATAAAGTACTAAAAAAAATACACACATAGTATATGCTACAAAAAGATGTTCCCAGGTGTTGTTTACGAGCGGTTTATATGTATCTATTTATCGCTNAAATAAGACCTTAAAATAGTTTTATGGAAATTACTTATCACACTTAAATGAATTTCATGGGGGGATCACATAATTCGCGGAGGTAATGCAGGCGTAAACCATGATAATCGAGCAATGTATATAATTTAATTCTGTTGAATTTTTCAAAGCAAACCTTGTCTATATTTAGGAGAAGATTATAAAGTACTAAAAAAAAACACACATAGTATATGCTACAAAAAGATGTTCCCAGGTGTTGTTTACGAGCGGTTTATATGTATCTATTTATCGCTCATATACCATTTAGTCCCATGAGAGTCAAATAAGCTCGGGGATATGGAAAGAGTCAAATTACAAAAACAAACTAGTGACAAAAGCATACACATATAGTAATGGTGCAGTTATAATAATTATTGGGATATTCTGTTAATTTTCTTTTGTTTTTAGAAGCTTTTTAATATTTCATCAGGATTCAAAGTTATGTCCGTGGTAGAATGTTTATCGGGCATACGTTTACCTTTTCAGAAATCTTAGTTTTTGTTTGTGTCAGCATTTGTAGATAAAAGCTTTTACAACTTAAGTAGACAATTTTCTTTCTAGAAGATTGATTATTTTTTACTACGGCGCAGTTCTGCATGGCGTGGGGAGTGGTTGCGACGGGGGTTGCATAGGTTTTCAAAGGGATTCTGGCCTACACCATGCCCCTATTTGGTCACGTTTTTGGCACCCTGGGGCGCTGGGGCGAGGAGTGGGGGTAGGCACGGGCGTCCTATACCCTGTGTGCCTACAGCCCGCTAACGGAATAGGTCCAGCACTCCAAGAAGACGCATCGAGCGTGGCAAGTATCGCCCACACCGGCAAGCACCCGTAACTTCTAAATCTTTATACATTTTAACTTTAATTATTTTCGGCTTGCAACCTTTAGTCTGCTAAATTATTTCCACCGGTGGGGGAGATCGCTAGGGTGCCAGGAGGGAACTGATGTCCCGCCTGCCTTCGTAAATTTTCTCTTGCGATGCTAGTTTTGTGTGACGTTAATAATAAATTAACTAGTGTGGCGTTGCTCTTTGCTTGTTTGTCTGGTGAAATTGACTGTTCGTGACTCTGCATACTTGATGCTTGTGTGTGAACTTTTCCATTTGAATGTTAAATAAAAGTAAAGAGTAACTAAACCGAGACTTGACTTAATTTTAATTTTTAAGTTTTATGTCTCTACCGACTGAGTAAAACCGAGCTGTGATTTCCAGTTGCCAATTCTGATGACTGCGACATCACAAAATATATAAAATTACAATCAGAATTTTTGAAGCAATATATAAAAACTAAAAATCCTAAAATGTTTGATGTAAAATTAATGTATCATTATAGAGAAACTAAAATCATAATTCAATGACTATACAAAAAGCCAAGCGTAAAATATATAAATCTTAAGGTAGATCAATGTGTTGAAAATGCCAAGTATTCATCTATAGAGTAAAAGTTACTTTTATGTAAAAAAAATCTTTCACTCCTTTTTTAAATCATTTTTTATTATTCAAACATAAGTTTTTAAGATCTGATGGTAAATTATTAACAAATTTTTTGGCTGATGAATAGATTTCCTTTTGAACAGTAGTAATGTGGTAGAAATATGCAAATATATTTTACCTCTCGTATCACCATGATACATTTGTTGAACAACAATGTACGGAGACAGGAAACAAATGCACATTGATGTTGGTCTTCCAGTTGAATTTTTACCTATTTCACGTGACTGTTATATGCTGGTAGCGTGTGGAAGCGCAGTATACCGTCTGAATTTGACAGTGTGAAGGCTTGTGATTTATGATTTCTATTAAGTGTGTTTCTTTGCAATTATTTCCATGTGAAGTGTTAAATATAATTATTGTGCAGAAATACGAGTGTTGGTGTGGAATAGAAGGTAACGTGTCTTACACGTTAGTTATTAGCAATCCATTGCCAAGGAGCTATATTCATCGCTTACATGAGTAACATAATTTATAGTGTAGTTTTTGCATGGAAAGAAACTGTAGTGAATTGTCCTGTGTAGTATTGCATTGAAGTGCTTACATACTGCTGCCGCCCAGCCTTGTCAAATGCAGAAGACCTAACAAAATAATTTTGATTAATTATTAGGTAGGCCTACCTTAAATCCAAAATAATCCTCCTTTGAAACAAAATAATTGTGAAAATTAAAGTGGCCTTACTACAAAATATGCTAAATTCAAATAGGCCTATCACATTGTTTTGGCAAACTGTCTTACCATATGTAGGCTATATACACATAATTTCACTCTTGTTTATAAGTTCGCCAACACACTGCGTACTACATTGTTATAGTTTTTGTCAATGCCTCAATTACTTTTTTGCAAATCTGATAATGTATATGTCCTGCCTGATGTTAATGTGGGAGCCGAAACTTCTTTGATAATGTTTTGATAAGGCACCCAAAAGTAGTCATTCGTAGCTGGGCAATAAAATCTTGGCGAAGGGCTGCAAGGATGCATAAACTGAACTTTAGCTCGGAAACCTCAAGAATTTTGCCTAACCACTGCTTTCGGTCATAATTAACAGCACAATATTTTGTCTTGCAGAATATCCACCAGTTCTTCCCGGTTTTGTACACCAACAACTGCTTTAAAAGATTTTTCAGAAATAGAAACTTTTTTTTACTATCAANTTTGTCTTGCAGAATATCCACCAGTTCTTCCCGGTTTTGTACACCAACAACTGCTTTAAAAGATTTTTCAGAAATATAAACTTTTTTTACTATCTAAGTTCTTTTGTCTGTAGATTTGAAGTAATGATTCTCTCTAGTACCAGGAATGGATATCACATTTGTATATTGTTCATTAAAAAATTCTCTATTAGAATCTATCCCTTTTATATTTTCTGAAGCAAATTTGAATAACTCCTGTGAGTTTAGAATTTGAGAGTGGTTACTATAACCTATAATAACATGACTTAAAACATCTAGTGAATTTTGTCTTAGATTTTTCTTAAGTTAAAGTGTCTATAGTTTTCAAATTACAGTACAGTAGGGAAACATTTATTTATTTTTATTTATTTATGTAGTTGCAAAATTGTGAATTTTTAAAATGTTTTTACATTGCACTGTCCAAACAGTGTATTAACACTTAGTACCCCTTGTCACCCTAATGATAATTACGTTCAGAATGAAGTGGGATAATACAATGCACAACAGATTAAATTTAAAAATAGACTTGGTTTTTTTGAAGGTCCATGTACTCAACAGGAGTGAAAATAATTGAATGGGACAATTCGTGTCCTATAGCTATTCATCAAAAGTATCTTTCATAAAAAAACTGGTAAAAAATTTATTTTGTCCCCAAAGTTGGAGACTATTTTTTGCTAGGAAGGAAGACTTCAACCGAGATTTCTTTGCTGTTGCACACTGTTCTACATGTAAACACTAAGCACACAAGAGATCAGATCTTTAAATGCAGCTTTGTGAAGCAGAGTGGGGTATAATTTGCTGAAGGCATCATCTTGAAAATAGAAAATTTATGATATAACATAAATATACAGTGAAATAGTATCCCACGTGGTAATTATTAAGTTTAGGGACTTTTCTGTAACCCCCCCCCCCCCTAGGAATGGCATATTTCTACTTTACTAATTACGCAAAACACGAATAATAGGGGCANATGTGCCCACCTAACCTAACAGAACCTAACTCCACAATGGGTGAATCACTATTTTACATTTTTAAACTAACTTAGTATTGTAGGGTTTCATGTTAACCTAGGATTGTAAGGTTGTAAAGTAATATAAGATTATACAATATTAATCAAATGTCCGATAAACACCCTACAATCACAGACTAGATGGGAACCTTATAATCCTACGTTAGCTTAAATAACTGCAATCCTAGGTTAGTTAAAATTGCTACAATCCTAGTTTAGTTTAAAAATTTAAAATAGTGATTCACCCATCGTGGGGTTGGGTACTGTTAAATTAGGTGGGCACATATTATACAATTAGTCATACATTAATGACGCTAATATAGTCGTGTTCTGCGTTACCTACCAATAATCCTAGGTTAGTTTAGAAAGAATGTGAAATTGTGGGATAAAAATGCATGGAAAAACCTTGTTTGAATTACATAATATAACTACATTTGCACGTTAAGCTACCTGTTAAGATTTTTGGGTTTTCCACTAAACTAAGAATTTAGGATTTTAGGGATTTAAAGGAGCCGTAAAACACACCAAAATAATATCAATGTACTCACCAATGTAGGCAGGTGGTACATACCTCTGTCAACGANAGGAGCCGTAAAACACACCAAAATAATATCAATGTACTCACCAATGTAGGCAGGTGGTACATACCTCTGTCAACGACCCATTCAACCTCAGCTCACTCGATGGAATCATAATCTTCCACAAAGCGCCACATATGCGCATATAACGCACTGAAACACTTGTTTACAGCCGAATATACACACAGAAGCACTCGTTAATAGGCTAATATAACGCACAAATGCAATCTTGCTTGCTTTCTTCGTTTTAAATCACTANACACAGAAGCACTCGTTAATAGGCTAATATAACGCACAAATGCAATCTTGCTTGCTTTCTTCGTTTTAAATCACTAACGGAGCAACACCTAACTCACAGCGACCCGCACCTGTGGCCGCACACTAGCATACTAACGTACGACCCGTGGTGACATATGCGGCCACCAGATTGCATTAAATATGCAATGTGCAGCAATTATTAGTGGCGGTAGACGTTAATAGACGTAAACATCTAATTTCATGATTTCTTTAAATATGTTCTACTTATTTTAACATTACGCCATCTTGAATATGAACAAGGTAAGCTGTGCAGAACCCGCTAATGCAACTTTTGTTGGTATAGGACGTTTCGTTCACAAACGTAAACAAACTGTCTGAACAGTCATTTCGCAATTTTGTTCAATTTTTTAAAATATGTTGTACTTATTTTAAAGCTATGCCCCTAGTATATTCGTGTTCTACGTGATTAGTAGAGTGGAAATAGACCACTTTTGGAGGGGGGGGGGGTGTTTTACAGAAAAGCCCCTAAACTAATAATTACCTCTAAATGGTTTTTCTTTCACCTTGAGGATAGGGTAATGTAGGAACAAATTTTTACCAAAATCAAAAATGGTGCAGTTTCAGCCCCTTGATGATTTCATGTGGAATTAGCAAACCGGCCCAGCTTCTCCTGGTAACAATTTTACGACTTGATTACAAACGGTTTGACATTTATCTACTATCCTTACATTAAATATAAATGAATTATACACCAAAACCTTCAAGAAATTCTCTAAATGATGTTGAAAACCACATCAAAATCCATTAAGTAGTTTACAAGTACTAAGGGAATACACAGACAGATGCTTATAAGTGACTTTTTTAAATACTATTTAGAGATGACCCCCTCAAGACTTTGGGAACCCTGATTTTTGGAAGGACCAACTGTAAGCATGTGTGTTTTCCATCATTAGTTTCCCAGTTTCTGTAAAGTATGCCATTTTTCAGTACGAGGGAATCCCATTGTGCTCAGTATGTTTTGACTGCAGTGCTCAAACTAAATATCTCTTCCCATTTTGTAGACAGCCACCTTCTTTCCATTCTAGTAACGACTGCAAAGTGAGATCATTCAGCTAATCTTTCCTAATACAATTATCACTTCAGGTAGGTGACCCATCACAAGATAAAAAATCTTGAATCCTTGTCCTCCACACCGTCAGCGATTCACCACTCTTTTCTTTCTGGCGTTCGCAACGACGACAAAAAGGCTCACATGGCTTCATAGAAAGTGCATCTGCATTTCAAAGTCATGTTCTTGAAGATGCTGTATCCACCGGGCTATTTGACCTTTGGGTTTCTTGAAACTTAGTAACCAGCATAATGAAGCATGGTCGGTTCTTACAATAAAATGTCTGTCATAAAGGTTTTTATTTTTTTTAATTGCATAGTAGATTTCATAGATCCTGCTTTTGAGCTCAATAAGCTTCAGAATGTGGAATACATGTCAAAACATTACAAAAACAGTAACAAATTACATAAAAATCATGACATACAAATACAAAACAGTAACATGAATAAATAATCATCATATGTTCATATCACAAATGAGACAATACAAAACAATTTTAGTTACATAAATAATTTGACCTACAATGCAATACAAAATCAAATTTCACATGAAAAATATAACATATAGTATACATGAAGGTGACAAATATTCATGTAGAGAGTAAAAAGGTTTGTCAATAAAAAAAACTCTGTAGGTTTACTTTTTAACTTTGTTCTATTACCCTCATATAAGAGCTTAATAACAGATGGTAACTTGTTAAAAAATTTTATAGCAGTATAATACAGTCCTTTTTGATACACTGTAAGAGCATTTGTTAGATACTGCAAATTATTTTTATATCTTATATTGTGCTGGTACAATGTAGTATTTTGCATAAAACTAGCCCAATTTTGTTTAAAAAATACTATAACTGAATAAATATACAAACATGGTAATGTGAGTATACCATTAGCAATAAATAAAGGTTTGCAAGATGCATGGCTTTTACAGTGACATATTATTCTAAATGCTGATTTCTGTAATTTTTATTTTAGCTTCCACTTAATTTTCCCAAAATACTGTCATGTAAGGAATAATTGTCTGAAAGTATGCAAAGTAAATCAACTTCAAAACCTTAAATTTTAAAATATCACTCATATCTCAGTGTGAAGGAAGCAGAATTAAGCTTTGGATTAAGATAATGTACATGGTTTTTCCAATTTAAGTATTTATCTATTTTTAGGCCTAAAAATGAGTAGCATCCGCCTCCTTTAATTTAAAGTTATTACAATAAATGTTATTCAATCCACAACTATTATTCAGAGTTAAAGATTGTACAAAATTAGTTTTGTTAAAATACAGGTGGAAGTGTGAAATTGCCATCATCATGGCCATAAGCTCCTTGCGTGTAATATGATAATTTCTCTCAGGCCTATGCAATACCTTACTGAAGTGTTTTAGTGATCTTTCCTTCCGGTCCTGAATCTGAGATAACACAGCTCCAATGCTCACTAGCATCAGTGTCAAAAATGAACACACACTCACTTTTCGGGAAACCCAGGACTGGTGGAGATATCAGAATTTCCTTTAGCTTACTAAAAGCATCTTCATGCTCAGTGGTCCAATGGAATTTCCTTTTTGCCACAGTCAGTTAATGTATTTACTTGGCGATTGTGGCAAACCCAGGTACATATTGATTGTAATAGGCCCATAATCCCAGAAAACTCCGCACTTCAATTTTGTCAGTTGGTGTGAGCCAATTTCTTATTGCTTTGGTCTTCTCCGGGTCTGTTCCAATTCTATGGGCAGACATTACATGTCCCAAGAAATTTGTTTTCTTCTGGAAAAGGTGGCACTTCTTTGGAACTAGTTTCATGTTGGCTGCAGCAACTTTCTGGGATATAGAGTCTAAGCATGATAGGTGCTTCAAATGTCCTTCAATAAGGGCAAGGGCATTACACAGCAAAAAAGGCATAACTTTGAACTGACAGGTTCCTTTCCCTGGACACAAAACACAGTTCTTCTCTTGGTCCTCTGGGGCCACCTCGCATTGCCAGTACCCACTCTTCATGTCCAAAGTAGAGAACCATTTTGAACCTACTAAACTGTTCAGTGTTGTCTATTCTTGGAAGTAGATAATATTTTTGGTAATTATCTAGAATAGGGGCTTTTCCAAAAATAAAAAAAAATCCCAGAAAATTGTATAAATCAACATTACTTATAACACAGAACATTAATTTACTAGGGGCATCACAATATTCGCAGTACATATTACCAAATGTGATAGTGGGGAGGGCTATGAATATCAGGAAAATTGTTGGGTAAAACATGTAAAATTTATGTCAATTATATGTTATTTGGGTTCCTTAACCACGTTAAATCAAAAGTAATAATCACACTGAACATGAATTTACTAGGGCAACACAATATTCACAGTGCATACTACCAAATTCGAAAGTGGGGAGGTCTATGAAGATTGGGGAAATTGTGGGGTAAAACACATAACATTTAAGTCAATTTTATGTGAATTAAGTTGTGTAACAACATTAAATGCAACAAGACCTAACAAAACCTAACTACGCGATATGTGATTACAGGGGGTGAGTGTACTGACACATGATATTAAAAGGAAGCGCGCATCTGTTCATACACCATCTATGAGTCACCTATTGTGAAGTTAGGTTTAATTTTTTTAGGTCTCCTGCAATAGACTAGGCTAGGCGGCAGCAGTATGTTAGCCCTTCAATGCAATACTACACAGTACACTTTACTACACTAACTTTCCACGCAAAAACTACACTATATTACGTTACTCACCCATGTAAGCTGCGAATATAGCTCCTTGGTATCACGTATAAGACAGGTTTATCTTCTATTCTAATGTACCGAAACTCCACATCAACACTCGTATTTCCGCACAATAATTAGTTGAAACATGTCACATGTACATATTGCAAAGAAACACTAGTATTTTCGCACAATAATAAGATTTACATTGTCAAATGGAAATAATTACAACGAAACACACTTAATAGCACTCGTAAATCACAAGCCTTTACACGGTCGGATTCAGATGTCATACCACACGCTTGCAGCAACACTCCACTCACTGTGAATCGCACTGACAGGCATCTAACGATCAACTAACGAATGGTAATATCCACATGTTTGCAGCTAACAGTCGACTGTTTATTCACATTTGTTTGCTAACCTAGAGCATTGTTGGACGATACAACATGGTGACCTACGTAAATCAAGGGAGAGAACGCCATGTTTTATATATATATATTTTGATTTATTTATTTCCTCCATTTCTACTTGATGTTTTATGTAGCCCTCTTAAATATCAACCAGGTAAGCCATCCAAAACCCAAATATATTCATTTTATAGGTCTAGTGTATTCTCTTCAAAAAATATGTTATTCTAGATAATTATCAGATTCTTTCTTTGTTACATTATTAAGTTGGTAACCTACACAAAACCTCAGAGAGCCATTTTTCTTCTTAACAAGAACAATGGGGAATAACCTCAAACTATTCAATGGCTCAATTGTGTGTAGGTCCTTAATTTCGTTCAGAATTCCCTTAACTGCCTCATGTGAAGCTAGCGGTAATCATCTTGGCGACTGTTTTATAGGCTTGATATCTCTTGTATCAATGTGGTGGCAGGTCACAGTAGTCTTTCTAAGGTCACTGGGTCCGTACGAGAAGGCATCCCTATTTCTCTATAGTAATTCAGAGACAGTTGCCAATTAAGGATTCTCTTGTTCTTACTAGCAGTACTGCCAAAACTCGTGCTCACTTACTCGCTAATGCCTTCTATTTTCCTGTCTACATTATCTATTTGTCTACGTTCTCATTTACTGTGTCTGTTTTCCAATCAACTAAATCACTTGCATTAGTTATGTGGCTATTTATATTCTCATTTACAGTTTATATTGCACTACTAATTTTGCTATCAAGATTATAAGCGATTGTGCTTACTTGGCTACTTAATTGGCGCAATTAATGCTCACAGTGTATCCTGGTCTGCAGACATTTTTCTCGTTAACATTCACTGCTATTCTGCACAAAGCAGTCCTAATTTCAGTCAACGGTTATTACAATTAATTAATTTCTTTTAATGTCACTAATACTTGCCTATTCTCTAACTTAATTTATTATTTAATGCCTCCATCCCACTTCTGACACTAGTGTTATAAGGTGTCAGAGGTGCGTATCAGAGTTCGTGAGGGATGAATGTCTTAATAAAAATAACAGAACTGAATTTGATTTTAATTTATTCACACATCTATTATTTACAACATTAAATTATCTTTTTCCACTACTACTATTTTTATTTCTCAGTGAGCGCAATGTTTCATGTCTATCTCAGCTGTAATTAAAGTCCTTCTCAATGTGTTTTGGTTATAGTCAATTAACTGACTCTCATTAACACATGTTCAGTCTGTCTGTTGCCATCATTTGAAATGTTTAACACTCGCGTATGCAGTTCAGTAGTACTGCCTGCCGGCTGCACTCATTGCTCTTCTGGCTAGTCTATCGCTTAAGACTGCACAAGCATCCAAACTCCCGACACTAATAAACTCTCTGCTTGGAGGCCCGTCTTGCATATATTGTTTCAGTTGCCCAAACTGGAAAGTTTACTGCACCTCGAGTCATGCTGAGAAAAAATGGTCATTAAACCAAAAAATTCCTTCAGATAAATGTAGAAATTCAATCAGCTGAAGGTCAGGAGCGTGCAAGCCGTGAAAGCCTTATCACGGCAGCACACTTTTCATAACAAGATACGCATTTCTTGGATTATTTGCTTGCTTGTTCTTCCAAAATTCCTTGGTTTTCGTGAGCAGGATGGGGCAATGGGGATCGATGAAGGCATGTGACGCATATCAACATTGTTACTGGGTGGTGCCATGCGTCACTTTCTTGTCCTATCCTACTGGAGCAAGGAAACAGTTTGCCAAGGTCAGAGTAGTTACACAATATGGGCAGCAAGTCGTAAAGGGGAGCCTCTGCAGGCCACTGCGATAACACTATCATCTCACGTAGCACTTTAATTTTTGTGTTCCCATTACAAGTCTTTTTGTGTATAACTGTATGACAAAACCCTTCTTTTACCTCTACTTCATACTATAGTGATATCTTAAATTACTGACCCGTAGGCCTGCACAATGTACATGTATTGCAATTTATCAAAACTTGATCCATCGATCCCCATTTCATGTTGGACTAATATAATTTCCAAATCTATGTACTGTGAATGAGTCGGTGGCTGTTAGCCCACAGTGTCACCATATAATTACAATCTTGTTTTGGTAAAGTTATAAGATTATGGTTACCGGAAAGAGGAAAATGCCTGCTTCAGAATTTACTGTAATTTAAAGGAAAATATTCAAATATTATGTGAAACCTTTCATCAAAGAAACATAACATAAGTACCAAATAATATGAATGCATTTTTGTTTTATTGTAGTTCACATACAGGAATGAGAACCAATAAAAGTACTAGCACATTAAAAGTAGTTTCTTTAAATATTCTATGAACTATAAACAAGAGCGTGTAACTTCCCATTACATGTTCTGGTGCAATCACCGCTCCTTCTATAAACATAATTAGAACAATCTCAGACAATCTGTTATTATTTCGCTGCAGAACTAAAGGCAAGGAGTTACTTAATTGAAATGAAAATTTGATGACACCAATTTGTTGCGCCATAGTAATGGTTGCAAGAAGCATGCTCTTGAAACTATTATTTAGTTTTATTCCGTAACCTTCCTTCTATGCTAAACAAATAGGAAACTTAAAATTTTCACTGTAAAACTCACTTAAAATGAGCATTATACTAGTTATCCAGAGGTGGCAACCATCATCCGACATGATTATTATCAGCATTCAAGTAAAATAAACAAATATAAAAATTTATTGCAAACAATAATACACAAATATTTTAATGAAATCCAATGGGTACTACTTTTTATACAAGAAAGCTTACAAAAATTTTCTACAATGTTTGAGTACTATTTCGACACTTAAACAACTTTTTCTTTGTTTTACAGGAAATTCTTATTCCTAGAGTAATCTATGAATTATGAGAATGTAGAGTCAGATTTTTAATGGAAAGTGTTTTTCATAATTTAGAACAAAGATAGAATGGAAATTATTAAATTTATCTTCAATGTTATTACATTCATAAATTGTACACAATCTATTAGTGATAAGTTCTGTTTGAATTCTTTAATAGTATTCTCATTGATTAACCTAACATTGTTTATAAATTTATTATATGCAGGTTTAATGTATTTATATTTGCATAGAGAAATGATTTGTCAATCATGATCAGATAACACATATGGACATTATATTAATTTATATAGATCACAATTTATAAATTTATTGTTTATAGTTGAAGAACAGTTGTTGCAAATACTGGTTGGAGAGTAAATGGTTTGTAATGAATCAAAGGTATTAAACAGTGTAACAAGTTGTTCTTTTAATTTACTTTCTACAAGAAAATTAATATTGAAGTCTCCACAGACTATAATTTTTGACAATTTTGCCAACACACTACCTAGAGTAGAGATAAATATATTAAAATCTCTGGAGGGAGCTCTGCACAGAGTAATTATTGTATATCTAGTACATCCCATCTCCACTAAAACAGCACAACATTCAGTTGTTTTCATAACTAAATTGACACATGAACTGGTGATTTAAAACTATTATCAGCTTTTTTGCTGTCTATAAGTATCTTTTGTTGTGCATAATTTTGGTCTAGTTTTACAAGAATAAAGAAATGTGTTGTATGATGTAATTGGTTGTAAAATAAGTTGTTTGAATCTATTAAACCATGATGCAAAGTTTATAACATTCATAAAAAATTTTCAGGTGAGTATTCCAGAACAACTTTGCTAGAGTCAAGTATTCACAGCTTAGTTCTGGCATCAGTAATTGAAAATGGCATATTAATTTTAAGTTCAGGCCTACAATAGAACAAAATATATGGGTACATGTAGTTAATATAGGTTCCCCACATGGACTGCTTTCTATAACTGCAAGCTCTGTAAATTTTTCTTCCTTTATTTATTCAGGTGGCCACAATAATTGTGGTGAATTAAATTCTATAGATCATCTGGTAGTACATGTATCTTTGAAGAAATTGGTACAAAAGTGATTACAAAATCAAGAATGTGTTGTATTTTATCCTCTGTTGATGGAGAAACTATTAGTAGGGACAAGCTTTTATTGTTTTATTTTTAGCTCAATTTTATTTTAAAAGAATAATAGTTGATGTTTTTACTTTTGTAAACATTATACAACGTGTATCTAAAACATACAAACAAATTTTGATATGTTATTCCTGAGGAGGAAATAAAAAGATTGAGATATGCAACCCAAGGTCCAGGTCAAATAGTAAGAGCGGTAGATGCTTCCAAAGTTGGAGAAAAAAGTGTTATTTACTGTCATATTTCGGAAACTGCTTGCAGGACAGAAACTATGTAATGGTTACTAGTTAGTTAAACCGTAATTATTAATAAAGTGAATGTCATGTACATTTAACCCACCTCCATTATGTTGAAGGGGATGTTGCCACCCTTATTTCTGCAAAAAAAAAAAAAGCATGTTACAGGAAAAATTCCCTATTTTTTATTATAGATTATGAAATACTGGCAAAATTACAACATATCTTTTGCAAAAATGGTCTATTTCTCATCCTTCTTGAGTAAAATATGTTTGATTTCACAGAGAAGGGTATGGAAGGAAACCAGTAATAGTTGTCTGCACGCCACCCCATAGTTGAATGAGTTTTCCACAACTGTATGTGTTTGTGTTCTTACATTCGTGAGTTGCACAAATAACAGTTCGGTGAGATTTTCTCACTGTTATGAGGGTTATTCCAGAAAATTTCAGCAAATTATGAATTATTTGGTTGCTCTATTATTTATGATTGTTTTTATATTTTCAACATGGATACCTCTATTCAAGAGTAGGTCAAAACCAATTTTAAATAATTTTTATATTGTGTAGTTGTTTTGTTACAGGCTGTTAAACAATGAGATTTTTTAAAATTCTACTGAATGCAAGTGTTTACAAAATCCCTTATATCTCCATAACTGTTAAATATACCACAATAATTCAAAAACCATTGGAAAATACACACTTTACAGCATAATTTACATGTTATTTTGCTTTTGGGATATTATGAAAATTGGCACAATTGATGTAAAAATGATTTAAATATTGGTAAAAATGGCAAATTTAGAATTTTTCTCTCAAAGGGGAGAGATAGCATGTCATCTATATTATTAAGAAGTAGTACTATTTCAATAGTTGCATTCAAAAAATATTCAAGTTGTTATTTACGTCCCCCCTTGAGATATAAAAAATTGAAATATCAAAAACTGGCAAAAGTGGCCAAAATTGAAAGTTTTATAAGCCGATATCTTAATAGGGGGAGCAGCTAGGATTATCAAATTTGGCATATGAATACCTTCCCCTTTGCTTTTGAAACCCTGAAAATTTAGCTCTCTTATTGTAACTCATTGGTAAGATATAACACCTTGATTACTTACTGCCAATATTTAGAGTATGTTGTCACTAGATGAAACAAAGAAAAAAAAATTTAAAAGAGCAAATCATTTTCAGCAGGAATGGTTTGTGGATGTGCAGTGTCAGACTACTACTTCTCTCTTTCTAGCACATCTTTTTTAACACAATGTACAGGTTGGTGCAGAAGTCAGGGATTGATTTGAAATCCGCACAACATCCTTGTACTAGTATGTAATTTTCTCTTGCAGGACTGTCTAGAGAGGACTTTGGGAGAGTTATAGTGAACATGTATACAACAGAGCAACGTTCCACAATTCTGGAACTTTACTTGGAATATAGACGTTCCATTATTCAAACTCAGCAGGCGTATTGCTGTAATTTTGGAGTGTGATCCCTGCCCTCTAAGCATAATGTTGTGATTGGTCCCGTTCAAACTTCCTAAACAAGCAAAACCTAAGAAAAGGCGCCTTATGAGCCACCAAGGCTCATAAAAATATGATTAATCAATTTATTGGACGTTTTCAACAAGGTGGTGGTGTTAATTGTCCCAGATCCAGAAGGCCACGTTCGGTTATCACTGCACACAATATTAAACGCGTACTGCAGATGATGTGGAGACATTGACAAGATGATGTTCAACACCATTAGCCATAAATTGGCGATCGCTGCAAAGAATCCTGCACAGAATGAAGATGTTTCCTTACAAAATGCAAATTGTGCAGGAATTGTAACCACAAGATTTTCAAGCACGTAAATAACAAAATAATGGAGATGAGACCGGAGGTTGTGCAGGATGAGGATGAAGGAGACTTAGGACATTTTGAAAGTTGGTCTCCTGAGGATGTGAAGCTAAAAGAAAATCTAATTATTTAACAAAAGGATCATTTAGGGTAAGATTAGTAAAAGGAGAAAAATTAAAAATAGATATATTTGTTAATTAGCATAGGGGTGTGGATGAGAGGGAGAGATAGGTTATAATTAATGACAGAATTCACAGAACGAAAAGTTTGAAGAAGTGACTCATGATGTCACAATGTGATGTATTGTTTATCAATCCGCTACCTGACAATGCAAGAATGAAAGTGGAAAAGGATTCATTAGTAGACTTACACGAAAAAGTAACATCAATGGTAGTATTAGAAGCAAATAACCAATGAGAACTAGTTTTATGTAAGGATAGTTTCAGACTGGACAGATTTGTCACAAAATTCAAAGTACGATTTTCAACTAAAGAGGTTAAGTTCAGCTATCTAACATGTGCATCAAAGAAGGGGAAATAAACAGGACTTAAGTAATACAGTGAGTTTTGCGTCTTACATGAGAATCATGGTTATCAGTAGCAAAGTGTTTATGATCCAAACTAATAATAAAAAATTCCTGAACATTGAATAACTGGGAAGATGTGATATATTTCAAATAAACTATCCTTATTGGCCAAAGGCACATTAACAACATTAAGAGATGAATTGTAAAAAATAATTGCCTGAACATTACTTACACCATAAAACATATATAACTTTACTGGTACAATGGAAGCTATCATGTATAGTGGCTGGGTAATGAGCTGTTGTATGTGTTTTAGAATGTTTAAAAACTAAGCAGCTCTTAAATTTGTTGTATTTAACTTACCATGCACACTAGTTTCTTTGGCATAATGCAAATCAAAAGTGTACAGCCTGGCATTAGTGAGAACTGAACTATCACAGAGTAGCATAGCATTCAAATCAATCCTAAAACTCAACATGATCATTTCATGTAGTGTGTCATATAATGCCAAAGTCAGGTTATGATACATACTATTATGATGATCCAGATACAACTGACTTATTTTTTGTCTGTACATGGTGTTATTTATTACTTGTCTTCCAAATTTTTATTAAAGACTATTTGATTAGCTACATTTGTTACAATGTCATACTGTGTGTTTGCCAAGGAATTCAGACAAGTTCCAAAAGGGTTATTCTTTAGTATCTAAAGTGCCAAAAACTTTTTTTAAATATTTCCTCCAAAACCAACTAATGCATGATTTGATTTGATTTGTATGGCAGCAATGAAGTTAAGGTATCCATTTCAGATTTAAATGTTAGAAAACTATTTTTCAATTATAGCACAGTTAAATTGAAGTTTTGGACAAAGGAAGAATTTTCAGTAGGATGCCTGTTTTCGTCCTCGTGCACTGACTCAACTGTATTTATCAGGGTTCCAAGTTCTGAACATTCGTCTTTCAAAGCAGTTAGCTAAGTCAGAATTCAGCACCACTGAGTAAGAATTATCTGAAAATAATAAATAATCTTCTCGCTCAAGCACTAGACCTGAATCCAGCGGTGTGACTGTTATTGTTGAGGACATGGAAGTTGGCCATGGTCAGGACTGTGATGCAGGAAAGGAACATGGTTTAACCAAGAACTAAAATTTTCCACAAATTGTCCCAAAGAAAAATGTTACAAGGATGTAGTCTCTGAGCTACGACCACAACCCAAAATAAGAGATCATCTCCAAACTAAAACTGCAACCACTTTCAACTAAAGCCCAAAAAATTAATACCAGTTGAAATCACTAAAGTAAAAAAAATCAATGTTGGCAGCTTATGTTACAATAGAACCAAAATCTGATTTAATACACACAAAATATTCCTCTTTTCCTTCTTTCTTGTTAACCTAGTACCATGGTTTATTATAAGTGTGGAAACAGAATGGACCTTAGAATACTCAGACCAGTGGGTAATCAGTCCATGGTTTAAACCAAGTGACATAATGCTTTTGTGAATACATGCATTGCACTTCCGAAGCAGACAGTCCTCTAATACATTGCAACATAGAGTGAGTGAATGAAGAGATTTGGGCGGATCTTAACAGCAAGGTCTTGAGAGCTGATGAGGATGATTGAGATGACTATGGAGCAGCGCTGGAATGAAAGGGCATGGTCCCTGCAACATAGACTTTTCACTACATCAGGGGTTTATCGTTCAATGTCATGAATTTTATGTAACTTTACTATCATGAGTTTAAAGTTTTCGTGTTTTATACATAAAGTGTCTCGAGGAGTTATTTTCACTTAGATGATCCTAAACAGTCTTGAGCCGACAAAAGGTGGTGAAACTTATTTTGAATGAATTCAGCTGTTTCCCTGTTTGGCAACAATACTATCATACACAGACGTTCGTTGTGTCATTTAGGTAAGCACTTCTGTTTCCTTTCCACACTTTTTAGTTTAGAAATTACGTCTTTCTTTCCTGGACAAAGCAAACTGTTTGCGTCATCCTCAAGAAATTCAGTTGCAGACTGCCTAATCACATTGACACGTCTTTTCACTTTATGTGATTCATAGGTAAGTCTGTGGGTTTCGGCTTTTGATGCAATGGAAAACATGGTAGGGAAAAGTTATTTGCACATTTTTATTTGGGTGTACTTTTTTTAAATTCACCTGGATAATATTTTTATGACAACTTGCTTTGATTTCTCTCCTGAACTGCTTTAAATTATCTCTCAGTTGGTGGGAAAGTACTTAACCAAACAGAAGTCACTTTTTGACTTCACACATAACTGCATAATGTGCAGTCATTTCTTTAACTTTACAGTTTGGTGTCAATTCTTTCTTCATTTTATTTATCTTTTGTGTTAACCTGTAATACTTCTTTTATTTTTCAATTCCTTTTTTCGGTCTTTGTGACTTCAATTTTTCATTCTCTAGTTATCTGTAGGCTTTAGCTCAGTTTTTACATACTTTCTTTTTGCCTTTGGTTTTTGTACTACTTCCATATGTTGATAGCGGTGGTGCTCCCTGTGGTGGAGAAATGCTTCTAGAATTCTTGGTATGTAGACTTTTTTCTGGTATACTTTTTTTGCAGTTATTCTCACCTGTTTCTTAGGGACTATTTTCACCTTGCTCATGTTGTCTTTCTTGTGGACAGTCTTCAAATTTGTCATTGCTTGTTGGTGGAGTTCCATTATGCAAATGTTGTTAAGACTTCTTTCTCTTGTTTTTTCCTAGTCCTTGATCGCCTATTATTTGCATTCTATTTTCCTCTTTTCAGTCTTTGTTCACAACAATTAAGATAATTTATCATTTTTATTTTTCCTTCTGCTTTTTTTTTTAGATGTCTTGTATTCTCTTTTAAACACTCTTCTTTCCATTTTTCACGGCCATTTCTAATTACTGCAAGTCTTTTTGATTCACGCTCTTTTCTCTTTCTTCTCTTGTTAGTTTTTTTATTGGTTTTTGCCATTTTATAGTCTATCATAACCTGTTAAGAAAACCACAGAGATAACATTTGAGTAATATGTACTAAGTTCATACCGCATAAACACTAGTGAGGTAAAAATAATTACTCTTAGTTTTATCAGTGTTTTGTCTTTCCCCTAACCACACATTACAAACACACACTCGTCCCCACATTGTCTCATGTAACTTGGCAAGATTTTGACATTTTAACAAGAAAGTAGCACAAATGTTTACTTTTCATTTATGTATCCTTTTGTCATCAGCCGGTGCCTCAAGTGGAGGCTGTATATTTTATTAACAAGCTGTCAGCTAATCCACTTGCCATTGTAATGCTAAACACATTTTAAAGTATTTATATACTTACATGTGTCTAAAACATTTGTAAGTTATTAAAGAAAAAATAGAAAACCTTGCAAAAAAAATATTTTTTAACTTTTTTTTTAAATTTATTACAGACCGAAAATTTGGGTGTTTAACATTTGTAAGATGGTAATTGTAGTTCTTATCACACTGTGGACATTACAAACAACTCACAAACGACTTTTGCAAAACAGCTATTCTGCTATTACTGATACTAAACAGCTATAGTTAGAAATATGTGGCGTGCAATAATGTTGAGAAGTGCTTAAAAGCTATCCACGTACATCCCACTTTCTTAGTTTTATTAGTATAGTACAGTAACAAAACACTGAAAGAACAAAAGAAATTTGTTATTTTACACAAGAAAGCTGTCTTTTTCTGGCTAGTAATGTTTCGGGAGCACATTAACAGATGGTGTGGCAGGGCGTGTTGTGAGTCGAGCATGTTCATTAACAGGTAGCAGCACGTTTGCCTCTTGATCAAGTCTTTTTAAAAGTTCACTTTTCTTCTATTACTGGTTAGAAATGACACTAGTTGAAAATATATTTCTGTAGGCTTTTGGAATTAATATCAAGCATGGATATATGACATGGTGATTGGGCATACGACTTAAAAATAACTCCAGATGTTTGAAGTCCCTTTTCATTTGTATAGGGACCATTTTAATTTGCATTTCATTTTGAACACCTGTACATTAATACTTTAGCTCAAAGTTTAGTTTGTAACACTAACAACATCTGTTCTGTAACCACATAAAATAAGTTGTATTAATTAATCTAGGAACTCTTTCTTATCTGCATATTTTCTGCTTGTCTGATGTGCATCTCAGCAGTGCAGTCAGAATAGCCAATGTAATATTAATTTTCATTTGTTCTTATATCAGCTGATACAGGATTTTGTAAATGGCACGTTTTTCGTATATGTCAAGTTGCCACTCACTGTCATTATCTAGCCAAGTTATATGGGACAGAGAGTATATGTATACAGAATTGGTTAGGTGGGTAGAGTATATTTAATCTTAAATACAAACAGAATAATTTTTTTAGCTAAGATGTATTAAAATATAGCCCTGTCAAAATATAGCTTTGTCACCTAAAATATTATATTATTCACTAATCAATATACCATCCATAATTTAAAAAAACATTAAGTAGAGAGGCTACTTCAAGTGAAAAGTGACATTACCATGGACTGAAACAAGCCATAGTAATGTCAGTACACACATCCGTGGTAATGACATTTTGCTGGTTCTCTACAAAATCCCATCAAATAGGTTAAAGTGTTTGTCGGATTACAATGTTAAAGTCCCCATTCATGACAACATGGAAATATTTTTTATCTTTAAATGTTATTGCTAATATTGACCCATGGGAATGTCATTAATAAACATACTCACCTTTGTTTGAAAAATAAAATCCACTCAGCTTGCTGAAACAGAGCTTTCCCTCCAATCTGATCAACTGTTATTACTTATTCTTCCTCTTTTTTTAATGTCCAGAAAGGAAAGATAAATATAACTATATCTATATCCTATATATATATATATATATAGATCTATTTCTCTTTCCTTTCTTTGAATTAATGTCATAACATACCCTGCACTGTGCCTATATATGTCCTGCACCTCAACCGCACATGCCAGCACCAGTTCTGCACCTCTAAAGTATGATGACAGCATGTCTTCTGCACACTGTCAGCGTGTGTTATGCACATTGACAGTACATATTCTGTATCTTAACAGCATGTTGCCAGCATCTCTCCAGCACATGCCCTGCACTTCTTCTGTGCATTGTCAGTACCCATCCTGCATCCCTACAGAATGGGGTCTGATGTGGCTGTTATACACCATAGGAGGGTGACAACGACAAAGAGAATACAAGAGATGTGAGGATTTCTCATTACATGAAGAAATAGAACACTCAGATTGAAATTACTACGGTAAAAACAGGTACAAATGGGCAGTACACCCATTTGTATACAGAACTCTAAACACAGAAACATAACACTGTATTACAACTCCCAGTATTACATCCTCATACATGTGTCAGGATTGAAGCAGATGCTAGAAAGGTATGGGATTTGATAATTAATGATGAAATACTTGAAATAATTATAAAATTGACGAATGTCAAACTTAGCATAGAAAGAGCCACACGAGACAATGTAACTGTTATACGACATGCATGATTATATAACAGAGCTTATCGCATATATTGGTCTATTTTATTCAGCAGCTTACAAATCAAACTATGAATCTACTATAGCTATATTTGCAACAGACTCAAGGGTGCTTCAAAATTTGGGCCATTAGCATGAGTTTTTTCCTGCACTCCGTTATTGTGATGTTTACCCCAATGTATGGCCCCAGAGACAGCTTCAAAACTTTAAAAATACTGTAGCAATATCTGCCAAACAGCTATGGACTGAGGTAAAAGGTCAGAAAAAGGTATTGCTAGGAAAGCAGTTAGATAAGAAGGGCGAACTTAATGACTTATGGGTGTGGAGAAAAGACAATGTCAATAATATGTGTCAGTCTGTGAAATAGAACCTGTGGTATTAAAAGTTGAAGTGCACCAATGTGTCAGTTTCTCGAGAACTACTCTTACCTCAGCTCTGATGCCTAGGCAAATCACCATCATCACAGCACTAATCCAGAAGCACTTCAATAACTCCCTGTAGTTGCTCAGGCACACAGCTCGCTGTCTCAATGCTGCCAATAACCATTGCTCTCTGATCACACAGGAGAATGTGTCAGTCATCTACACTTGCAAGAATTACTTCATTAGGGTAAATGGCTTAATTTATACTTGCGCTAATCCTTTCTGGATTGTTTGACCCAGAGATTACCTAATTTAGCATCATTTAGTTTCTTGAAAGGTGATGTAATCTCAGACCTTCAGGAAGGTTTTATTCGTTGCCGGGTGCAAGTTGTGAATCAAGAACCAGAAGTATTATACCTCCCTTTCCTGATTTCTGCTCCATGTTATTCAAGGCTGTCCTTATCTTGCTGTCCTAATGCACAAGTTAGTTGCATTCACTGGCTGGCCTGGGAGAAAGGTAAACAGATTGTCAGCTCACAGCAGTGTGAACCAACATGAGGCATTGTGCTCTGGTGTGATATTGGGTAGTAAACAGCATCACTTATTTTGTGTGTGTGTGCACGCATGTATATGTGTGCATGCATGCATGTATTTTCAGTAACATTTTAGGGCTTCTATTCCATATTTAACCACAGCAATGCCAGACTATGTAGCCTTGACAACATATGGTTTGAAGGAATGCCAATGTTTCAGCTGCGTCAGTCACTTTTGACTTAGATTTTTTACTCATTGAAAATGCATGATAATATTGAAATAAAAGGTGCAGCAACATTAAAGTAAAATGATGTTTCAACTTTGGACAAGGATGAATGATGAATAGACTGTTATTTTTCAGGTCACCATTTAAGCATTCTTTGTTTTAATGCCTAGGGAAACCCAGCAATATAAACAGGCTGGCAATGGTGGTGATAATTTGAGTTTGTTCTACATGCTGTTTATTTAGTACAAGAAATTGTTTATTTTTTCAGTATTTCCCAATATATTCTGTGAAAATCAAAAATATGTCTGGTCTTTTCTCCATGTTGTAATTTTTATAAACAAGTGCGGAGGTGCAGATAGTTCATAGCATTATTTACATATCCTACCATTGTTCTAAACCAGTTGTATAATTTCTTTTGTTGGTAGATCATGAATATCAGTTCCGAAGTATTGGAAATGGCATCTCGAATCTGCCGTGACTACTTGAATGGTGCATGGAAAAAGGTTCCTTCAAAAGAGATTGTAGTAAAGAAAATCAGGTATGAATTGTTATTTACTACTGTTTCTTCTACCAGTGTAGAATGATGGCATGTGATAGTATATTATACCAAATTGAAATTAATTATGTGTAAAAATAATTACTAATTAATGCAACAAACAGTTTTTTTTTTTAGCATTGTGGCCTATTATAACATTTTAAGTTAGGCAGCTCTCCCACAAATGTTTCATGTGTAAAACTTAAGTTTTTTCCTAAATAAATGATAAAAATATTGGAAATTGTTTATTTTACTCTTTAATAAAAATTTTCTTAAAACTCGTTAAGTTTCAACAATAGTTAGGTCAATCCATGTCCTTTAGATGCAATTGTCAAGAATATTTTTACCTCACAAAATGCACTTTTGACTTCAAATTTTGTCGTGAAAGTGAAAATTGTGCCCAAAATTTCTTAAACATCATTTTCTACTGTTATAAAACTTCAACCAAATTAACATGTCTATGTAGACATTTATGTAGACATTTTAACTGTGAATAGAAAATTAAAAATTTTTGCATAGATTTTTTTTTTTTTTTTTTTTTTTTAAATATTGGTACATGGACGCTTGAGGTTCCGTGGTTCATTTTATTGGTCAAACAAGGTTGTAGGTTGTTTGGTTTTGATATTATAGACCTTCAAAGTTGGGGTATTCTTTTATACTCATCCTGTATAACTGCTGTACTTCACTTCTTCTCACTTGCGCGGGATGCGAAGCAGCAAGCGTGTACCACTGCAACATCCGGACCATTGTAGAGTGCCAGTTGGTTAATGTGGACAACCTTCTGCTTTGCCCTAGAGCCTTGACAAATTCGAAAGACTACATCATTGATCTTATTTAGAATACTATAGGGGCAACATTTCTATAGCTTCTGGCAGTACCCTTTTCTCCTCTGTGGGTTGTACAGCCACACCAGTTGTCCTCCTTGAAATATCTCGCCCGACGTTTTCCTATCATACCACATCTTCATCCTGTCACAATTTATTTTGAGGTGTTTTCATGCAAAATCATGAATGCCAACCAATCTATTACGTAATACGCTGGCATAATCAGGGGATACAGCTTCCTCTACTGTCTGTCAGCCAAACAACAGGTAACTAAGGAGACGTAGCTCTCTTCCAAACAGCATCCTTGATTGTGTTATCCTTATGGACTCAACTGCTGAGCAGTAAGCATGAAGAAACAATGGCACCTGCAAATCCCAGTCCTTTTAGTTGTCTGCCACAAAGATCGACAGGTACTGCTCAAGAGTGCGGTTAAGCCCCTCAACCTTTCTATCTGACTGAATGTGTAATGCTTTAGTACTAGTCTTTTTCATCCCCAGAATTTTTGTCACCTCCTGGAACACCACAGCTTCAAAGTTTCTCCCTTGATCAGAATGGAGTTCTTGGGGCACCTCAAACCTCGAAGACATGCTCTGTAAGTGCATCGGCCATAGTTTGTGCTTCTTGGTTTGGAAGGGGAATGCNGCACCTCAAACCTCGAAGACATGCTCTGTAAGTGCATCGGCCATAGTTTGTGCTTCTTGGTTTGGAAGGGGAATGACCTCAGGCCATTTGTTAAGTAATCTAAGGCCAGGTTACCTCACTCTGTGGCAGGCAAGGGGCCTAGAATCTCTCAAATGGGGCTCCAACATTGTATTTATGGAGTTGACCTTGTCCACTGGTCCTTGACCCTTCCTCGCAGTGAAAGAGTCCCACAATCTGCACTACTCAACATCCTCCAGGCAACGTTGCCAGTCGAATCTCAGTCTAACTCTGTCTAGGGTCTTATTAACATCAAAGTACCCACTTACTGCTGCATTATGCAGTTCTTTTAAGACTTTTGGAACCCTGCATTCTCGAATGACCAACTGTAAATGTGTGTTTTTNCTGCTGCATTATGCAGTTCTTTTAAGACTTTTGGAACCCTGCATTCTCGAATGACCAACTGTAAATGTGTGTTTTTTCCATCATTACTTTCCCAGTTTCTGTAAAGTACACCATTCTTCAGTATGAGGGAATTCCATTAAACCCAGTATGCTTTGACTGCTGCGCTCAGGCTACAAATCTCTTCCCATTTTGGCAGAAAGCCAGCTTCTTTCCACTTTAATAATTGGCTGCAAAGTGGGATCATTTAGCTTATCTTTCCTAATACCCTCATTGCTCCGGGTAGGCAACCCATCACAAGATAAAGAACCTTGAATTTTTGTACTCCGTACCTTTGGCGGTTCACCACTCTTTTCTTTCTGGCATTCACAATGACGATAAAATGGCTCATATGGCCGCATAGACAATGCATCTGCATTGCTGTGAAAGCGTCCAGATCTGTGCTGTATTTCAAAGTCGTATTCTTGAAGTTGCTTTATCCACCGGGCTCTTTGACCTTCAGGGTTCTTGAAATTTAGTAGCTAGCATAATGAAGCATGGTCGGTTCTTAGAATAAAATGTCTGCCATAAAGGTAGGGATGGAAGTGTGAAATTGCCTTCACCATGGCCAGAAGCTCCCTGCATGTAACACAGTATATTCTCTCAGGCTTATGCAATACCTTACTAAAGTATTCTAGTGGTCTTAGCTTCCTATCTTGGACCTGAGATAACACAGCTCTAATGTCTTCATCACTAGCATCAGTGTCCAAAATTAATACACCCTCACTTTTCGGGCAACCCAGGACTGGTGAAGATATCAGAATGTTCTTTGGTTTACTAAAAGCATTTTTACACCCAGTGGTCCAATGAAATCTTTTTTCCTCATTCAGTTCGTATAGTGGCTTGCCGATCGTGGCAAACCCAGGTACAAATTGACTGTAATAGTCACATAATCCCAGAAAACTCCGCTCTCTGGTTTTGTCGGTTGGTGTCTGCCAACTTCTTATCGCTTTCGTCTTCTCTGGGTCTGTTTCAATCCCGTGGGCCAACACGTCCCAAGAATTTTTTTATCTTTTGGAAGAGGTGGTACTTCTTAAGAAAGAGTTTCAGGTTAGCTGCAGCCACTTTCTGGAGTACAGAATCTAATTGTGATAGGTGCTCTTCAAATACCCTTGTTATGACAATGTCATCTAGATAAACTTGACANAAATGCCCTTGTTATGACAATGTCATCTAGATAAACTTGACAGATATCTAATGGCAGAACTTTTTCCTTTAGGAGTTCGAAGGTGACCGGGGCAGTACACAGCCCAAATGGCATAACTTTGACTTGCCAGGTTTCCATCCCTTAAACACAAAATGCAGTCTTCTCTTGATCCACTGGGGTCACCTCGTACTGCCAATACCCACTCTTCATGTCCAAAGTAGAAAACCATTGTGAACCTGCTAAGCTGTTCAATGTGCCATTTATCCTTTGAAGCTGATAAGGGTCTTTCTTTGTTATATTATTAGGCTGGTGATAATCTACAGAAAACCTCAGATCCATCTTTCTTCTTAACAAGTACAATGGGTGATGACCACGGATTATCCGATGGTTCTACAACATCTAACTCCCTCATTTCCTTCAGAATTCCCTCAGCTGCCTCATGTGAAGCTAGTGGCAGTCGTCTTGGTGACTGCTTTATGGGCCTGGTATCGCCTGTATCAATGTAGTGGCAGTTCACATTAGTCCTTCCAAGGTTATTCAGTCCACAGAAGAAGGCATCCTTATTTCNCAATACCCACTCTTCATGTCCAAAGTAGAAAACCATTGTGAACCTGCTAAGCTGTTCAATGTGCCATTTATCCTTCGAAGCTGATAAGGGTCTTTCTTTGTTATATTATTAGGATGGTGATAATCTACAGAAAACCTCAGAGCCATCTTTCTTCTTAACAAGTACAATGGGTGATGACCACGGATTATCCGATGGTTCTACGACATCTAACTCCCTCATTTCCTTCAGAATTCCCTCAGCTGCCTCATGTGAAGCTAGTGGCAGTCGTCTTGGTGACTGCTTTATGGGCCTGGTATCTCNGTGAAGCTAGTGGCAGTCGTCTTGGTGACTGCTTTATGGGCCTGGTATCTCCTGTATCAATGTAGTGGCAGTTCACATTAGTCCTTCCAAGGTTATTCAGTCCACAGAAGAAGGCATCCTTATTTCTCTGCAGGAATTCAGAGATAGCCTTCTCCTGTCGCCAGTTAAGATTTTCTTTCGTTTGTACTAGCAAGTCATTCAGTACTTCTGGTAGAGGACATTCCATTTGTTCTACTTTAGAAGCTCCTGGAATGCTTGGAATTACCTGTGTGACCTGCAAACGAAAGGCACTATCAGACAAATTTATCATTCTTACTGGAAAACTGTCAGAATTAGAAGATACCAAAGTCCTTGCTAAAATGACTTTACCTGGCAGGACGCCAATCCTCTCTGCTGGCTCAATTAGACCCAAACGTCTGACAAACTTTCCTTGACATCTGCCTATAATGACAAATTCACTAGAAGTGGACAGTACAGTGGGTTGACCACATACTACTGGGCAGCTGACTGGGGTGGGCAAGCCATGCCATGTTCCAAGATAAATTTTCTCTTACCGATAACTAGTATGGTCTCTCCTGTTACTGTAGTCAAATAGCACCGTTCCATACTGTCGTCGGGCGATTGCTGGGGGGAAGGCCCGAGTATGTCTGGTCTTACTACTGTTATGGTTGCCCCAGTGTCTATGACAAACTGACATGGAACATCATTCAGGCTCCCCTACCAGTATTACATCCTAATCCTGTTTCACTGACCATACATTTAAGAACATTGGGGCCTTCCCTCCAGCGGTCACCGACCTTCGCACCCTAAGATCGGTGTTTACACGTTTTCCGAATGTGCTGTATTCTCACCTGCCTCTTGCTGCCTTTTTTCCTGCTGCTGCTGTTGTGGGCAGTCGGCTCTCAGGTGACCTGGCTGTCCACATGACCAATACTCAGGCCTTTTAGGTGGGGGGCTGTGAAGCTCTGTAGCACGGACCCTGGAAAGATGTCTCTTATAAACGTCTGCATCTCCTTCAGAGTCTTCTTNGACCATACATTTAAGAACATTGGGGCCTTCCCTCCAGCGGTCACCGACCTTCGCACCCTAAGATCGGTGTTTACAAGTTTTCCGAATGTGCTGTATTCTCACCTGCCTCTTGCTGCCTTTTTTCCTGCTGCTGCTGTTGTGGGCAGTCGGCTCTCAGGTGACCTGGCTGTCCACATGACCAATACTCAGGCCTTTTAGGTGGAGGGCTGTGAAGCTCTGTAGCACGGACCCTGGAAAGATGTCTCTTATAAACGTCTGCATCTCCTTCAGAGTCTTCTTGATGTCGTTGTATACTTTATTAAGCACCACTGCCCGTACTGGATGTTAGGGTGCGGACACTGATCTTGCTGACTCCACCTCCAGTGCTTGGGCCAGGGCGTCCTGCATGTTGTGGGGTGCAGCCAGACGTACGGCTTGCCGTACCTCTGTGTCTGTGATAGCATCAATGAAAAAATTGACTGCAGTGATGTTGCACACCTCCTCGGGGCACCCTTCCGGAGATAGTTGAGACAGCTGCACAATGTCTTGCCATAGTTCCTGCAGTGGCTCCCCAGGTCGCTGCATGTGGCTTCACATGCTGTGCATGGTTCATGCTTCACAAAGCTGTGCATGGTGGGCATGTTGCAGGTACTGGTTGCCAAAATGTAACTCCAAGGCCAACACAAGTGTGGGGTACTCCAGTTGATGTTGCTTTGGCAGAGATTGAAGTATGCTCAGTGCAGGGCCTCTCTGTACAGCCACGAGTTAGTAAGCCTGCTGCTCGGCTGACCAGCTATTCAGGGTTGCGACTATTTCAAACAGGTGTACTCCTGTCATGAAGTCGGGCCATCGTAAGGTGCTGACTTATTTGAGACCCCCTTTTCCACTCCTGGCTGCACAACACCAGTGCTGCAGAGCTGGTGACTATCCTCCAAGGTTGCTGCATTTTTTTTTGTAATAGATATGTGGCTTTTGGTTTAACGTGCACCTGTAATTCAAACATTTTATTGACTTGCCGCCGCCTCTATCATACAGCTGCTGTCCTTCACTTCCATTCGCTCATGTGAGATGCGAAGCAGCGAGCGCGTAACATTATTATTGAACTTTATTAGGATTTACTTAGTTACTCCTTTATACATAATTCCAATCTTAGTGCATCCAATTTTAAACAAGTTGTGATGTGGAAGCACATTGGTCACAGTAGCTAGCTAGTGCAATTGTAAAATTGTTAGTGGGAAGAGGGTCAGATTAGTAATTTTGAAAATAGTATGCAAGTGTTTGCAATTGGAAAACTATCACTGTATGGAAACATATAGATAGAACCTACTAGAAGTATTGCATTGGAATGTACACTGTAAATAGGTTTGTTTACTGCTTAGGGTATTAATTTAAATATTTTTTTTGTTTTCATATAACCCCAGTCTTCTTTCTGGCTTTCCTATTTATGGATTTTTAATAGGTGACATTTCAGATAGTTTGTTTTTGCTATAACCACAACTTCCATTACTTGTAAAAAAATGTTCTGATTGAATTCTCTTCCTGCCCCTATTTTCGTTTCGTTTTTACTATCTTTTGTATGCTTCTCTATGACTACTCATAAAATAATATTTTGGGCCAAAATAAACTAATCTTGTTCACAACTTGAATGCCAGTGAAAAGATAAAATTTCTATAGGTTTGTAAAATGAGGGTTTTAAGAAATGTGGCCCAAATTTTATACTGAATGTGCATTCCTTCCTCTCTCCCACCCTCTCCTCTGAGCCTTTTCCAATCTTCAATTTAGTCATTAAATTTCAAGTAAACTGTGCCATATAAGAAGGAAAAAGTATTCCTAACACATTTTTCTGTAAGACTGATGGTACAGGGCCAACTACAGCATATTTTGCAGGGGGAAACATGTTCAGTGGGAAAAATTACAATTTCCAATTAAATTTTTTTGGTGGCTTGGTTTTAAGATTCCATCTTAGGTGTATCCAAGCATAAAGTATAGTTCACATTTCCTGCATCTCTAGAATTACAACTTATGCCGAAAAGGTGTGGTGGGCTGAGCTGAGCACAAAAATTGCCTCCTCGCTCCTCGATTTAAATAAACAATATTATCTATGAACTTACAATCAATATCTGTGATGACTACAGCTAGTAAAAATCTGAACCAACTACACATTTAAAGAGGAAGCTTCTGACACAGTGTTTGATGGAGAGAAGTGAGAACCATGTTTGACACATAGTGGAATTTTTAAAATATAAATAATAAACATCAGTCAATGTCCATAAACTAATACCATTCACTACATTATAGTGTGGGTATTTATATAAAATGCACTAAATATTAATACCAAACAGCTCTATTAACAACATTGGCAAGAGGACACTGTAACATATTAGACAGTAAATTTTAAGTAATGTACAGCAATTAACTGTTTTCATAAATTTCCTTGTTTGCCCACATCTGACATGGTAAATGTTTTGATTTTGTCATCCTTCGACTGTTGTTCTGAAAAAAGTATGAGAAAATTATTTAATATCTGAGTGTCCATTATGTTATCATATCTTTTAGATAAATTAAATGCATTACTGAACAAAGGTGCTGCCATCTGTTGACTGGAGGTAACACCACTAGGTTTCGTTGCAGAAATGTTCAAGTTGTTTGGTATTAGTCGTAAGTACATTTGTCTATATTGTTCAGTGCAGTAATAATTGATTTTCATTTATGTGAATCTGAGACCAGTGGATGTAAACATTTGTGAAAATTCACATGACAGTGTTTTTATTTGCATATGGCAGGAAGATAAATAAAATATGTAGGGCTTTCAAAAGTGCTTAATTAACTGTGAGCTATGTATTTTTTATGTATATAAGATTTGGATTATATCTAAAAAATTTTGTATACTTACTTCTATGATGTGTTGAAGAATATCTTACAAAGTAAGTATAGATAAAACGTATGAAAACTTACATAGAGGATGACAAAAAAATTAAAATAATAACTGGACTGATGGAAATAACACACATTGAAGCAAGCTTGTACAACAATAATTTAGCAGAGATGCTAATATTTGCAGATTTTCCATCATTTATATGGATTATTTGGCTTAACTATGGGGCTACAAGTATACAATCATTTAGTACTGGATCTCAAAATTAAAATGCCATATGTAGTAAGTGTTGATGCCTGAAATTGAATATTTAGTTTGTCATTCTTTTAGTGGTAATGTTTTGTTTATGAAGTAATTTTGTAATACATTATAAATATATAAACTTTGAATTTTTGTTATTAATTTATACTTTGTCTCAAAGTTACTCGTGCAAACATTGTGCACTTTCAAACTACTGTACTACAATTGTCTCATGTATGAGAATTGAGGTTCTTTGTACAGTGTACTAGCAAAAATTTATGTATCATATATATATGAGTATGTTTAAGTGCACCAGACTTTTGGGACATTATTATGATTATGATTAGAACCAGACATGTTCTGAAAGTTTTGGTAGTACAGTGTTTTATTTGTCGCATTGCTGCCATCTTGACAACAGTAGCAGTGGATTTTAAATTGTGCAATGTGGTGTGTTGAGAACTTCGTGATTTTAGTTTGCAATTTTATCTTTTTCTGTTTAGAACTGTTTTATAGGTAAGAAGGGATTGAAAATGTTTGTATTTTTTTAGTGGACTTTTATCCAACAGACTGTTTGGTTTCATAAACATTTTCCCATATTTAATTGAATAATTCCTATTGGGCTTTTAGTTGCATCATTTCGGAACATGTGGCCAAGAAAAAGAAAATATGTTCAGAGGTACAACAAAAAATATAGTAATGAGTGATGNGTGGATTTTAAATTGTGCAATGTGGTGTGTTGAGAACTTCGTGATTTTAGTTTGCAATTTTATCTTTTTCTGTTTAGAACTGTTTTATAGGTAAGAAGGGATTGAAAATGTTTGTATTTTTTTAGTGGACTTTTATCCAACAGACTGTTTGGTTTCATAAACATTTTCCCATATTTAATTGAATAATTCCTATTGGGCTTTTAGTTACATCATTTCGGAACATGTGGCCAAGAAAAAGAAAATATGTTCAGAGGTACAACAAAAAATATAGTAATGAGTGATGTTGTCTGGTTTCAATGGATGTATTGCCTAATTTTGTTCACTGGAAGATGTGAAACTGCAATTTCAGCATTGTGCTTGGCAAATGTGATAATTGCCACAAGCACATGCGGTCACTGAAACATGAACACAATTAAAAACTTGGTTCGTAGGGAAAACCACTAGAATGTTACTTTGCAAAAATATCATAACAAAAAAATCATAAATGCCTAAATGTTTTCATCTTTCATTTTAGAACATAATTTATCTATTCCAGTAGCACATCATGCAGCTCACTTGTTCCAGGCCATTATTTCTGATTTTGAAACTTCAAAACATTATTCCTGCACGCGAACAGCAATGCTGAATTATAAGCATACCAGTCAATCTTTCCAATTTTTCCGGAAATCTTCCGGAAAAAGCTGCCATATATTATTTTACGGAAATATGTACATTCTTCCAATATTTAGTTAGTTGATTAAGTAAAAAATTATTTTTCTATTATTTGACGTTAAAACACTGAAATCGTAGTGTTGTGACAATATAGATTGATACTAATTTTGCCTGCATCCAAGAGATCACGTTACGAGAGGGCTACAATCAATTTTCGCATATCTATTGTTTGTTGGAGTTGCATTTTTCCATCTGTGGAGTTTTTGATAGTTACCGGATTTGTTTGTGAATACGAATACACGTGGACAATAATTTTACCCTTAACTGTTTCAATTTGAAGTCTAGTTGAAATACGTGTTAAAGGATTTTAATACAGTATGCGATAAAAGCTGTATGTAACTATGTATGGACTGTGATTACAATGCGTTGTGTATTATGTCTCTTGCCGGCCATGTTTTTGTGAGATCTTGATAGGTCACTTATTGCTGATTCTGCTAAGTTTAAAACTAAAGATTAGTAGAAAAAAGCAGTATTACTACCAGACATTCAGAATCATACAGTGTAGAGTTTCCATGTATTATAAAATTAGACAAGGGCGTTAGGTTTGGCTTTTGTAGTATATGCAGATGCGACATACACATTGCACGTGGTGGAAAACAGATATACGTGTACACGTTAAAAGTGCAAAGCATGTCGTCAACATAAAGTGACAGGAAGAAAATCAAAAGATTTCAAAGTTCTTTGCAAAATCTGGAAATGCAGATTCGGATGTTACACGAGCAGAATGCTTGTTTACTTCTTTTTTGGTAGAGCACAACATTCCCCTAACTGCCGCAGATCATGCAGGTTTGCTACTAAAAAAAAATGTTCCCGGACTCTGAAATTGCTAAGAATTATGTATGTGGTCGTACAAAAACGTCAGCAATTGTAAAGGAAATGGCTTCTGATGCAAAATCTAGTGTCGTACAATGTTTGCAGAATGCACCATTTTCTGTTTCAACTGATGGAAGCAATAACACCAATTCAAAGTTGTATCCCATTGTAGTGACTTTTTACGATGATACACAGGAGAAAATTGTGAACTCAGTTCTTTCTACCCTTGCCTTGGAAGGAGATTCTACTGGACAGAATATAGGTAATTTAGTGTTTGCACAGCTTGAATGCAATAACATTCCCGTTGAACACTGCGTGGCTTTTTGTGCAAATAATGCAGCTGTAATGGTTGGCCATAAAAATGGTGCTGCAGCAGTGTTAAAAGAGAAACACCCTGGGCTTATTGTGATTGGTTGTATTTGTCACTTGACAAATTTATCTGCAGGAAAGGCTGTATCTGCTTTGCCAGTAAAAGTTGATGACATTCTGGTAGACATTTTTTATTATTTGGAAAAAAGTTCAAAGAGAAAAGAAAGGTTACAAAAATTTCAAGAGCTCCATGATACAGAAGCAAAGAAAATACTAAAGCATGTCTGTTCAAGATGGCTTTCTCTTGTAAGGAGTTTGTTGAGGGTTTTTGAACAATGGGAACCATTGCTTAGTTTCTTTAAGGGAGAGGTTGTAAATGATAAACCTTCATCTTCGAGTCTCCCCTCTTACGAAATTCCCAAACTACAATCATCATCCTGTCTACCTCTGATGGGATATGTCAGAAAAACATAAATGAGAAAAGGAATAATTTGTGTTCTGCTACTGATTCCAGCAAAAACAGAATTGCTTTGACATCAGCAAACAGTGATGCTCCTATTCTGCAGAATACAAGTCCTTTTTGTAAATCGGGAAGAAAAACTATTTATGTTCCTTTCTTCTGACCTAAATAAATCATTTTGTGAATTTCTTCTAGGTGTCCTCCCAATATTTGAAAAACGGAATGTAAATCTTCAGTCAGCATCTCCACACATTCATGTTTTGAGAGAACTGTTGCTGGATTTTCTAAAAGCATTGCTATCAAATTTTGTGTAAGCAAAACCACTGAAGAGATGCTATTATTTGAAGTGAACTATCACTCTATTCAGAATCAGAAAGAAGACACCAAATTAGTAATAGGAAGTAAAGCATGAAACATTGTGAAAACACTTGAAGAAAAGGAAAAGGTAGATTTCTTTGCTTCTCTCAGGATTTATTTTGTTACAGCATGTGACTACATTGTTCACAAATTCCCCATAAAAATGAAGTCTTTAAAAATGCAGCTGTGGCAAGAGTGAATATTCTCGACAGTGCCACCTTTTCTTCTGTTCGCTACTTTGTGGATTTGTTTCCCTTGATTTTGCCTGTACAAAAAGGTGAAACTAGGGATGCAGCTATGAACAAAACTGAAAAATAATTCTCAACTCTTCAGATAGACGTCATTTCAGCCCTTAGTGCTACAGGAGATAGTGATGATATTAAGTGGGCCAAGTTATCTAGGATTCGTGGTGTTGATGGCATTTTAAAATACAATAGAATATGAAGAATAATGTTGTCCATCCTTTCTATTCCATACAGCAATGCAGAATGCGAGCATGTTTTCAGTTTGGTGTAAAAAAACAGGACCCAGTTCAGATCCTCCATCTAATGACACTATAGAATCAATTTCGGTTTTGAAATGCAGGAAATGAGGCTTATGTTATGAACAAAGTTTTAGTGCAGAATTTCTAAAGAAAGCCACAGCTGCTTCTTTAAAACCACGGTGTTCCATTTCAACATAAACAGCAGAATACAACAACATAGCAAAAATAAATAAAAGTTGTATAACTCCATAGTGCTCTAACTTACGTAGGAAGATAGTTTTAGTTCATTATTTTAGTGCAGATTTAACCAATTAAGCTAACAATGCAATGCAGATGTGTCTTGGAGAAAGCTACGGGCACTAGTTACATGTTTAAAATTGCTGTGATCTGATGCTTCGTCTCATATTCCACTGAAAGTGGAAAGGTAATAAAATATTAACATATTATGTTTTTTAGCTATGTTATTAGTGTAGTAAAGCGTAATGGGCCTTTTTCATGTGAAGCGCTAGTATGTATGGTAAGCCTGCATTGTTTAGTTTAAAATTTATTCAAAAATTTTATAATTTTTTTGTGTTTACAAAATCTTCCCTAATTATAATTTCCTAAAGTTGGCAGGTATGTGTAAGGGATTTTCAGTCTTTTCAACAAATGTCCTAAGAGCTTTGTTTGATAAAAACCATGATACATCTTTATATGCTCAAAATTGCTTTCAGAGGAAATTTGAGCGGTAAGAACAAAAAAAAACTAAACACAGCATGTACGCTACTGTGAGATATTCTTAATTTTCTGTAAAAGGCATGAATGCGTATTTTTTTATATTTTGTTTTGAGATTTCAAGTATTGTTAGTATGTGGTGTATCAAGTATAATCAGATATTTAAGTTTGAGTTTAGTGTGTGTAGTATGACACGACTGTTCAAAGAACTTTTCATTAACTCTGTTTAGTTAACCAATTTTAGAAGTTACTGGCGACTGTGATTGCTACTNTTTTCTGTAAAAGGCATGAATGCGTATTTTTTTATATTTTGTTTTGAGATTTCAAGTATTGTTAGTATGTGGTGTATCAAGTATAATCAGATATTTAAGTTTGAGTTTAGTGTGTGTAGTATGACACGACTGTTCAAAGAACTTTTCATTAACTCTGTTTAGTTAACCAATTTTAGAAGTTACTGGCGACTGTGATTGCTACTGATAGACATCTCTGATTTAGTCAAGGTACAGTAATAAGAATTTTCCAGTAAAAATAAACATAACTACATACAGTCTGTAAAAATAATCACTGCCAAAAATATGTATTATTACAATTTTCTTAAAGTCAGTTGGCTGAATAAGGTTCATTAAGGGATNAAATAATCACTGCCAAAAATATGTATTATTACAATTTTCTTAAAGTCAGTTGGCTGAATAAGGTTCATTAAGGGACAGAGGTCTTAATTAAATAGAAAATTTAATTATAATTTCTTAATTTTGTTTACAATAACTACAAACAAAAGTCTCAACCCAAATTCTCACAATAAATTGATATAACTTGCTGTTTACATTTAATGAATTCAATCAATACAATTTACTAAAAAAAATTAATGTTATTAAATAATTAAAAAATCAGTCCCAATAGACAGTTTATCAAAACCTATTCATTTATTTTATAAATGATATGTCCATATTTAACAGTTCCAATATTTACAATAAAATCTGTATTACATGTTCATTCAGTCCCACCTCAGTTTAGTCCAGGTCCCATCAGTCCGCAATATTTTAGTCTACACTCATTGGGTATCACGCTCTCTCGTCCATTCACACCACCAATACCTCGTCCGCCGTTGCCTCACAGTCTCCCGTTGTCATCCATCCCCTTCGCCGTTGCTCGGTTCCCGCACTCTGCCAATTGGCTTTCACAGAAAGACTGCCGACACTTGGATTGCTGCAATATTTATAGGGTTGTATGCCATCGTCCAGAAATTTCTCTAAATGCCACGTTGTGCCGAGGGTCCTAGTTCCCAGGATGTTCTTGCGCATCCTCTAAACTCGTTGGCTTTGACAGCAGGGCAGAGGAGGGCTGTGATGCCAGCTAGGAGCCGGGCAAAACTACGGGGCAGACCGCCTGGGTGGGGGGGGGAGGAGTGTTGCAAGGGGTCCAGTCCTCCCACTGCGCCGGCCTGCGTGTAACAGGAGCTCATGCATGAGGTGAGAGGTCACACTCATGTATATTTTTGGATGCCTCTAAAAGTTATCATTTTTATTTATTTAATTTAGGTGGTGGTTTTGTAATATTAGACCCAAAATTCTTGTTGTTTGGTTAGTTAGTTCAAACATTTTAGTATATTCCACACTGTCATTGAGTATAGTGTTTATTAGATAAGTTTCTGAGTGTTCCTCTGATCTAAAGGGACTGAAAATAGACAGCTTTTATGATAGTTTTATGAACTATTTAATAGTTGCCATAGTATTTTATTTTAAATAATGAAAAATGTTCAATAGTTTACTTTAATAATTTTTTTTATCTGATTACCTAGGAAAAAATATTCCCACCATTATAACAAAATGAAAATTTAGGTCTTGGGAGATAGGGAAACATTGGTAGAAGAGGGAGCCTGAGTTTGTGATCACGCATGTATTATAGACGACTTTCATATAAAAGGAACCATGCAACGTCCATAATATGCATTTGGTGTGATTCATTTTATATAAAAGCCATCCAGTAATAAGGGAACTTTAGCTACAAGATAATTTATATGGTGATGGATTTGCAGCTTAGAATGTAGAAACATTCCGAATTCCTTAACACAGTTTTATCTTAAAAATAGATTCCTCATTGGTTAAGGAGGCATTTACTAATAGTTTACACAGTAAATCCTTAATTAAAAGATTCTATTATTTGTTTTTATTTTATTTGTACACCGGATGCAAAACTTGCTTTAATGTACATATGTGTGCTGCTAGCAAGCGGAAATCACATTCCTGGGAAGCATTTTGGCTCCCCCCGTTCCATGGTAACCTACTTTTCTACACAAGGGCTGGAGCTGATTGTTTATAGTGAATGTGCCACTATTGAAAACTTTGAACTATTTTCTTTTGCCCTCAAGAAGAAAACTCTAAGCATTATAGTAACACAGTTGACCCTTCTTTCGCGGTGCGTGATTGGAGTTACATGCAGTTATCTGTTTAAAGTTTGCATTTAGTTCATTATAGTGTGTAAAATTCTTGTCTAAGTTTACATTGTGTTCATGGATTTCTGTGCAGTGCAGTAGATTAGCTATGCAACAAGACACCTGCTACAAAGGAAGGCAGGCAGTCAGTTTCTCTCACCATAAAATTGACATGGTACGGTGCGAGTCAGGTCATAATATATGTTCGTTTGCCGGTTTTTGTAGTAAAAAATTGTGTACATGTTTTGTGTTTTTCTTGTGCAATGTGACATTTTCTGTGCATAACCTGTACATGACTGGCAAACTGCCTATGTGACTCTGGATGTGAAATTGCAGTGGCAAGAAAAATGGTCACAGAAAATTATTTACTTAGTAAAAAAAAGGTAATATCAATGATCTCTAAATGTAATAAAATGTTAAGATAAATACTGTAGGGTAGTTGAAAAAATGTTGCTTGAAAAAGTTATTTGCGGTTATATTTAAAACCGCCCAAGATAACAGAAAATGTTGTAGAAACAATTGTCATAGTTTGCTGCTGACAATTTTCATCCTATACATTTTTTTTACAATGAACTGTTTTTAAGATATGTGGAATGTAGGAGTTTTCTGCAAGATAGAGGAGCCTTGCTTTTGCCACCAACATTGTTCTTTATGGGTGGGTGTGATATAATTAACATACGTTGGCATATCATACACTTCCTGGGAGTGTAACCTGTCCATTAAACAAGGACTTTGTAATTAACTGAAAATGTTTGGTTTTATCTAGGTTACAGTTCATATGGTTTTTTGTGCACAACTCTTGGATTGCTGCTGTATTGTTCTGAAGGAGAGAAAAATTTTTGGGTAGCTCTCTGTAAAATGGTTATTCTTAATAGATGCACTGCAAACATCCTGCAGAGCGGCTCAGTCTGTTGCCGTGTCTGGGCGCCTGCAAGGTCAAAAGACTAGGTGAAGGTCATCTGCCAGCTGTGTTGTGTATGCAGCATTCTGTATCACCAGTTCCTAACTGTTAAATTATATTGTCTTAAAACTTTTAAATTAAATTTTTTTTTTGTTAATTAAAGCACAGCAAAACCAAATTAATATATTAAAAACATTTGTAGTGCTTAAATAGTTGAACTCAAGAGTACAAGGAGCAACAGTAAATCTTAATTTGACAATTGCACAGTAGGCCATTTGAAATGTTTGAGATGACAGTGTAAATTGCATTAATTACCTTCCAGTCATACCCCTTTAAGCTGTTACAGACTCGCGTGTGAAGGACCAAGCACATATAGTACAGTGTTTCGCACTCTATAAAGTGTGTTCTGTATATAATGCAAACGTAGTTCCACTCCTGAGTGCTCACAATTTATGGAATAAAAGAGACGCACGACAATGCTTGTAAAATCCCCTCCCTTCACCTGATTGTGGTCATACATGAACATCTTAAATTTTGAGGTGTCGAACTGAGTACTATGTCACAAAATGTCTAGTAGACTTTTCCAGTGAGGTAGAGGTAGTTTACTGATTAAAGTTTCGCAACACACTGTTTAAACTTCTTTTGTGGCGTCAAGAGGCTACACATATCCGTGTGTGTTATGCTAGACTTTGAATATTGAAATACATTTATATATATTCAATAATATTGCTGATTTTTCCATGAGAAGCAACTGAAAATTTACTTTGTTCTTAATGAAAGCTATGCACACTCTGTTCAAAGTTCTTTTTTGGCATCAACGAGAGATCTTGCTCTTCTCTCGCTTGCAAGAGTTATGGAGGGTTGGTTTCTCCACCAGTGAAATACCTCTCTTGTTTTGACCTAAACTGTGATGTCCAATAAAGTTAGGATGGAGCACTGTGGGAGAAGGTGAATATTAAGCAAAAATCAAGCTGCTATTAATCATTAATAAAGATAACACTTCCACTAAACACAGTTAATTTTCTTTAGAATTGGCATAATTCTATGTTAAAAATTCTCTACTATTAAGTTTAACACCAACCTAGCCTCGTAGCGCTCTTTCCCATTATTAAAGGTTCACTCACCACAATAATGCTTCTCGCAAAGCCTATCCATGCATCACATACAAGGACTCACACCCACCATCACAAGTTCAATTTGTATGCCCTCCTTAGGTAGGTGATCGTGCGGTGCAGTCGCCCACGATGATCTCCAGTACTTGTGGAGGAAAATGACACCACCTCAGTCACATGTCTGCCTAATATTGTCTTTGGTGGCCTAGTTCCCTGCTTGATGGCCCAGTTGTTCTCTAAACAAAGCCCTGCTCTAAAACACAGCCTGATTGTTGTCTCAAATGAGGTGGTGAATTTACTGTATGATGCGGATATGTGGTTTCCACGCCATAACTATCATTCTGTGTTACCATTTTTTTCTAAAGACATCTGCATATTGAAATAGTGTTACTCATTTTTAATAAAACTTCTGATTTTTCCATTAGATGCTATTGAAATTGACTTTGAAGTTACTGAAAGTAATATAGCACTCTTGATTAAAAAAATTTTTTTTGCAAGGGGAGATATATATATATCACTTTCTGGGGTATAATTTAATTTGGAAAACATCTACCTCTTGAATAAAATAAATGTTTCATTTAAAAAATGTGTTATTTTTGAACCAGAGAAGATACATAAACTTTACGTGAAAAACTATTTTTGCCACAGTTTTTAGATTTTTGGGAGTTACATTCAGTCTCTTGATTTCCTTAAGTCAGCGATTTTATAAAGTAATTCTTGGAAACTGTGATGCTTCGTAAAATTGGGGCTATACTGTAACTTAACTTCATTTACTTTGTGTCTGTAATTGTTTTGCGATTCTGTATTCTAGGCACAGATTCACCACAAAAATACCATGTTCAAGCTTGAATTAATTTTAATTACTCTGCGACACTAAGTTACTGATTTCCATTCATGTGTCATTGTGAATACCTATCCCAGAGCTAAAGAGCAGCAGAGGGCTGCCCTTCCCACACCAGGTGTCAAGAATAGTACCAACATGGCAACAAAAAATCCTACTCCTATGGCAGGTTGGATTGGATACCTGTCCCAGAATCCATCCAAGTTAGGGTGTGGGTGAGGAGTGTCCTTTCTCCATTGTGTTTGAAACAGTCTTAGCCAATCATAAACCTTACATCCATTACAGGTTGGTTGTTTTCCCATGTATCCATCACAACCTTGAAGCTTAATCAAGCATTTATGCCATTTTATGGTGTTTTTCCACAATTATCATAGTATGCACCTTACACCTGTTACAGGCTGGTCACACATCAATTCAGCTGGTTGCAACCCCACTATATTCATTCCTTACCTTTATCATACATGTAAATGTCTTAATTTTTAAATTCTTGTCTTGGAGCATTAATAGACTTGAGCGCTAAGTAGTCTAACGTCCTACGTAATGGTCGAGCCTGGATGTCATGTTTTGGTCTGACCAAAAGGCAGATACAGTTTTCCCAGTCGTGAGGCAACCAGGTCGCATCGGGACCATGCGGTTTGAGACCCCTCATTTTGTCTATGTCCAGGGGTGGTACTTGTAGCTAGTGGGTTGCCTGGAACACATTTCCTGTATGGTGACCATGCAGTGTGTGATCTCACATTTTGAGTAGATATGTCTTAAGGGTGGCATTTGAAGTCAGTATGTTACCTGGACAAGGCTTACCTTTTTGGTTATGCATCTCCTGTCTTGGTACCTTTGTGTGTTACTGCTTTTGGATGACTATGACATTGTCATGACACTTCAAGCAAGTAGATGCCTTCCTTGTACACATCTCTTGGGGAAATCCACTGTGTCTCCCTGTTGTTTGTAGTAGTTTGTTGTTCAAGTGAGTCTGGCATGCAAACAATGTTTCAGCTCATTTCAGATGTTCTGCAAGGTTAAAGCTGAGGCTTTGAGTGGGCTAGTTAAGCAGTCCCACCTTATTGCTTTCAGACAAAGACGCAATTGACCTTGCTTTATAGATAGAAAATTATGTTGATACAGGAAAGGGCTAACTATTCGCCAGACATTCATCAGTTTCACACACATTCAAGTGATTGACTCATCACTCCGCAAACCTTCGTTTACTGCTTCCCAGTTCAATAATATTGTTTCCACTACTACAAACTGTGTAGAGGTGGTTGCCTACACACATTTTGTTTATATACAACCACTTAAGGGCAGTCTCCCTGACTCATGGTTATTCAGTAAATAGTTTTTTCTAAAATATGTTATGTTATCCATAGCAGTTCAGACATGCAGTTTTTATGCTCATTTGTGGATTTACATGCATGTGTGCACACACACACACAGAAGAAAGTTCTAGACCTCTGAATAAAAACACTTCTTTTCTCATACTTTGAGATTCAGAGAAAGCTACGTTACATTGGGCAGGTTTTTTTATATTGCATATAGCTAGAATAACCTTCAAAAAAATTTAATTACATTAGAATATGTATTGGGGAGTACAGTTTATCTATCAACAAAATTCTAGATCACAGTTTCTTTTTCCATATATATAATATATATTGAATGTTCTTCCATTACCTAATGCTTGCAATGTGCAACACACTGAACACTGGTCTGTGACATTCCACTNGATTAGGTTACACTCCAAACTTAGTATTTAGGGTAAAATATTGTGGACTTAGAGGGACTGCAGTAGTGTATTGGTCAGATTACTCGCCTCCCACCTAGGCGAACCAGGTTCGATTCCCGGTAGGGTCACACTCTGATTTTATCATTTGGGAATCGTGCTGGATAATGCCACTGGTCAGTGGGTTTTTCGGTGATCTCCAGTTTCCCCCACCCTTGCATTCCGGCACTGTACCATAGTCACCTCTCTTCACCCTCATCAGCTCTCAAGACCTTGATATTAAGAGCCGGCCAAATCTCTCCACTTCACTCCATTCTGGACTTGGTGTGCCTTGATTCTATCAGGCATGCAGTGACTCAAATGTGTACACACATTATGCAACACTTGCCATTGGGCAGGTTTTTTTATATTGCATATAGCTAGAATAACCTTCAAAAAAATTTAATTACATTAGAATATGTATTGGGGAGTACAGTTTATCTATCAACAAAATTCTAGATCACAGTTTCTTTTTCCATATATATTGAATGTTCTTCCATTACCTAATGCTTGCAATGTGCAACACACTGAACACTGGTCTGTGACATTCCACTGCTTATTGGCCATAGCTCATTGTGCTGCAACACATTACACTATTGTAAATTCAGCTTATAGCTGTAAAGAGAGACTTGGCAAATGTGTGTTGAAACTGCAATACAAAACACTGTCAGTTCGAAAAACAACTGTGAATGCCGACATGTTTTACTCCAAATGCACACATGTGCAGAACATAATTACGTTTCATCTCAATTTTCTTAACAGATGTTATTCCTATATTCACAGGAAGAAGAAACATTAAGTTCTAATGAAAATTCAAAATTTTATATGTTCATATGGTTGATAAATTAAACCTTTTGCTAGACTTACAAAAGTAGGTGAGTTCAATGCAAAACTTAAACTGATGGTGAAGGATACTGGTAAATTATGTCATAGGCAGAAAAAAAGGTTTGATGGGTTTGCCTTGCAATTGCATCAGGTTTGGCTCTTGTCATGGTGAGCCAAATGTTGAAAGATGATAAGAATGTGTAAAGCAGCTCTTAAATTTATAACTTTACTTTCCTCCAGCAAATAGTTAAGACTTTTTCATACAAAGCAGGATGTAAACTTGCTTCTTAGATTGGCTTGTACTGATGTGGGAGCCCATCCACACAATCAGGCTTACGCCAACCCAAGGTGCTTCAACACTGTCGTTGTGGCAGAAACATTAGAAAAGTACAGCTTGGTCAATTTCTTAGCTATGCCAAAACCTTTTAGAATGAGGTGCTCAAATGGTATGCTATGGAAGATGGGCTAGGTGAAGGAAGTGACCTCCATAGGTAGGCTGTCAGTACCTGAGGTACCCACTCTGCCTGCCCATTCCCACCTATTGAATCTACTCCAGGGGTGGTTAGAGGTCTTAATGTAAGTGGTCTGTGAGTGGAGGTGATAGTTGCACTTGGGACCATACCAGGGCACATCATCCTAGAGTCCTGTCTCAGGCTGAACATTTAGAAATGGGCACCACCACTGAGGAGGAGTGTGTCTCATCCTACCATGGTTATAATGGATGCACAACTACAATAGCATTTAATAAAAAGTAGTTTTAAAATTTCTTACGGTTCTAAATGGTTTTTGCTATACAGTATGTAATGCAGATAAATCATGTGATAGCTTTTATTTAGTCTGGGATAGTATTAGTTTAAGGTTTTATGGGTTGAAACTGGCTTCTTTTTAGAGTAATTTTGCAAATCTGGTCTGTTTCTCTTTTTTGAGCCTTTTTGTAAGCAGTATCATAGATGGTTGGGCAAATTTCTCAATGAATATTAATCGTATTTCGTATAAGGATGTTTCTGCTAATGTTATATATTTTGTTGTAAGTACTTGAGGAAAAAGGGAAAAACTTTATTTTGCTTTTATATTTTTGGCATATTGGAAATGCTGTATTTGTTACACAGCTGAGTAATTTATTAATGTGACAATCATAAAAATGTATAATTTAAAAAAAATTTACAAAACATTACATTAAAAAATATATAAGCATATTTTTTTTGTTAATTGTGGTATATTTACATTCATGGTAAGGGTTAATTTTCAGGGTGCCCTTCATAAACCGCATTAATCACTCACATATGAACTTTGTCAGAAGTTTTGTGAGTATTTTGAATCTCTAAACCAGCCAGTTACATATAAGGAAGTAACTGGTCTTAATATTCAGTAGATTATGCTGTGATTTACATAACAGCACAACCACCAGGGTACCTCTGGTTATGCAAGTCTTGAACAGTTTAGCAAAAATTGACTTCTTTCACAAACAAATAACATATCACATTGTCTCCAGTAAATCATATTCTGACAAGGTCCCAGGAAATCTGTGTAGGGGGTTGTACACACAGTCCATTTAATGTCCTTGATGCCACTTTAAATGATCCACTGCTGTTATGATGCAGTGACCGAGAGATAGGCCTACAGTGCAGTTAATAATTATTTTATTGTAAAAGGTTTTTTGACAATTGATAATGGCATCCGATCTAAAATCTGCTACATCTGTGAAAAATACACACTATTAAATGTACATGTTGAAAGTTCAGCTATAAAATTATCTACTTCAGAGTATTTTCACATCATTAGTAATGCATAGACACATTTTGTTTCTCACTATAAAGTTACTTTTGTGGTATTCTTAACTATTTATGTCTTGTGCATGTTTAGGAACAGCACATTCATTGTTTTGCATCAAATATAACCCAGTAAGACATGTAAATATTCTGCCTCAGGGTTTTTAGTGCTTACTTTGTGAAAACCACAAAGAGGGGAAAATCACTACTTTCTGGTTTATGTCCTTAACCACAGCAGATCATGTTTTTAATAATTTTTATATAATACAAAGTTTTTGAAATATGATTGCTAATAACTTCAGTTGGGTTTTTTTAAGAATGTAACTGGAGTGAATAGCAGGACCTGCGGTGTTATATTCAATGCACTGCTGTCGATTCCAGTAAAAAAAAAAAGGTGTTCGCTCAGAGCACGTTTCATGGGTACAGGAGTTTCCTTAAGATTATCTATTCTATTGCATGCATGCATACGAGTGTGTGCATGCACAAATACATGCAAAACACCTGCTACATAACTATGTCATATTTCACACTCCTCTAATGTTCCGACAACCATCTGCTGAATTCCAACAAAAAAAAAATTCTGTTACATAAAGATATTGGCGAGAGTATAAAATAATGTGAAGTCGGCCAGATGTTAAAATTATCTGCAAGAAAAAAGTTTAAATTTTTGGCATCCTTATTTTAGCTTAGTAACTTCAGTCATGCAGCATATAGCTAAATACACTTTGGACCATCCACATGGAAAATAATTGTTGGTGCTGAATGTAACACATAACAAATTCCATTAACACTTCTTTGTTGATGATGGTAACTATACAATAGGTATCAAGATACAGATATAATTCCGTATCCAAGTGTAAATACAGTTTTTTGAATTGGCATTGTCAAACCACCTTTCTGGATTTCATACGTGAATGATACACTGCTAAAGTTCAAACGTTGTGGTTTGTGTAGCTGGAGCTGTGTATAACGTAATCTTTGTAAGTGGTACCTCATATTTATTCATTGGTTAGGATACTTTAGCTAAAAGTTGAGTAATCTCAGATGCGTTGTATCCATCACGTTTCCCTCTGTAGTATAGTACTTTGCATGTTTAGCACATTGTTGTGTATAAGCTTTGTTGTGAAGATCATTTCCGTGGTGAGACTTGTCAGTTTTTTCAAGGTTAACTATATATAAATATATACTAAGTAAGCATGAATCTGAATGCAAACAAATGAGATACCTGAAGTGATAATTCACGTAAAGTATACTTGTGTAGCACAGTAAAGTAGTCTGACAGCAACTTACGATCGGTGCTATAGCAAAACAACAGTTTTATAATGGAGTTTTATTTAATGTCCATGATACACATTTTCAGTGTACGTTCTGTTTATAATCATTTTAATGCATATAATTTTCCAAGTGGGAAAATATATTCATGATGGAATTTTTATTGTAAGCCTAGTATCTGGAGGCAATTTTGAAAGTTTCTGTATTTATTTCTGATCTTTCAATACTTTTGTATTATCGAGTGCACTGTCTGAAAGTCTGTATCTGTTTGATACTCCTATGATGCAGCAAATAACACAGTTCCAAGTCATCAGAATGGGTACATTTTCATTCATGTTTTTGCTGAGCAAGACTTTTGACCACACAAACAATGTAGTTGTTTGGTCATTGGGCTGCTGTATCCTTTTTAGTGGATGTTTATGTATAACAATTTGCAGTCATATCATGTAGTTCGTCTAATGGAAATCTAGGTCACAACTAATAGCCAAAGACTCATTATTTTTCTCAGAATTAGAATATTTGTAGGAAATATCAAAATCTTGAACTCTTTCTCATGTTATTGGGTATAATTGCTAGGGTTACACAAGATATTTTTGATATTAATTTATTACGCATAATTACTGGATCCTCATATCGCTAACATACCCTCTGTGGCCAAAAATTCCAGATATCCTTTTACTCTTAGGCAGCCATATCACCAATTGAGACTTCCATCGTAGCTGAGGTCAGAGGCCAGTGCTAGAAAACAGTGCTGGAATGTGATACTGTTTGGTTGGAGGTTTTGCCATTGTTAGGAAACCACTGTTTACACACAAATGTACCTGGCATATGGATTCGTGAAAACATTCGTTGGGCTGTGGAGTATTGCAAGGTAATCTTATGGAGTGATGAGTCACAGTATATGATATGGCTACTTGGAATGATGTGTGTGAATCTGGCAGATACCTGATAAATGGTATTTACTTGAGTTCTGTGTAAATAGTGAAATTTCAAACATCTTTAGAATTAGCTGAAACATAATTTGTGTGCCACACCCACTTGATCAACAAACTTCAGCTACTCATAATTCTACAAGAAGAAGAGAAACAAATTTCATCAGCTGTATAGCAGAACTTGGTGAAAAGTCTACCCTGAATGCTTAAATGCAGTGGGTGCAAATCTGTTGGTTGCATTAAACCAACAGAAATGGAGTTTTAGAGACTTTTGGTCACATAGTGAATGTATTGAACTTTTTATTATTGCAGCCATAAAGTTCTTTGCAGTGATATTTATATATAACCCAAAATTAAGGTTAATAACTAAGTCAAGAACAGGTTACAATGGTGTATTGGTGAATTAGTGTGGCAGACACAGCCATTGGCTAGCAGTAGGTTTCCTCATATTTTCCCATTTATCCCACCAGTGCATTCTATCATTGCCCCATTTCCACCTCACTGTGCTCCCGTTGGTATTTCAAACCTCAACTGTTCAGTACTGCTCTAATCTCTCACTGTTTCACAAACATGTGCATAATGTAGTGTGTTAATGTAGTCAAATACACTGCTGGACATAGAAAGTTACACCCATAAGGTTCCATCCATTTTCAATAAAATCAAGACCATATGCAATACCAATTGCACAATGCAAATTATTAGTGACACTGTAGAAATGTCACTGCAAAAGGTGATATAGAGGGTGCTTGTGGCCAGTAAATACCCAGTGCTTAAAAAGGCCATACAACAGGTAGGAATGGCAGAAATGTGCATTAAGAGGCAGATCAGTAAGCCATCCAATGTTGGATCTAGAAACACATTTAAGAGGGAACTACTTAACCCTTTATTTGGTACTGTATATTATGAAATACAAAAATTATATGCTAATTTGAACTTAATTACAAAATCTTGATTCCCAGGCATTATGGTAGCTCAAAAGCTAAAGGCATCTGTATCAATCTGAAATGTTAGAACCATGATGTTGATGAGGTTCGGGTTCGATTCCAGGTCATTCTCTACAGGACTTGTAACAAAAATAAATAGTCTGTATTTGTGCAGTGCTCTTGGTAGACGAACCTTGAACTAAAACAAATTGGAGCAACAGTAGCGCTCCCAGTAGACGATTTCGATACCAAAAGGTATCTCTAACACAGGTTTCAAGTTTGCCAAACCTATGAAATTCTATGGGGGAAAAATTATCTCACTAAAGAAATTAAAAAGTGCCGGATGAATGTGTTTGTCCGCCAGAGTACAGACCTTTGTATGTAAGGTCGAAACTCGTAGCTCTTGGTGGATCTCTGTTATGAGTGATAAAGGGTTAAGGGGTGGGGCACTATGCATTATGATCCAACCACATGCTTACCAGCTAACATTAAGTTTTGGTGCTGTATATCAATGTCAGTGCTTATTGGTTATGCAATCTAAAAACTTAAAACACTTTCCTGTTACTATACCAGCCTAAGTGTATTTATTAATACTAATTGCCAGACACTCCAACCGTGCTGGTATTTATAGTGTCAGCGGCCTTGGCCGAGAATATTCTCCACATGTTGGCTTGGGCAGAGGGGGAAGATGACCAGAAAGTTTGTGCAACAGCTTGCAGTTGCCCACCTCTTTGGCAGGGGTGGGGGGATGCCAATTCAGGTCAGCAGCTTATCTTCCCCTCTTTCTGCATAGCAATGCAGCCTTGGGGAGGTGTGGGTCAAGTCGTGGTGATCCACTCACCAATGCTCTGAGAGTGGACGCATGCAGCTGGCATGGGAGGCAGAAAGGTCTGTGCATAACAATCTGTAAAACATCCAGACTTTCTTATCTCTGTCTCTTTCTACTTGACCCTTCTTTCTTTTCTGTTGGCTGTGGTGATGGGAGAGACACATAGTCTGGTCATGTGTAAACTGAACACCTTTCTGAACTACTGTTGTCAGTAATGCAGATATAGCTGTGACACAAATAGGGTGTGCATGCTTGTGTTCTGCTATCATGGGCATGTAGTATTTCATATTAAGACAGAATCACTATCAAAATAGTACTGCAGTAGTATTTTTAACTCAAGTTAATTTGCTGTATTGTGTAATTTTCTTAATTTTTTTTACTTCCCAATGATTTAAACATTGGTATCTTATTTGTGAAATATTAATTAATGATCCTTTGCCAGAGTGAATTACAAATGATAAAATAATGCGCAAAATCCAAAATTTGTATGGTGAGTCGGGAGAGTCCATTGCCGTGCACGTATGGGTGAGGTTGTTACCGTTGTTCAGTTCAGTAGTGACAACTGCTGAGAGCGGTTGGGCAAGAGCTGATCTGCTTGTGCATATTACCCAGCAAAAAAATGTTAAGTCTTGCAGCACTGGATTAAACAGCGTTGAAGTAGAGAATGATATCAGTTTAGTGTATATAGCACCAGTAGTGTCACATGGTATCCCTCCCGGTGGGAAGCTTTCAGGATAGCCCTCCCCTACACTACTCCTCTACATTCCTCCCCTCAAACCTGCGCTAAGATTATTTTCTCTTTTGAACTTTATCTCATTGTTACATATAATTTTTATGGTGCCATTCCTATCATTAATTCTCCATCATAGCTCCTGCGTTATAAGAGAATATAGCTAAATGATTGCATGCTGAAATTGAGCTATTTTGTCAGTCAAATTACAAACGTTGGTCATAAAAAGTTACTAGATACTCAGTTGGTGGTTAAGTCGCTAGTGATTAAGCATTGTGTTTTTTTTTTTTTTGGGATTAGTAAATTTATTGCTTTTTACAAGATATTCTTAGTCTTGGTTAAAGGTTTTCAGCTGGTGTTCTGTTTATAATCTCAAGGTGGATTTGCAACAATGGCACAATATGGTTAAATCTTGTCAACTCTGAGATTGGTTAAAGAGGACATTCTGAGGAACTATTATATTAACAAGATGCAGATCAGCTTTGGTAGGAAGTTATAAGGATAAGACATAAGCTGTTCTAGTCAAGTGCCTTTGTGAGTAATGTGGCTTCTTATTTTGTATAATAGTAAAACTGTTTCTAATATTTTTGTGCTCGAGTTAATATGGTACACTGTGAAAATAGCTTAAAATATATTAAACTTCATTGTTTCTAAAAAAAAATGTTTTAAACATCACCTTTTGTATTAAGGCCGGAACTTGCAAAGTCATGGCATTCCTGTAAGTTTTTGTGAAACAATTTGTAGTATCAATAAGTGACACTGAAAGATGTTATTAGGCTTTGGTCACAAAATATTTCGTAGCCTAATTATTAGGTTTTTGCACAACGCACTGTTATTGCAGTGTAATTTATTTGACTTACAATGTTTATGCTCTACAAAAAACTTGAACAGTGTTTGATGATCAAGGTTTGTAACAACTTGGTTACAGCTATGATATTACAGAGCATCATCATATTGCAAGATTATGCCTTGCACAATAGGTCTAATGTATGCCAATTCATCATACTCTTAAACAGTAAACTGTCAATAAGACATTATTTACTGTCATTAATAGTGGCTGAAAGTGGAGAAACTGTGAAGTGTACCAGTAATGAGTATAAGCGCTGGGAAGAAGCTCAGTGCCCAGTGTCATAAAACTAAACAAAATCTTCAATTATTATATTTCACCACTAATAAAAATTTTCATAGGTAGCACCAGCCTTAATTTGGAAAAGAAAAAAAGTTTACAGTTATTGTACATGAGAATCTTGGCCACTATATAGTTTTGATTTGCAGCACTTATCTTTAAGCTGCTTATTTGCTTTTCGAGCAAATTATGGATAAGTCCAATCATCTTACTTTGTGTTTTGTGTGTTTGTTTTCCATTGTTAACTATCAATAACGTAATTTAATTCAAATATTAGCAACTGTGTGTTAAAACTGCAAAATATATTATGTGGCTTTTGTTGCTTGTGCTAGTTATTCACAATTGCACTTTTAATCACATTTCAATAAAAACCACTAAGTGTTTTATTTTGGCCATGCTAGACTATAGTTTATGTACTGTGTATAATGCTAAGGTACTTTCAGATTTATTTTAGGATTAACTTACATTTTATTGTTTCTCAAGATAAAAATTGATTTCAATGTTTCATTCATGTAATTTGCATAATGTAAAAGAGGTAACAGAAATTTATTTTACAATTGTGCTTGGTATTAGTGACCACATCGTGGCCATTTGAGATATTGAGTCGCGATGCTGTCGGAACCATCCAGTCACCCCATCGTCTTTGGTGGTGACTGCGACTTCTTCCTTCTGCATCACACCGCCATAATGAGACCAAAAGCTTTTCAATGGAGAAATTTAAACTAACTGGTGGCGTAATATTTTATCACCACCTTTGGTGAGAGTATATTTTGGATATGTTTTTCTCGGTTTTTTTAAAAATTTTATTTAAATTTGTTGGATATTATTAATTTTTAGATGCGGTTTGCATATCCACTATGTTAAAGTACCCAGCCCGGCTCCTTGGAGTTTAAAATGTGTTCGCGACATCCAGCCTGATGGCAGTGGTGTCTCATAGTGGCTGTTGATCTACACACCTTTGCACAGGAGAGCATGTTCTTTGTTTAGCTACTTTCAATCTTGCTGAAAATATCTAAATTTTGTTTCGGAACATCCACCCTCCATAACGGACTCTTTTGGCCTGGACTTTTCTGCAATTTGCTACTCCATGGATGTCAATCTTAAACATGTGGAAAAAAATTGTGCTTTCAAATTTTTTTTTATTAACCACTGTGGACTACATTTATTTCAACTGTAACTTGCTTTCTTTCACATTTCTTTCATCCTTTCTCAATGTTTCTATTCTCTCCTCAGTGCAAATTACTTTTCTATTTTTCTTGGGTTTTTCCTGGAAACCTGTACATTTTTGCAACGTGACCTTAAGTAGTGGCCCTAAGTAGACATTAAAGTCTTCTTCGGTAATTTGGTTTTCCTCCGTGTCCTTTTCAGTTTATTTAATTCATGTGTTAGTCAGTTTCATTTTTTTTTAGTAGGTGAAAGGTTTTCCTGTGAGTCTGAGTCCATTTTTTGAAGGTGTCCATAAAATTAAATTCTTCTCTTTTTTATTACGTCTGTGATTTTTTCAAAAATGTTTTATTACTAACAATGTTTGTTGTTTACTACCTTAATATTATTTGTAGAGTTTAAAAACCTATTCTATAATAAAGTACTGTATACTGAAAACGAAATACTCAATATTTCTGCTATGGTTGATAATGTTTTTTTAAGGTATATGTATTTGTTTGCCACCACAAAATTTGTTTTTTTCTTCCTATGTATCTTTTGGTATACATAATTGGAGTTCACATCAATAATATCATTATTTGTCCCAAAGAGATACAGGTTAATAATGATTTTAACTTTGAATAGTTTTTCTGTTTTAAAATGAATTTTTGTGTTTATCAACTGCTGTTTGGTAGTGATAGTCTTAGTTTGAAAGTTAATTGTAAACTTTTTAACTGAAATGATTTTGACTTATGTTGCTGTTTATTCTTTTATCCTTTTTTCTTAATAATATTTTAAAAGGAAAGATGATAATGGTGGCTTGGCTCTTCTTACCCAACTGATTTCTCAAGGAGGATCATGCTTATAGCAGAATTAGATTCACATGCTTCCTTTTGAGCACCTTCAGTAATCAGGGTTGAGATTGCTCGGGTTGTTTGTCCTCCGGGCTTATGATTCACATCCCAGTCCTGTGACCATAAGTGGTTCACTACACATGCTAGTGGGTCATTCCACATCAGTTCAACCAGGCCACGACACCCAAGTTCTCAGATTTTGATAGAACTTTGTACAGTTAAACTCTCCATGAAGATGATTGAATTCCTAATTTTTTTTTTGTTTAGCCCATATAAATTTACAGCTTTTCAAACTTTCAGTGAATTGCAATGTCTCATTGTTTTCAAGGTCATCTTTGCAAGCTGCATTCTATTCCACAAATTCTCACATCTTGCTTACAGATTGTGCAATCTCTCTGAAATTTTACAGTCTTATTGTTTAAAGTATGAGGATTTCAGGGGGGAAAAATGAAACTTCCATACAAGAAGTCATAAAAAATTGAGTAAAATATATTTTGATAAATATTTGTGCAAAACACAAGTCTTTCCAAAAACTGAATTATAGCAGTGAGGGAAATGTATGAGCATTATATATATGTGTGTGCGTGTGTGTGTGTAATATATATATATATATATATATATATACACACACACACACACCCAGAGGCAGTCCTCTACTTTCATACATTCAAGATGCGTACAACTTGCTTTTTCATGCATGACATATCACCTCTAAATAAACTTTCATAAGACTGATTTGGTCTTTCATACATCTAAAAACCTACCAACATATTGATTTAGCACTGTTAGTTGCCATCTAACACTGCCTGCCATGTTTTCCAGCCTTCACGGATCATATGTTATGAATGTTTAGATATGGCTGTCATATTGGCACAATACAAATGAGTGCATATGTTAAAATTATATACGAATCTCTGAAAAACTTTTAAATAGTTTTTTCAACCTACAAAATAAAATGTTACATTTACCCAACAATTTTACAGAAAGTAGGAAGCTCATTTAATTACCTTATTTATTCACATAGTACCTACAATCAAATACGTATACAGGTGTTGGAAATAAGCATTTCAGGTAAGAAAGTATTGCACATGTATATTTATTTGTTATTTTCAATTAAATACTTAATTAAAAAAATGTTTATCAATTAAATATATTATCTTTCTACCAAAATTATTATTATTATTTTTAAATTTTCTTGTAACTTTGGAACGGAACCCCTTTTATTACATGCGTATATTTGATCAACTTTCATACACATTTTCAGGAACACATTATATATGAAAGTAGAAGACTGCCTATGTTAAATATATATGTATATATATGGTATACAAAATTTTAATTAAATGGCTGCTAAACCTATTATTATTCATGAACTCACATTTTGCACTTATACATTGAGAACTTGAAGCGAAGGGTGAAGGGTTTTGTGTGTGTATATATGTGTATGTGCGTGTTGGTGAGAAGAGAGAGAAAGGAAGAGAGCACACATATGAGAGATATAGATAAAGAAAGGCTGAATCAGGGCTTATGCTAACTCCTCTGAGCTTTTGCTGACTCTGGCAAGAGTCTGCTTTTAGTCAGCTCGCAGATAAGATTATATATAGCATGTTTGACAGACTATGAATCATAAGGCATCCAACCACACCACCAAGCAGGCTTTCCAGTAAGTCCGTTGCCAAGCTGGAAGATGGTTGTGTTGCAACTGAAGCCATACTGTTTTCAAGTTACAGTAGAACCCGCTTATACAGTTCCCATTTATAAGGTTTTCCAGTCCATAATGCAGGATTTTTCTGGCTCCAAAGGTTTCTCCATAAGAGCAATAACAAACAATCCCAGAAATAATGTTTTCATTTTCCAGCGAATAATGCAAACTGTTTCTGATTCAGTAATTTATATCTTGTCACCAATCCATTTCACATAACTTCAATTCACTACTGAAAGTATTTCATTACATATTCACATGTTTTGTTTGCATTGATACAGTATTTTCTTGATTCGTAAACGCCATACAGTAACCACCATCAAGCGGTTACACTTTGAGATTCTCTGGCTAGGCACTGAAGCACAGTGTGCACAACCTCGTACGTCTGGAATAACTACAGATGTCGTGAGCGGTCACATTTGCACACACAAATATGGTGCACTTTACATGTATGCATTCATCCATGGAATCGTACAGATTGTTAATTTTTTTACATGAATGTAATTGGATGAACGCGGTTAATATTTATGTAGTCTGTTAATGTTTACGTAGTGAAAATTAATTCATCCTTGAAACAGTTTTAGTGAAAAATTAAAATGAGTGCCTTGAAGAAAAGACAGACATTTTCATTAGCTGAAAAGTTAAACTTAATCAAATCCCAGCGACTACTCTGAACAGAATCATTTCAAATCGGGACACAATCACAAAAGAATACCCCACGCGATCAACCACTGTGAAGAATATACACGGCGGGAAGTATGAAGAGATAAATGAAAGGCTGCTGGAGTGGTTTAGGCAAGTACGTTCCCAAAATGTGCCAGTAAATGGAACAATTTTGCAAGAAAAGGCAATGGAAATAGTCTTGAGATAAGGTGTAGACAGTTTCACTCCTTTAAATGGCTGGATCTATAGGTTCAAGTAACCCACTGGTATTGTGTACAAGACTGTAAGTGGCGAGGGTGCTAGTGTTGACGAGTCTATCACAGACTACTGGAAAACTACAGTGCTGCTGCCATTTATTTTGCAAGAATATGCTGCAAATTATGTTTTTAATGTGGATGGGTGTGCACTTATTTTTAACTTTCTTCCCGATAAAAACATTCTCTTTCAAAGGAGAAAAGTGTGTAGGTGGCAAACGATAAAGAAAATAGTAACTATTTTTCTGGGAGCAAACATGGATGGCAGCGAGAAGCTCCCTCCTCTCGTGATTGGAAAGGCAGCAAAACCCAGATGCTTTAAAAACATCACAAGTTTGCCCTGCCGGTACGAAAGTAATCAAAATGCCTGGATGACATCCAAAATTTTCCTTCAGTGTCTACATTTTCTGGATGCTAAAATGGGTGTTCAGAACAGGAAAATAATCCTTTTCTTGGATTACTGTTCTGCACATGCAACAGAAACAAGTGTACTCAGGAACATCTGTATTGAGTTTTTGCGGTAATTATTAAGTTTGGGGGCTTTTCTGTAACCCCTTCCCCCCCCAAAGTGTTATATTTCCACTCTACTAATCATGTAGAACACCAATATACTAGGGGCGTAGCTTTAAAATAAGTACAACATATTAAAAATAATAGAACAAAATTGCGAAATGACTCTTCAGCTAGTTTGTTTACGTTTCTGAACGAAACTTCTTAGACCAACAAAAGTTGCATTAAAGGGTTCTGCACAGCTTATCTTGTTCATATTCAAGAGGGCGTAATGTTAAAATAAGTAGAACATATTTTTAAAAAATCGCAAAATTGGTTTTTTTACGTCTATTAATGTCTACCGCCATTAATAATGGCTCCGCATTGCAAATTCCACGCTATCTATCGGCGACGGATGTCATCACAGGCATTTTAACAGACAATTTTTAACCTGGTCAGTTGCCTTTGCCGGTATGTTTCATGTCAATCTAATCCCGCGGATTTAAAACGGGGAAAGCAAGAAAGAGTGCTTTTGTGCGTTATATTAGCCTATTAAAGACTGCTTCTGTGTATATATTCGGCTGTAAACGAGTGTTTCAGTGCGTTATATGCGCATATGTGGGGCTTTGTGGAAAATTGTGTATTCATCTAGTGAGGTGAGGTTGATTTGGGCGTTGACAGAGGTATTGTACTACCGCCTGCATTGGGGAGTAAATTTATATTATATAGATGTGTTTTACGGCTCCTTTAAATACCTAAAATCCTAAATTCATAGTTTATTGTAAAACCCAAAAATCCGAGGTTAGTGTAAAACCCTACAATTCTAGGTTAGTTAAAAAATGTACAATAGTGCAATTCTAAACTAACGTAGGATTACAAAATTCTAAACTAACTTAGGATTGTAGAATTGTACACTAACAGGTAGCTTAACGTGCAAATGTAGTTATATAACGTAATTCAAACAAGGTTTTTCCGGACGTTTTTACCCCACAATTTCATATTCTTCCTAAACTATCCTAGGATTATTGGTAGGTAATGCAGAACATGACTATAGTAGCATCATTAACATATGACTAATTGTATATTATGTGCCCACCTAACCTAACAGAACCTAACCCCACAATGGGTTGAATCACTATTTTACATTTTTAAACTAACCTAGGATTGTAGCGATTTTAACTAACCTAGGATTGCAGTTATTTAAACTAACGTAGGATTGTAGGGTTCCCATCTAGTCTAAGATTGTAGGGTGTTGATCGGACATTTGATTAATATTGTATAATCTTATATTACTTTACAACCTTACAATCCTAGGTTAACATAAAACCCTACAATCCTAAGTTAGTTTAAAAATGTAAAATAGTGATTCACCCATTGTGGAGTTAGGTTCTGTTAGGTTAGGTGGGCACATATTAAAAAATTAGTCTTACGTTAATGCCCCTAGTATATTCGTGTTCTACGTGATTAGTAGAGTGGAAATATACCACTTTGGGGGGGGGGGTTTACAGAAAAGCCCCTAAACTTAATCATTACCATTCTTGCCACCAAATACTACCATGTCTGCAGCCTATGGATCAAGGTATCATTAATAATTTTAAACATCATTTCAGGTCACGCCTCTGTAAAACACTCCTCCATGATCTCCATGCTATAAAACCTCTTAAGAAAATCAGCTTGCTGACAGCAATGCACATGACTGCTGCATCCTGGACATCAAAAGTGACCCATTCTCAAAAAAAATTGAGCCTCCTATGAAAGATACTCCCGATGAACAGCTACAGCACCCAAGTCGTCCCACTCTGCCATCTCCACCCCTGCCGGGCAAACAGAAACTTGAAGGGAAAAAAAGTAGATTTCTAAATATACTCTATTGTGCATCACACAACCCCACCTCATTCCGAATGTGATCTTTTAAAGTGTGTCAAAGGAATGCAAATGTGAATTCATTCTAGTTGTGGTACCAGTCCATTTAATTTTACTGTTATATCTACATTTTACTTTTCTTTTTGTACATTCACAAATTCAATTTTCACTCTAATTTACAGTCACTGTTTGTACACTCATACTAATATTTACAAACTCCATGTTTGTGCAGCAATGTTACTGTGTAGTATGTGCCATTCTCTCTATGAAAATCACTGATAACATTTCACTCAGTTTGTCGTGTGTTCTTCCATTGTAAGTTACTACCTAAAGTTGTTTAATGTTCTTAAAACATTCACTTGTTCCAACCATAACATTTTATTTGTAAGTTTGGAGTGAGTGCTTGGGCCTTTCGGATGAAATAATATGACCTTGTATTCTTCTTCTCCCTCAAGATGTCTCTAGACATCTTGAGAAACTATGTTGCTTCCCAGTCTAATGTACCTGAATATGTGATTCAGTCTATTTTCCATTTAGATCATTTTTACTGATGCAAGGAAATACAACCAAGAGGCAAACTACCATTAAGGATTTCTTCAGAAAATGACAGTGAATTCATAATTTTTGGTTACTTATTAGCAAACTGTGTGTATTTTGCAACCAGAACCCAATTGTTTGTTAACTAATGTTCTAAGTTGTGCAACAAGCAGACAAAGTTTCATAAGAGATTGATAACATAACTTTTTTAAAAATTGTTGTATGAAGGCATCATTTGTTAAGTATGTAGGCCTAACTAATATTGTTCCAACCATGAGACAACTTCCATGAAACATTTTATATTACGTATTTTGCTTGTAGACAATTTTGTGTGCTTTAATACCAGGAGACAAACTGCCACAAACAATTATGCTTATTTTGCATCTATAGTAATCTTTTACTCATTTACTAATTTTATGATTTTGCAACCAGGAAATAAATTTTCATAAAGGATTATGTATTTTTAAAAAATATTTGTTTTGTTCATTATATAAAGTTGTGTGTTACGGTGCATACTTTTATATCTTTTGGTGTCCAGTTTCTTGAATTTTTGCATTTCCCTCTTATAGTGTTTTCCTGCTTATAGTGTCACTTTCTTGTGGACCCCTGAAGAACCTTATAAGAGGGTTCCACTGTAATACTGTAGTAATTTTAAGTTAATGTTATACATTTTTACAGATGAAATATAATTCTGTCACAGTGGTAGTGCACTTTTTGGTTGATTTAAATTTGAGTGAGACAAAATGGATTATCTGGAGTGTAGTGTTTGACAGTTAAATTCAAAAGAATGCCACAAATTTAACTGTCTCAAAGAAGGACATTATAAATGTAGCAGATTTAACTGAAGAGGATAAATTTCTTTTGAATTGTAGAACTGAAGACTTAAAAACTTTGTCTACACCATAAAAGTGTTTTCTTGAAGTTTGAATTTGTGCAAAAAGCATGCTGTGATCCCCTCCAAATCATAAGAAAAGTGTGAAAAAATGATTACGCGTGGTGACTGTACAGCAATCTAAAGGGTTATTGCTGAAAGGTTTTAAAGTCAAACCGGGGCAAAAACTGTGATCTAAGTGTATAGGTATTGTGTTTAAAAGTGATGGGACTTCTGATTATAAAATTGGTATCATTTTTAATTTAGTATAAGATATTTATAAATATTTGTTATGCATGGGAGAAAGGTACTCATGCCAATTTGATTTTTCTGTTACAGTGGTGGTTTGAATAACTTCCTGTATCTTGTTGCTCTACCAAGTTCATACAAGCCATTGTCGTCAGAACCATCTCAGGTTTTAATGAGGTTATATGGACAGATTCATGGTGAACAAGTTTTAGAATCTCTCCTCACAGAATCTGTGATATTCACGTTGCTGTCAGAGCGTGGCTTGGGACCAAAATTATATGGTGTTTTTCCTGGTGGTCGCCTTGAACAGTACATTCCAGTAAGTATTCAGTAGTGTGACTGCTAATTTATACAGCAACTCATTTATCTCCAATCTTAGAACTAGAGTATGCAAGTTCCACCCTTAGCATATTGAGTGATCATCCCCCCCCTCCCAATAGTTAAGGAGTGTGTTACTTAGAATGTGAAGTGGGTGAAATATTTTATCAGTTTACAACTTGTTTAAACTAATTGTTTCATTGTGTGTAACATTGCAGAGATATATAACTGGCATTCTCTTTGTGGATTAGTGAATAACTTTAGTCATACCCCTCTCCTCTTCCCAACCTGCAAAACTAAAGATTTCTGGAAATATTAATTTTATCTATTGACAGTTTTTCACCAACATGCTGTAGAACAGACAATAAGAGGATATATAAAAGTATAGGCAGATATGGGCTAATGAGGTGGCCATCATACTCTCCAAAAGTTGCCATCCAATTTTTTTCCAGTGGAAACTGAAATAGAGAATATAGATAATGCAATCATCCAAATATGCCCAAAGCATTAATTAATTTACCTAAATAATTTATATACCACAAAAAAATTATCCAAGGGTTTCATTATGTTCCAAGATCATTCCCATTTTGGCAGACAGCCAGCTTCATTCCACTCTATTAATGGATGCAAAGTGGTATAATTTAACTAGTCTTTTCTAATGTCCTCATCACTCCATGTAGGTAACCCATCACAAGATACAGAACCTTGAATCTTGGTCCTGTGTACCTTCAGTGATTCACCACTTTTTTCTTCCTGGCGTTCACAAGCAGCAAAAAGGTTCACACTGCATCCTAGAAAATGTATCTGCATTGCTGTGAAGATGTCCAGATTTGTGCTGTATTTCAGTCGTATTATTGAAGATGTTGAATCCACTGGACTAAGTAGCCAGCATAATGAATCATGGTCGATAATTAGAATAAAACATCTGCCATAAATGTAGAGGTGAAAGTGTGAAATTGCATTCACCACAGCCAGAAGTCACCTGCATCTTTCGCAGTAATTTCTCTCAGACTTGAGCAATACTTTATTGAAATATTCTAGTGGTCTCTCCTTCCCATCCTGAATCCGAGATAATTCAGCTTCAGTGCCTACATAACTAGCATCAATATCCAAAATGAATGTGCCCTCACTTTTAGGGTATCCTCCTAGGACTGGGGGAAATATCAGAATTTCCTTTAGCTTACTAAAATCAACTTTGTACTGTGGCCCTGTGAAATTTCCTTTTTGCCTCATTCAGTAGCTGTAGTGGCTTGGCGATAGAGGCAAAACCAGCTACAAATCGTCTGTAGTAGCAATAAGTCCAGAAAACTCCGCACCTCCATTTTTTCAGTTTGTGTCTACCAATTTCTTATTGCTTTGGTCTTCTTGAGGTTTGTTTCAACATCCTGGTCAGACATTAAGTGTGCCAAAAAATGTATTAATTAATTTTTTTTTTTTATGTGGCACTTTTTTAGGATTTAGTTTCAAGTTGACTGCGGCCACTTTAGGGAATACAGAACCTAAACATGATGGCTCCTCTTCAAAGGTGCTTCCTGTCAGAACTATGTCATCTAGGTATATCTGACAGGTATCTAAAAGGAGGACTTTTTCCATCAGGCATTAAAAGTTGGCAGGGGCATTACACACAGCCCGAAAGGCCTAACTTTGAACTACCAGGATCCTTTACGCTGGACACAAAATGCAATCTTATCTTGGTCCTCTGGGGCCACCTCACATTGCCAGTACACACTCTACTTGTTGAAAGTAGAAAACCATTGGGAACCTGCTAGGCTGTTCAGTGTGTCATCTATCCTTGGAATTTTATAATTTTTTCTTTGTCACATTATTAAGCTGGTGATAATCCACATGAAGCCTCGGAGAGCCATCTTTCTTCTTAACAAGTACAACGGGTGACGACCACGGACTAACTGATGGTTTTATCACATCTAACTCCCTCATCTCCTTCAGAATTCCCTCAACATCCCCACACGAAGCTAGAGGCAGTCATCTTGGTGGTTACTTTTTGTGCATGGTATCTGGAATTTATGCAGAGGCAGATTACATTAGTCCTTCCAATGTCATTTGGTTCACAGGAGAAGGCGTCCATATTTTCTGCAGTAATTCAGAGACAACCTTCTCCTGTCACCAGTTGAGGTTTTCTCTTATTCTTACTAGTTGTTCCTCTAATACTTCTGGTAGACGACATTTAATTTGTTTAACTCTAAAGCTTATGGAACATTTGGAAGTACCTGTGTGATCTGCTTGCAACATCGAGTGGTGCGAGTGTTCACCAAGTATTACAAGTCAATGTTCAATAGTCTCTGGTGTAATATCAATATGATTTTTACATGGAATACATATTAATTTAATTCAATAGTCAGACATCACCTGAAAAAAATTATACCACAGATCTGCAACCTCCTTTGTCCCCAAACAATTATAAAAACGGTAACGTATACAGCGTACTTTGCAGCAAGAAAAAATTAAATTTTTGATTGCCTTTTACAGAAAAACCAGAGGGTATTTAAACAAAACCTTAATTTATATTAATAGATAAGCATCATATGAATGTAATAGTATCACAGAAAGAATCATGCGACTTACTTTATTGCCTGAGGCTATGAATACGGAGGTTGTAACGTTTGGGCATCTTGTCCCTCAGGGTAGGGGTTGAGGTACTCTCCCTGCACTGCGTACGTCGCTTGTGGACCCTCTTTTGCCCTGCGAGGAAGCGGGTCAAGTCTCTTCTGGGCATTCTCAGCTCTGGTAATTTATTGCTGGACATGTTACCCCCCGAAAGGTGAATGATGTGAACCCCTTGCATTTCCCCAACCCTGTCTGATGGTGGGGGAGGAGGAGGGCTCATAGTCTGCCACTGTACAGCGGAGGATGGGGCCGTCCAGGGATATGTCTGGCAGCCAATAGCACCAGGGTGTCTCAGGTGTCTCATTACAAGGGCTGTTCGATGATGGATTCCGGATCTGCTGGTGAAAAGCCCGTGAAATCCAGTGATGATTGACCAGTGTCAAGGCCAGGGTCCTCCACTGGGAAACCCAGGAAGTCCAGGGATGAGTTGGGGGAATGGGGTGTACCTCACAGTGGTCTCAAGTGCATGGGCAGGGTGACTCCGTCGTCCCTGAGTGTGGGTTCTCTGGTGTGGACCCTGCTGACCTGGGGTTAGACGAGATTGGGAGTTGCGAACCCTGTGGTCAAGTCTGCCCCTTCCTCGGGGTCCTGTGGCTCTGGGGAGAGGGGTCGGCACCTGGCATGGTGCTGTCTTCATCTGGGTCACTTGCCGCGCACAGGTCATCGCGGTGAATTTTTTGCGGTCTGCCGCCCCTGAGTTGTATGAGGTAGGATGAGGTGCCTGCATGGACAACAATAGACCCCAGGTCTGTCCAGTGGGTTGCTAGTCTTTTGCAAAACTGTCTCTGCCCGGGTTGAAGTTCAGGGGGGCAGGAAGTCACGGGAGTGTTGCTCATGATGTAGGCTGCCTGGTAGGCACGCACTGCATCTCTCTCGTGCTGCAACCTCTGCCTCCATTGAATGAGGCTCTCATCCGGTTCTGCCTTGTCCCACACTTTTAACTGGCCCGACCTTGGCAGGCTTCACCTTTGCAAAAACTGCACAGGTGACACTCCAGTCACGGCATTGGCACACTTGCGCAAGCAGAACAGTGCCCAAGGTAGGTGCACATCCCGCTTTGTGTGGTCCTTGTCGATGCGTACCTGCAACTGGGCCTTCACCTCCTGGTTCCAGCGCTCAGTCGGGTTGCCCTGCGGGTGGTATATGAGGATGGTGTGGTGTCTTACACACCAACGGGCACAGTCCAGCTGCCATCTGCAGCCTGTGAACTGGGTTCCATTGTCGGTCAGAAGCATTCAGGGATAACCCCAATGGGAAAGGAATTCCGATTCCAGCAGGTGGGTGACAGTGCTGGCCCAGGTGTTACTGACCGGAAATACCTCCACCCAGTGGGCGAAGAGGTATGTTATGAGACGACGAAGCTTTTGTCCCTGGTGGTTCCGGGGTAGGGGCCCATCACATTGAGGGTGACTGTCCAATGGCTGGGTGGGCTAGCTAGGGCGTTGCTGCTCCGCTCCATCACGATGGCAGGTCTTACGCATCTGGCACACTACACATACATGCACATACTGGGAGGTCCCTTTGTCGACCCCGGCCAGTGAAAGTGTTCGCCCACAGCGCGCCTTATTTTGTTGGCGCTGAGGTGGTCTTCTGAGATGTAGTCGTGCAGTTGGTAAACAGCAGCATGGGCCGACCATGGTACAAACTTCCTCCCGGAGGTATCGTCATGGCGTGCGCATCACCGGAAGATGCCATAGATAGACCGGTAGTAATCCAGGTGCCCAGATTTACACACTTCCTGCCTACTCTGCGAACTCATCCATCGCCTTTGCTCTTGAGTGCCTCGTGTCAGACTTCGTCAAAGGTCTGGTCTCTGCATCTGCTTGCGCCATTGTGCATGTTGCCTCTGCCGACTGGTTGGGTGGCCGGTCTGCTGGCTCGCCATGATGGTGCAGGAAAAGGATGTCCACCCAAGTAATGTCATCGAATGCCTGATGGTCTGTGTTGAAGTGGTAGGACAACTCATCTGCTAGCTCGTTATGCTTGCCAGGGATGCGCTAAGACTACAAAGTTAAGCAATTAGAGTCCCAGGGCCCACCTCGGGAACTTCGTCTTCCGGCCTGCACGCCCTCCAACCAGAGTAGGCACTGGTTGTCCATCCTGACTGTAAGCTGCCCTCAAGGTGGTGGTGGTAGCACTTCAGCACTCACACGACCACAAGGCACTCACACTCATTGACGGCTTAGTGTCTCTCGGCCTTCCCGAAAGTCGCAGTCCCATAGTCAACTACAAGGTATTTTCCCTGGCTGCCCATCTGGTACAGTACTACGCCCAAGTCTTCCTCGATTGCATGTGTCTGCACGTAGAAGCAGCGGGAATATTCGGGGTTGGTGAGCAGGTAGCATTTGTGAAACTTACTTTTCATCAAATACCTGCTCTGCAGCATTCGTCCAGCGGTACTAGTCCTTAGGTGACAGTAGGTTGGTCAAGGGCACCGTGACTGTAGCAAAATCCAGTATGTAATTGTAGAGCCAGTTCACAAGCCCAATGAACCGCTGCAGCTGTTTGCATGTCTGGGGTGGGGGCTTTCCTTCGATCAGCTATAATTGTTCCAGGGATGGTTGGTTTCACAGTGTGTCCACCACTTGTCCTAGATACGGGAGTTCAGTCATGTGGGGGCACAGGTGAGACTGTGGTTCTAAGTCTCTCAATTACGAGCGCAAGGTGGTGGGTGTGCTCCGCCCATGACTTGGACCATATCACAGCGTAGTTGAGATACGCGACAAACAGGCCGATTTACCCATCAAACACCTGCGTCATGAGCGCCTGGAAGGTCGCGCTGGCATCATGTAGGCCAAAAGGCATGGAGCGAAACTGGAAACACCGAACATCGAGCATGGTGAAAGCAGTCTTGGGTCTGCCTGGGATTTGCGAAAAGCCAGATTTAAGATCTAACGAGGAGAAGACTTTGGTCTGTCCCAACCCTGCTAGTGTGTCAGTGATGTTCAGCGATGATGGGGGCGCATTCATAGTCAGTTTATTCACTGGCTTGAAGTTGACACATAACCTAAGCGTACAGTCTTTTTTGTCTGCCATGTCTACTTGAGAGTTGTAAGGGCTCTCACTGGGTTTGATCACGCCATCCCTAAGCATGTCTGCGACCTGGTCTAAAATACCCTGTAATGTGGGGCTGTCATCGTTGATGAGTCTCACAAAAACAGGGGTATCTGACACTGTCGGGATCTCATGCTGAGTGATGGTGGTTTGCTGCAATGAGTCCAACACCACAAACACATCGGGCTGTTGGTTCAACACAGATTGGAACACTGGCGCGTGTTCGGGTGGAACCCTGTGACTAAATTTGTCCAGCAACAAAAGTCCCCAAATTTGTCTAGCAATACAAGTCCCCTAAGGGGGTGAGGACGGGGTCTTGATACTGTAAGCAGTGCATCGGCTGGCAGTGCTGACATGGAGTTGCTCCTTGCTTACCTCAATAGTGGCATCTTGCTCGCGCAGCCAATACTGACCCAGGATGACGTTCTCAGTCAGCCCCTCTACCGTAAGAGCGGTCGCGGTAGTGGCCAGGTCACGTATCTGGATGGCGATGGTAGTCTGTCCCGAGATCCCTGCCGGCGAACCTCTGGTGGTGAGGCGAAATAGTCCTGGTTCCACTATCAGCTGGTGAGCCGGCACAAAGTGAGCGGCAATTAAGTTGTGCTTTGCCGCAGTGTTGATTAGGGCAGCCCTTGGTTGCCAGTCAATGACCACCGAAATGCGCAGCTGACCCCCGTTGCTCGCCAAGATGTGCCCCAGAAGAGGGGTGTTGTTGGCTTCTGCGTTGTTTTGGAGTGATGTTAGCTGGTCGTCTTCAAGGGGGTGCGGCCCACTCTGCCTGGCGCCCCCTAGCGTCAGTTTTCCAACTGCATGGCCCCCGTCTAGTGGGCGAGTATGAGGGGGCACCCCGGGGGCCAGTGGTATGTGCCCTCAGGGCATTATTGGTAGCGTGGTAGGGGGCGATTACCTGGCCCGCTGCTGCATCCTATGTCCTTTTCTGCGTGGCCTGCCTGCGGGCCCTTGGAGTGAGTGAGTGATTGAGTGAGTGATTGAATGAATGAAGAGATTTGGGTGACTCTTAACATCAAGGTCTTGAGAGCTGATGCAGGACGCTGGCTGTTGTGAGGGTGGCAGCTGGGCTTGTGCTGGCGGCTGGAGTGGCGGCAGCACTGTGTACCCCACGACAGCCAGGGCTTCTTCAGAATCGAAAACAGGTGGGGCCCTACAGATCGAGGGGGGATGGGGCCGTGAGCATGGCGCAGCTTACATAGCTCTCATCCATGTAATACTCCACTACACATGCATGGTGGAAGAAGCATTCACATCCCGGTGTGTTGACTCACAAAGGCGTTGGCGGAGCTCAGGGTGCAGTAGCTCAAGGATCATTTCGAGGGCGGCTTCTTCTCCCTCGCCTTCATGCAGACCGTGGAACAGGCGTGCCTTCTGCCTGATAAATGCCTCTACGCACCCGCCTTCTGCTTGTTGCAGACACAGCTCCATACGGCGCGTGACTCTTGCCTTGATGTTGTTGAACCAATATTGTATTACCTGCACAAACACTGACCACGGCATCTTGAACATGCCAGTGCATGACCATCAATCCCTGGCACTGTCATGGAACTGGTTCGCTGTGTGGCTCTACCACTCTTATGTAGGGATGCCATGCCTGAAGAACTTGTTCTCGCACTGTCTCACGAATTTCCCAGGTGCCTCCTAGGGTTTGCCCACAAATACTGGCAGTGGGAAACATGGTGTTGGGTCCCCTGACCCGTGTGTTACAAGTGACATGTCCACATTCTGCACTATGATGTCCAGGTGAGTGAACAGCACAAAACAGGTTTTGCAAGCAAAAAACCAGAGGTTGAAGAGTAGGGCTGGTGCAGTCACTGTATTTACGGCGGTAGCACCCCACACAACACACAGCTTTGCCGGTCGGGTCAAAACATACCAACATGGAGCCCTGGCCATGTGGTTCGGAGGCCTGACCAAGTCCAGTCAGTTGGCCTCCTTAATGCCCGCACGCACACACTTTGCTGTCCATCCCCGCTGTATGGTTCCCTTGCAGTTGGCAAGGGCGTACACACATGTGTGGGCCTATGCTCTTCCCTGAACTCATATTGTGGTTTACGGAGAACAACAGTTGTTAAAGATACTGTTACTCCATGCATGGCCAAGGTGCTGGTGCTCTTGGCAAGGAAGGAAGTGAAATAACAGAGCCCACGCGCACACAATATCCCTCCATCTCACACACACTGTACTCATGTTTCACGGCGTGGCTCAAAGACAGCCACACATTGCTAGGGGCCACATTATCAGGGTTAACTGGTGAGGTTGCATGTGAAGGTGGTAACATAGTTGTAATGTTCCCACAGCGCCAGGCCGTGATTTTGCACATGGCCACACAGAGAGCACAGACTCTAACTCAAGTCGTGGTGTTGCCACGTGGCTTGCATCAATACTGATTTCAAAACTTTTCAGCTCAATTGTAGGCCACAGAGCACGCCAAACCCAAGTAAATTGGGGTTTACTTTTTAACTGTGTAAATAACCGTGACCTCTTGCACATCATGTCCAGAGTCATCCGGCATTTATTACAAATAAAAAAGACATTAAACTGCGCAGGGCACTACACAAAATTAAAAGCAAACTAAACAGTACATTATTTAATGCAATGGCATGAACAACACTTGCATGAGACATCGCTTGAAAATCAGTAACATTTAAGCCAATAAGCCCAAATGCCCAATTAATTAGTTATGGGTAGAGACCTAAAAAAAAATAGCATTTGCGATAAAACAAAAAATAACGCAAATTTTAGCATTTTAATGCGAATAAAGCAATTTTTTTCGTTTTACTTCAAATAAAGCTATTTTGAAAACAAACCTATATTCACAGGATGAGTGTTACACAATGATCTGTTTTGTTGCTTTGCTAACTAAATATGGCAAAAAAAAAAAAACATACCGCCAAGCAATGAATGTTTATATCACGTTTTATGGTTGAGGTTAGGAATACTCATCGCACTGTTTACCAAACGTCCGCCGTCTTCGTTGCAGCAACTATTTATTTTTGTGTGTTAAAAATTTTGAATGTCTGAGTGTAAATAATTCGAGGATCACATTTTGTAGCTTTCTTTGAACAACACACCCATTCCATAATTTTTTTTCATGTACACAGTTCAAAAATATAATTATAACCTAACGAAAGTATTACTGTTACGGTAGCTGGAATCATTACAAAGCATTGACGACCATAGAATACACACGGCTAGAGAATATTTGACAGAAAATCAGAATGTAAATTAGCGCACGGGTTAAGATGAAATTTTCATTACTGAAAATTTAGCAAACGCTATAGATGGAAATTTTCTCATAAAATATGAAAAATTACGATTTTTGAGAATTCTAGTCGTAATTCACGAATTGTATGAAATCCTGTAGTATTTTTGTGAATTATTGTTTTATGCCACATAGTTTCTTCTGACGACGTATTTTGTGTGTTTTTTGCATATTCAAATACGAATGCATGTAGTTGGTCAGTAGATTTCTTCGATTTATCGCCATAAACGAAAACATGTTTTACTTTCCGTAACGTGTGTTTACGGCCATAAATAACATGACCGCAAGTGATGATGCATCACTTTGAGTTAACATTCTATTGCACGGCCCTACAAAAATTCATTTGCTCACTAGGAAACCCCGCCGTTGTAGTGTTCACATCTAACAAGCACCACGTTACCTATGGAATTCGCGCCAACTAGCTCGCTGAGTTTTACATTTATAGCATCTTCACGTTTTATCCAACAATTATTTATTATTTACAAAGCGGCACGGTAGTCAAAAATGTATTTTTATGGATTTATTTATGTAAAATATATTTGTAAACTGAATTTTCACGTATTTTAATCTTATATTTTTCCAGCTAACTGTATTTTTTATCATACATATTCTTTGTAAACGAAAGTTTTGTTAGCGGGCCTAATGGAAAAATCTGATGTTGAAAGTTCAGATAGTTAAAAACATAAAGGTCGAATTCTCTAAAAAATTTTCTGTTTATACAAGGCACTTTTTTTTTTAAACAGTGCTTTTATAATTGTGTATAAATTGTTTACATTAGACTCTTCATGAAACAGTATGCCCTTGCCAGTGCTTTGTGACCGTTGTTCCAGGTGTCAGGCAGAATACAAAATCTTAAGTAAGAAAATGTGAAATGGATTTCAATGTTTTCTGTTGATAAAGGAAACTAGCGGTTTAGTCTTAAAAACATTGCTGTATTTTCTCTGGGAGTTAGGTATTTTTGCAAGGAAATAATTGTTAAAAAACACTGCTTTTCAATAGGAATAACACTGCCAATTTCAGGTTTTACGAATAAAGTGATATTTCTCAAATTAGGTATTTCTTTATAAAAAGGACACAAAAAAATGGAGCAATTCTCATGCAGAAACCTGCATTTTTGTAGCAAGAAAATAACAGCAATTTTTGACTAAAATAGCATCTATTTAAAAAAAAACACATATTTTTGGTGGAAAATAACACCTACTTTTTCAGGTCTCTAGTTATGGGCCCTCCAAATCAAAAGAATGGCCAAGGTTGCCTGCGGGGGTAAGATGAAAAGGTTTTGAATACTATAAAACAGACAGAATGACTTGATCAGTGAATGCAAAAGGAAGGCTCCTGCATGCCTAGCAGCACGCAACCATCCAACTTGAGCTCCAACGAGAGACTGCCGAATGGCCGATGGAAGCAGGGACACTAGCCCGTGCTGAAGTGCAGGCCCTGTCGGACCACGTGCATTGATATGGAGCATGAAGGCAACCCTAATTACAAAAACGTGCACAGTAGTGCACTGAAAATTTAATACATCACAGCTTACTTACTAAATTAAAAAATATGCACAGGAGTGCACAGCAAACAAACATAAGATATCTTGCACACTAACAAAACCCTCTTCTGGTAGTCTCAGCTGCTGTTACCGAGAGTCATGCACAGGAATGCATGCCAACAGACATGTCAAAAATAAGCCTTGGAAACTAGTTCAGAATGTGCACGGGAGTGCACTGCAAAACACTTGCATAAACCCTTGAAGTAAGCCTTAACCTAACAAAATCCTTACCCTCTTTGGTCGTAGCCCAGCATCGGTGCACTTAGCACACGCAACACACAAATCACGTGGCTCTGCGTCTCTTGCGCGCAACCCATGATGGGGGTTATGCCGGCTGAGGGACGAGGTTGGATGACAATGCTTAAGTTTTTGTGAATTGAATGTTTTCTATTCCCAATAAATTACTAAACCCAAGTCAAAAATGTTTAATAATAAATAATTTAATACACCTAGTAAAAAGTATGCAAAAAATATGAATGGAGTAAATGTTAAGTTATTTGTGTGCATATTTGCCACTATCTTTTAAGTTTATCACTGATACATACAAAAAATAAGTGGCATGAGTTGCGTGCTTGAGTTTACTGTCTTTTCATTGAACTGGTTGGGCCTTCGTTTTAATATTTATTCCAAGTGATGCCATCTTTTCAACAAAATATCGCAACACACATCAATAACAAGAGGTTAAATACTACAGTTATTTCCCCCATAGTTGTAATAGGGTTAAGAGTCGGTGGGAGTCACTTATTTTTGCCATGCCAGATGCCAGAAATGTGTGTAGTTGTATTGTGGTGGTTAAGTTCTTTTTGCACTGCTCACTAGCTGTGAGGCAGTAGGGCACCTATCGCAGTTGTCAGATCAGCGGCAGTGCATGGAGGAAGTTCTCATGTTTCGAACGGCGAGCAATATGCGGCTTCCAACAGAATTATCTCGACTTGATGGGGACACCTTCCCTTTCTACTGTCCTGCAATATCACTGGTGACTGCTATAATCAGTGTTTGTCAGCAATAAGGAAACTGTTATAAGTAACCACTAAATATTTATTTTTGCCAGTGAGTTGCTGCAATAACTCATCTTGAATTCCATTACAAAAAAACTCCATACAAAACTTCACAATTCATGCTTTTCTATTCCATGTTATGAGTAGAATACAAATTACAGTTTAATTTACTATATATAACAGCAAAATTGTGTTAGTCATTCCCGTGACACAACAAACTGTATGTAAGTGGTTCTCAATTTCTGCTCATTAAGTGCCACACCAATAATTTTTTGTATAGTGAGCTAGAGTCCACAATTTTTTTTTTTTTTTTTTTTTAATTTAAATATAATCAAAACGAAAAGTAATGAAGTCGCTATCTAACAAACACTTTTTAAAAATATATAAAAATTAGGGGAAAAAATATAGGAAAACCTAGCGTTAGTCTTAAATCAATTAAACAGTATAATGAGAGTTGAAACATTTAGTAATTTATTCAAAATCTGAATGATAGATTCTAGAAAGTTAACAATTCAGCTATAAGAGACTGGCATCCTTTGCGGGCCATATTTCACGTGCCTGTTAAGGATCACTGTTGAACATAAATTACATATATAGGTTAGAAATCAATCTAAGGTAAACTAATACAACGAGACACACATTTCTGGATTACAAATAAAACATACTTACCGAGGTTAGCATGCTATTTACATTGTCTGGAAATTACTTTTTTTTTTGTTCTGTACATTATAATATATTTTAGAACAAGTAAAAGTAAGTAATACGAGCTATAAGAATAGTTATAACAAAAACATTATACTCAATTCCAAAGCTTAAGAATTTTTTCTTTCTTAAAAATAACACATTTTTTATATAAATTCTTTTTTGTACAGAAAACAAACAACAAATACCAAACATTATTACATTTTTCCACACAAAAGTTTTGAGGAGGGAGGCTGTAACAAAAACTTGTGCTGCCAGAAATGAAGCTTCTCGCAATTTACTTCCTTGTTTTCTTCCTCATTTGTTCTTCTGTTATGTAGACAAATTTCTTATTGGCATTGACCTAGTGTATCGTGGATCAATTAGCTCGGGAAGAAGGCAGTTGAGGTAAAAAAAAATTTAATTTTGGTTTCATTTCGGTGTTCCAGAAGTTGTAATTTCTCTCTATTCTTCTATTCTTTCAATCCTGATACCTAGTGGTGTCCATAGGCAGAATAAGCAATATTTACGTCGAGTGACGTGTAACTGTCTCTGAACTTGGAGATGAAAATTATGATTAGTTTTTATTTTCAAAATATTTCCTGTTTTGTCAATATTCCAGGCAGCTATTTTCTTTTTTTGAATTGCCTCTGTAGGCGTCATATGTGAAGCAGAAGACGGGCATCTAATTTCAACTATCCCATCTTCACCAACAAGTCCATCTGATGTGGGGCTGAAGAAGGGAATGTCAGGATCAATAAACAGTCCACAATCCAAAATCTTTGTTAAGTACTTTCTCCAGTGCTTCTTTTGCAATCTGTTCATTTTTCCTTCCATATTTCATTCCTTTGGTGTCGGTTCTATGGTACAATATACACTGAAGAGCCAAAAAAAACTGATACACCTGCCTAATATCGTGCAGGGCCCCTGCGAGCACGCAGAACAGCCGCAAGATTACGTGGCATGGACTCAACTAATGTCTGAAGGTATGCAGGAGGCAATTCACACCATGAATCCTGCAGGGTAGTCCACAAATCCATAGGAGTGCGAGGCGGTGGAGATCTCTTCTGAACAGCACGTTGCAAGACATCCTAGATATGCTCAATAATGTTCATGTCTGGTGATTTAGGTGGCCAACGGAAGTGTCTAAAGTCAGAAGAGTGTTCCTGGAGCCACTCTGTAGCAACTCTCGACGTGTGGGGTGTCGCGTTGTCCTGCTGGAATTGTCCACGTCCGTCGGAATGCACAATGGACATGAACGGGTGCAAGTGATCGGAAAGGATGCTTACGTATCTGTCACCTGTCAGAGTCTTATCTAGACGTATCAGGGGTCCCATTTCATGCCAACTGCACACGCCCCATACCATGACAGAGCCTCCACCAGCTTGAACAGTTCTCTGTTGACATGTAGGGTCCATGGATTCATAAGGATGTCTCCATACCCGTACACGTCCATCTGCCCGATACAATTGGAAACGAGATTCGTCAGACCAGGCAACATGTTTCCAGTCATCAACAGTCCAATGGCGGTGTTGGCAGGCTCAGGCGAGGCGTAAAGTTTTGTGTCGTGCAGTCAACAACGGTACATGAGTGGGCCTTCAGCTCCGAAAGCCCATATCAATGATGGTCCGTTGAATAGTTCGCAAACTGGCACCTGTTGATGCCCCAACATTAAAATCTGTGCCAATTTGAGAAAGGGTTGCAAGTCTGTCACGTTTAATGATTCTTGTCAGTCGTCGTTTGTCCCGTTCGTTCACAATCTTTCCGGCCGCAGCGTTGTCGAAGATTTTATGTTTTACTGGATTCCTGATATCCACAGTACACTCGTGAAATGGTCGTACCCGAAAATCCAAATTTTATCGCTACCTCGAAGATGCTATGTCCCATCTCTCGTGCGCCAACTATAACACCACGTTCAAACTCACTTAAATCTTGATAACCTACCATTGCAGCGGTAACCTATCTAGTAACTTTGCCAGACGCTTGTTGTCTTATATAGGCTGCCGACCGTATCGCGTTACTCTGGTTGGTTCCATACCTCATACATTTTTCAAGTGCTCAATTAATCTGGAACTGCCTGTACCAGATGAGATGATGTTAATTAACTCTTAACATCCGACAGAATGGTCTGTGTGCTCCATAAACTGTCAATAAATGCAGCAATTGAGATGTGAAGTGTATGGTTCCCGACTGAGCTGGTCTAGGCATTTAAAAAAAGACATTACATTGTTATACATTAAAAGCATGTTACAAACTCTTTAAAAAATAGTATTTTATTAATATGACCTTATCTACACAAGATCAGCAGCAGTAAAAATTGTAACCCTAAATATCCTTGAAAATGGGACAATTTTTATATTTGCTTTTCTGAGTAATAATTACTTTCAATATTTGTTACGTGTTGCTGGTCTGCATTGACCTTGGCTCGTCACGCACGAGTGAGCGGAAGAGGAGGGTTTGAATGGCAGGTGAGCAATAATCCTATTTGTGTTTGAAGCTATGAAGACGTGCCGCCGCACATTCTTCCGCCTGGTGGAGTGATAAACCTTTTGTGACTCGCACGCTGACTCTCAGAAGATCAGGTTTTTGCATTTATCTGAAGAATTTTGTAGTCATTTACTGTCCTAGTTTCTCTCGGCTTGACTCGGGGTGCGGTGAACCTTCCAGGTCAAGGTCAGCAGTTATTAAAAGTACATTGGGCCTCCAAACCGGGAGTTGTTGAGTTTATGAGTGGATGAGTGGCTGGAGTTTCAGCGACAGACGATGAGCAAGGGGCAAGATAATTTACCAGCGAGAGGAAAATCTGTGACTGCGAGCATCAGAGCAGGCTGGACTATTGGACTGGATGCGTGAGTGAAAGACATTACAAATGATGGCAAAAGACAGACTGAAAGTGATGGGTATGAGTTAATTAACTCTAACCAAACAGAGACATTAATGATGACATTAATTAGAGTTGAAATAGACATTAAATATTGCACTCACTGAGAAATGAAGAGAGTATTAGTGGAGATAGATAATTTAATGCTGTAAATAATAGCTGTGTGAGTAAATTAAAAATAAAATTTAGTTATGTCATTTTTATTAAGATTTCAGTCCCTCACGAATTCTGATATGCCCCTCAGTCATCTTGTAACAATATTATGGACAAGACAATTAAGGTGCATGTTTCTATTAATATTTTCTGTGAATCGCGAAATTAATTTTTTTCTATTGTTTTAATTTTAGATAATTTATTTATTTTTTAAAGCATTTATTTGATGCTAAAATTAAAACTAGAACTCTCTTTAACATTTTATAAAATGTTAAAGAATAACAGTGGCATCTTACAGACTGTAAAAAAGGCTGAAAAGCAACAAACTACTTAATTTAACACTTAAGCTCAAAATAATTTTCTAAGTGAACAAATAAGAATCAATATTTACAGCATTATAAATAAATTTCCACATTAACACAAATCCATAAAAATTTAACTAATTTAAACTAAATTCCAGGAATTTTATGTTAACATTTATAAAAATAATTTTTTATCACCAAACTGTTTTTATTCACTAACAAATTGCTTCATGTAGATCTTAATACTGCCATTGTCTTCTACTCCTCCATGGTTCACCACTACGTATTTGCGTTTTATTTTCTGTTTACTCTATCCTACCTGCTCAATAAGTAAGTACTGCCCTCCATTAACATTATTTTTGGTAAACTTCTGCTAAGCAAATCCTTCATCAGATTCTGGATTGGTGTATGCATCATTGTATCCAAGTCTTTTTCTTGGCGGTAATGTGTTATTAGAAACTTCATAATCAGAATCACTGATATCATGGCACACCTTATTCTTGTATAGCTCAAAATAACTGGTTCTACAACTTAACATTTCCTGGGTATAGGGACGAAGCGTGGAAAGACAGTCCTGAGCGGATATTTGGAACTGGAGTGAATTTGTTCTATCATTCCTCTAAAAGTTTTTGTGCTGCTCAGTTACAATATGGGTGACCAAAATCGCTTGAAATCCTGTATCATCATCAGAACAAACAGTGTAAAAGTCTTCTTCTGATCAATAACTTTTCTTGTTATTATTTTCTCCCACACCACCCATTGTAGTGTGCCTCCAACACCTTCTTCTGCCCCTTTCCCATGTGAAATGGCAAAGAAGCACCACTCTCCATCCACGCCAAAATCATTTGCCAGATAGAACAGGTTTGTTGTTGTGTACTTATTTTTGAATTGGCTGGCTTCACCATCAGAAAAAATTAAAACCACCTGAATATTGTGTTTAACTTCCAAGTCATTTATTATTATTTTGAGGAAAACCCATACACGGCACTTATGACTTAAGGTGTCACTAACAATTGAGTAGCAATTCTTTGATCCACCTACCAGCCATACAATACATGTAAACATGGTTACTTTTATGTTGCTCCCATGTGCACTCTGAATCTCATTCTATGATACACACGAGTAATTCTCTGCAAAATGACTCTGATTTAAGGCATATTTTGGCTGCAAACACTGCTTCTTTTGGTCAAATATAGAAACATATTTAAAATTTTGGCAACTTACTTTTAAGGATTTCTGTAGCATTCTCTACTGACCCTTCAGTCGTGTTGAGAACAGGGCGACAGTTGATTTAATTCCACTGTTTCCACTAAATATTAGTTTGTATGTTAAAGTCTTTTGGTATGATGTCCAAAATACGTTTTTTTGGAACATTTCTCACACAGTCCAGACATACATTTTTTGTTTGTTAGTTCACAGGTCAGTTTAAGAAGCAACTCTTGTCCAGTCTTAGGAAAGCTGGGTAAGTTTTTTGCCAGTCCTTCAACCTCATAATTGAAATTTGCATGACACTGGCGCACATACACACATTGCGGCATTTGAGAAGATAAAACATACTTCGGTCTCAGGTCATAGAACTTGCTCTATTTGATAGAAATATCGGGATTTTCTGTGGTGGTGAATAATGCATATGCTTCTTCCACTGTCATGATAATGTTTCTTTTCTGCATTTTCTGTGTTTTGCCTGTATTTTTATTATTTGTTTGGCAGTCATGCTTACCAGGGGCCAGGCAACTGACATCATCTCGTGTAAAATGCTAAAACTTTTTCCTTCACTATACTGCTTAAGTAAGTTGCTGCTTTCATAAGAACTTTTTAAATTAAATTTGAATGGTAACTTATTAAATATAAATTTTTTGACTACAGCCAACCTTTTACTTGGAATTCTGTGTGTTGCCTTTCCAAGAGATTGTCTGTATTTGATTGAACCCAAGTCACAACCGTCTATTCCAGATTTCATTTTCAGTTCTGCTTCTTGCAAATTTTTCTTCCTTAGTCTGTACAATCTCTTTCTTTCGGTTTCTTTAAGTCTTTTTAGTGTACAATTTGTGTCTTATCTGTGAGAGTAGGTTCTATTGATTCCAGCTGCTCTCTTTCTTTAGCCCTAGCTACCCTTTTTTGTTCTGGATGTTTCTTCAATCTTTCTTCATCCGGTTTAATTTCTCTATGTGTTTATACACCTTCATTCGGACTTTCTCCCTCGCCAATTCTTTTTTTTATCCATCACGTCAGAAAAGAAAATGAGCAAAAAGTAAAATTACAAACTTGGTTAATTTAATAAACCTGTTTACCACTTAAAATTTTCTAAATTGATTAATAGGCCTAATAAGATATAAACTGTCATATTAATCTTAGCTAATACGTTGGTGCATATTTAGGAAATTTAAATTGTTCTACAAGAACAACACAATGGTCATAAGTATTCCCATGACCCTAAGCATTACAGATGGGATACATTTCAGACGTTTAATAAAATTTTCAAAATGACAATAGTCAACATACTTTGAGGTCATGTCCATATCTAGCTATATTATCTAGTCATGTGTAGTAAACAATTTTATAACATTTGTTTTATGAGTAAAGTAAACTTTCTTGCTATTTTGTTTTGGATGGGACACCATCAAATAGTCATAAAAAAAAATTCTTACTAATCTTCAGAATAGTAACTGTTAACAATGAAAACCATATTGATGAAAGACAACTGCCTTTATCCACCCTTTAAGTCAGCTATAAAAAATAAGTTGCAAATGGTTAATGTTACAGGGCCACCAACTTAACCTATTTTATTATTGTATACATGGTGATTAGTGAGATTTGTTTTACAATGCAAATGAATTTGTGAAAAAAATTATTTGGGGAGGGGCAAAAATATACATTTTGCTGGTTGATTGAGAATATGTTATATATGTATAACACTAAAAAATACGGAATCTTTTTCAGTTAGGTTTTAATTGTACACAGTTTTGTCCATTTTGGTATGGAATGGCTGAGAACATACCTGATGGTGGTATTCAACCATTGTATGTGTTTCCTTCATGCCAGTTGTTACTTTTTCAGCAGTTTAAAATGCTTCTGCATGTGAAAAAAATATCATTCTAGGAATTCTGCACTGGTGCAGAAACTGGAAAGTGAAGTCAACTCGTGGCTGCAAATCAGCCTGTCCAAAGGTTTTATACCCTTTAATAATACTTGTGTCACAGTGCAGAACCGTCCACACAGTTGACTGGCATGCATTATGCATGCAATCTCACTTGTACTAGCTGATGGTGCCTCATTAATGAGCTCCACTATTTCTGAAACCTGGGTGTTTTCACATAGCACATCACACCGGTATGTCTTTTGGTTGTGAATGAACAAATCTTGCATTAATTTTCCAAATGCAGTAAATTTTAGATCCTGTAGTGGTGCATTATCTCCAGCTGCACCATACACATATTACATATCAGCTCTGTTTCATCAAGCATTTAATGTCCCTTCATTTTGAATATTAACAGTGAAATGTCACTCTGCTACATAACTTTACCTGCCAGTATGCAACCTGCAAATATTTGAATTTTCTGGTTTGTTTTCTTGAGCTGCTCTTCTGAGAATGTTGGAGCAAGACAACTTATTTTGCTAATTTACACATTATTTATGTACGTTACCAATATAACTAATGAGCCTACTTTCTTCTACATGGGTGCAAATGCAAATAATTTTTAATGAAGTTCTTAAAAGCTTAGATGGTAGGTAGGCAGGCCTTCACGTATTTTTTATAGCAATATTATTAGAGACGAAATCAGAAATATTTATAGGGCTGTCGTTTCGAAAATAAGTGTCTGAGCTGCTTAAAACACTTAAGTTTACATGGCCTACCACAGTACTACTTTTATGAAGAATTTGGTAGAAATTGGTTGAGTTGTCCCTGAGATATGGCATAAAACCTCAATTTTTTATGAGATCTTCATAAATGGAAAACAAAAAGGTCATATATGAGCACATTCAAAGATTTTTTATAGATACTGCCAGTATACGTAGTAAAGTTAAAATTGGCTATATAGTTTAGTAGATATATCACACTCAGCTAAAATTGTTTTTAGCCACCATTTTTTAAATGTCTGGCACACTTAAAACATATAACGGTACAACTTATTCGCCAAATTTTGTAGTAATAGGTTGATTGTGTCTTGAGATATTATATAAAAACTCAATATCGTAATGTGGGGCTATGTAACAAAATCACTGAGATATGAGAGTTGAAACTTGTTTTGTAGTTTCATAAATATAACAAAATTAGCCAAAAAAATTGATATGGCCTTTATTTTGAAAATGTTATGTACTCAAAATATATCAATTTGCATGGTCTGCTGTAGTGCTACTTGTTTGCCAAATTTGGTGAGAATGTATTGTTTTTTTTTCTGGAGATATGACAAAATTTTCATTTTAAATTTTATGATATTTTGCATTATGATGGTTTTAATATATACTACCAGCATACAAAGTTATGTTAGCATACAAAGTTATGTTACAATTAATTACATGCTTTCAACGATGTAGCATACTAAGCTAAAATGGCTATATGGCCGCCATTATTAAAATGTAAGTGTCTGACCTACTTAGAACATAGCAGTTTACATTAACTGCAGCAGTACTACTTGTCTGTCAAATTTGTTAGGACTCAATCAATTGTTTCCTGAAATATGATATAAAAATTTAATTTATTTGTGTGGCACTATCTGACAAAATGGTTTACAAAAGAGGCTCTATGTAGACACATTTGATAGTTGGTATTGTTGCCAGCATACAAAGTTCAGTCAGCATTTATTACATATTTTCAATCATATAGCAGCAAACTTAACTAAAATAGCTATATAGCTGCCATTTTGACAATAAATGCCTAATCAACCTAAATTGTATACAATTATATGGCCTACCATAATCTTAGTTACCTGCCAAATTTGGCTATAATTGGGTGAGTAGTTTTTGAGTTATAACATAGCCCTAAATGAATAAAGATTTTATCTCCCAAAATGATAAACTAACAACAATATCTATTTATAAATTCAATGTTTATTATGCACTGTCAACATACAAAATTTGGTTTATTCAGTTGAACTGTTCCCGTAATAGGACATATCACACTAAATATTACAATGCCGCCATTTTGAAAGTAAGCACCTCTCATGGCCTGCTAAATATTAAAATGCCACCATTTTGAAAGTAAGCACCTCCCGTGGCAAAAAACTATAAAAGTCAGATGTTATTACTGAGTACTGTATGTGTACAGAGTTGAGTGAAATTTGGTTAATGCATTCAAGATTTTAAAGGGGGACGCGCGCGCACATAGGAAAGTGATCTCTTAAGACCTTCTTTCCTTCGGAAAGCAGGTTAAAAATCAGATAAGAATGATATCTTTTTATAACTCAGTACTTCTTTCTCAATAAGGGGAGCAAACACCATCTGATCAAAAGTATCGGACACGTTCAAAACAAAACCATGGCCAGGTAGGTCACGTGTGTTAAGAGACCGGGACCGTCATACATTGAAGGTGGAACTAGAACATAGCTTGTCACTCTGTGATACCATCACCCATGTATTCTGCAGTGCCACTAATTGTGCAGCTAGCACCATAACTGTGTGCTGGGAGTTAGGATGACTGGAGTTCATGGCTCGGGCATCTGCCCATAGGCTGCACATTATGCCTGTGAACATAAAGCGTTGTATTCGATGGTTCCACTGGAGTGTGGATGGCTGGGAAATACAAGATTTGGAGTGATGAATTCACACTATATCATGTGGCAGTCCGATGGGAAGGTTTGGGGGTGTGGCAAATTCTAGGTGAATGCTACATGCCAGCCTGTATAATGCCCATGGTTAAATTCGGCACAGGTGGGGTAACAATGTGGGGGGTATTTTGTATGGAATGTAGCTGGTATTGAAGTACAGTTGTAAGCAATCTGAATACCCACTGAATAAGTTTGAAATTAACAGGTACACATTTTGATGTACATATGAAAGTAAAAATTTCCTTGTAATTTTACAAAAATGGGGGGTGATAAATTATTTTCAAATACAAACACGTGACCGCAAACAGTTCCTTGGTGGTTTGACAAAAGACATCTTTTACTGCTTCAACACATGGCAACCTGCAAGCGGTTTATGCTGGAAGAAAGAAAACTCTTTGAAAGCTTGTTATAATAAGCTTCTTTGAGTTGATACAGCAATAAAACATGAGTATTTTAATTCCAATAATTTAGTTGGAGCTAAATTAAGAGGCGTGAAATTATAGAGATCTTGGCCAGTGGTGCCCCGTGGCCATCTTAATGGCCTACTGGTTGCCAGTATGGACACTGAAGGCATTCTGGTATGTTATTGCCTCAAATGCACCTTGATATTTACATTTTAATTACATTACCTAAATATTTTATATATACAGTAGATTTTCAATAGGCATGATGACAATTTTTTAAAATACATTAAATAATGTTCTTACGCTTCCACTATTTACTAAAAATCTATAATTTTTCCAGGAAATTAAGGTTTAATAGCAATAATTAGCCATTAAAATAGTTATTTTAAATTTCGCGCTAAAACGCTTAAAGCGTAATGGCGCCGGCTTGTGACGTCACGCCTCGCGTAAACAAACCTCAACCAGTAACAAATACTCGACAATAGTCAGACAAATTAAGTTATTTTGTGTTTTAAAATGAATTCTAAAGTGTATAAGTGGTGTGCAGTGCCTAAATGTACTAACACATCGATAAAAACTCCCAACAAGGTTTTCGTTTACGTTCCAAACAACAAAACAATGAGAAATAAGTGGTTAAATCTTGCAC
>NQII01000114.1:961563-1015232 GCA_002778355.1 Clitarchus hookeri
ATGAGGCGTGACGTAATACGCTGTGATTGGTGTTTCACAAAACATGGCGGATTGTCGTATTTCGTATTTTTATTTTAATAATATAATATTAATCTCGCAATTAATGTGAAATTACGTATATTTTTTACGATCTTTGTTATCTATTCTAATAATTAAAAGCATTATTTTTGTATTTCTTTGTTACTGTCATCATGCCTATTATCCATGCTAATGATACTCTACCTATCATGATAGAGGGAGTAAGCATAAACAGTTGAAAAAAAATAGTGTATATAAAGAAAGTAAGCCATGTAAAAGTATGTAGACCCTTCTTTCATGTACGGCTGTGCTTATCGTGGCTTATCACCAAAAGTGCATGAAATGAGATGCTGCATACAGTAAAAAGCATTACTATGCAAAAAAAGATTTTTTTAAAGCTGTATCAAAACAGTTGAGCTCAAAATTATATCCATTACGACACATTGCCCACCTTTTCAAGTTTTTGGAGAAAGACATTGATACACACATTGGATCCACTGTCGAGCTTTCATGTTTGTTAATACACAAATATTTTTTAAGAAAGTCTTAAGTTATGCAAGGTTAGAATATTAAATTTTTACCAATATTAAACTTTATTTACATTTGCATGCAACCTATTCTGTGATCTGTGTTTGCTTAGTAGAATTATTTTGGTGTATTCCTTGTGCAGCTATGTCTGTGTACTTGAACCTACACTGTCCCAAGTAATCCAGCAGTTTGTCAGTGCACTGCATTAACTTGCTATGACTCGCACGTATACTGATTTGTTCTGGGCTGTCCACTGATGACTCACTAATGATAGCCTGCATTTTTGCAGCTGTCACTTTTCCATTGTCACAAAGTTATTTAAAACTGATCTTACAAATCTGTTGATAGCCACTCATTGAGATTTTCAATATTATTTTCAATCTTTAACAATAACAGTCCAGTATCAAGTTTCCCATCAAATATATTTTTTAGCATTTATTTATATGGAAAACCAAGAAAATTTTTAATTTAGATGTTTAGTCCATCCTTGGAAAAAATTCTTACCAATGTCGCAGGTTTCACTGCTAGCCATGCTGAAGAAATTAATTTTTTCCAGAGTAAAATAATATAAGTTTTTATATTGGCAAGAGTTTTATGTAAGCCAGCACAATATTATTTTTTCGTTCTCAATCACACTTTGATCCATTGGTTGAATTGGAGAAGTAACATTTGGTGGTAGAAATTTCACAGTAATCAGGTCTTCAACAGTTGATGCACAAGCACTTAGTTTCTCTTCTTGTATGGTGATTTTGTGTATTCAGTACTTTATTTGAATTTGGTTTAACTTTCAGAAGATGCATTGAAATCTGCCTCTATTCCCAAGGTTTCGTTAAATAACCTAGCTTTCTTTTTCCGTGCATATAGGGCCAGACATAGCTGTTCCTTTGGCTCATTTTTGATTCAACCAACAAATTATTACATTTTTGTTATTACGTCTTTGTATGTTGAAGTTTTCAAAGTCTTCTATGTCGAAGGGCAAGCACCATCACAGATTTTAGTAAAATTAAAGAGCTCTTTTTCTTGATTAAATTTTATTTCATGAACAGCTTACACACTTACAATTTCTTGCAAGTTTCATTACAGTTTATTCATTTAATAACCTAGAAATTAATTATAACTTATGCTAAATAGTGAGAACTACATTTTTGTGTATGCTAGTTATAAAATCCATGTTAATGTTGTAAACTCAGTTATAAACTTTTGTTAACGGGGTGAACTGGTGAGGCAGCAGATGGAAGTGGTAACGTGGCCATGATTTTGCACACAGTCACGTGGTGAGCACAGACTCTATCTCAGGTCACGGCGTAGCCACGTGGCTTGCATCAACACACACGCATACCTCTTCAACTCCATTGTTGGCCACGGAGCACGCCAAACGCAAGTACAGGGAGGATGATTACTTAAACTTAGCAAATAAGAGTGACCACATGCACGTTAGATCCAGAGCCATCCAACGTTTATTACAAGGTAAAAAGACATTAAACTGCGCAGATCGCCACACAAACTCAAAAGAAAATTATCTAGTACATTATATAACACAGCAGCATAAATAAAACTTTTGCATGAGACCTCGCCTGAACCAGGATGTTGTTACACTCTGTTACATAAAAGCCAAGAAGCCCACAGGCAAAAATAATTAATTGCGGGTCCTTCGAATCAACAGAAGGTCCAAGGCTGGCTGCAGGGGTAAAATAAAAGGTTTTGAATACTATTAAACAGACACAATGACTTGATCGGTGAAAGCAAAGATGAGGTCACCACAAACGTGACACATGTCCGTCTGGCTTGAGCTCCAACAAGAGAGACTGCCGAATGGTGGTCGGAAGTGGGGACACTAGCCCACACCAAAAGTGCAGGTTTCGTCTGACCACGTGCATGGATAAGAAGCATAAGGGTGGCCATGATGAGTACAAGAACATGCACAGGAATGTACAGCAAAGTTAATACAGCAATACTTACTCACAAAATTACAAAATTTGCACAGGAGTACACAGCAAACAAAAACTAGATCTTACACACTAACAAAACCGGTTGCTGGTGGCCTTGGCCACTGTTACCACAAGACGTGCACGGGAGTGCATGCCAACATATACAACCAAAAAAACCTTACAAGCCAATTACAGAACGTGCACAGGAGTGCATGGCAAAACACACAAACCCTTAATGAAAGCCTTAACCTAACAAGAGCCCTTATCCTCTTCAGCCGTAGCCCACCTTCAGCGAACAGTATTAGTTGTGACACACCAGTATTGTGAACGTCAGCTATTGATGCAGTGTTAAATGCATGTGCATATCTAATCAGACAAAGAAAAATAACAGCTATGAGTGTCTTATACATGTTTAAAGGGCATCTGTCATGGCAAATCTGGCACACATATGTTGAAGTGTAACAAGCTGTTTGTCTTGTATAAATGTTACTTTTCTTTTTATGCAAACGTATTATTTTATAATATTCATCCATGTATGTCAGTATATTTCTGAGGTTTTTATGTTCCTTATAGAGACATAACGACTGAAACATATAATCTGTACATTAATAATCAAGAAAATATTGTATTAGGCATATTTTAGGCCTAAAACTACAAAGTTATACTTTAGCTGTTCATTATAACACAAATATAATATTGATCATGTAAAAAAAGTTTGTTTAACCAAGCATTACTCAAACTTTCAGAGGTAGATTAATGTCTTATGTAGTTATCTTTTATATAATTTAATCAGATCATAAATGTAAATCATTGCAGAACCATATCTACATATAAAACATTGGTGCTTAACATGCAGAACTACTTTTACATAAAAAGTATAATTTTACATATAGAAAGAAAACTTTAATATTTACACTTGTATGAAAACAATCTCCACAGACAAATAGAATTTCCTGGTGTCTTAATTTGTTACATTACAGAATAAAACAAGGTTTGTAAACAAATGCCTTTTCTCTTGTTTCCTTTCATGGCAGGCACTAAAAGATTGCCATTTTCTAACTTCAGTCTAGTACTCAAATGTAGTATATTATAGCTTGGTCGCCATTCCAACCCATTTTATTTTTATAATGGCCAGGTAAAGCTGGGGCTCTGTTTATTTTATTTTTAGGTGAAAAGAGGGATGAGGAGTAGTAGGGGAGCAAAAGAGTTTTACAATTCAAGGGAGTCAATAGTGGCCTAAGTGCCATTTGATTAACCCATATAGAGGTGTGGGGGAGAGGGACACAAAGTGGTGGCATCTTTTAACCTGGGAAACTGTTCTTCCTCCCCCCCCCCTCTTCCCCTGGAAGGTGTGTTGTGGTTGGCTGACGGGTTCCCCTACCCCTCAGGATCTGTGCTGTGATTGGTCCTTTGCTTGTTGGGGTACTCTTTTGGGCGATGTAGCGCCTAAGTGACATTTGTGGAACTTAGAAATTTTTCAAGATCGGGCAATGTTGTAGGTAGAAGGAGATGAGGCTGGGTGAGAGGTGCTCCTTTGTTTGAGTCTCGTTAAGGGTAATTACTGTATAATTAGTGTATAATGAATAATTGTGTGTGTTATATGGGGTTTGAATATTGGTGAGAGCAGAAAGAAATTACATTTACAGAGATTAATAAATACCTGATTGAATTTAAAATGTACCAAGAGTAATTATGCTAGGTACATGTAGGAAGGAATTGCACAGTAACTACACATGTTCACCCGTTGGCTGCCGAAACTCAACTGACGTAGGAGATGTTAGTATGAACCTGTTGTATGTCCACCATTTTTGTTGGTGTTAGGCTTACTGGTAAATGGATGAAAAAATTTTGGCGGCCGTCATGGAGTTTTATGGTTACACTGATTGCCACAAAAAGCGCTGTGTCATTAGCTTGCTGGCCGCTCACATGAGAGGTTGTCCCTGGGTATGTCTACCAGTCAGGAGTTCCGGTGAGAGGGTGAAGGCCCCCCCCCCCCNGCCAGTCAACTGCAGCCGCTGCCGAGGTTTTGTGGTTGCTTGGAGCCACAAGGAGCGCTGGGATCTCGCGTGGCAGGTATAGTGGCAAAGAGCCCTGTTGAGCCCTCATTCAACAGTTTGAAAGTGAGAGTGCTGGGCCAGCCAAGTTTGTCCCATACTTTTCACCCCAATGTATTCACACACTATAAATTTTCTTACTTAATTTGCACCTTGATTGCATGTGTATCTCAGACATATTTTTCTTGCGTGTCTAAATCATCTAAGTTTTCTCCACCCTGCTAAAGACATTTATTCATGCATCAAGATTTTAGCCCATTAGGTTGGTAGAAATTATGTAAATATAGACAAATAAGTATGAGTAATTATTATTAAATTAAAAAACATAAATATTTAAAACATTCTTTATTATACCTTTTTATAAATATCACAAAAACCTTGCATACTAAATAAATACATTCTTCCACTACTATTTCCCTGTCCGCATGAAGAACACACTATAGATATATATATATATATATACACATGCACACACACATCGCACACACACAAACATCATCTCTTATGCTACTTATTTCTCTTCTTTTAAGATGCACTAAATGTTCTTTTTATATACACTGCAAAAGCACTTNTATATACACATGCACACACACATCGCACACACACAAACACAAAAATCATCTCTTATGCTACTTATTTCTCTTCTTTTAAGATGCACTAAATGTTCTTTTTATATACACTGCAAAAGCACTTAGACGTGGGCCGACGACTAATGTGAAAATGTTAGCTGCTAGTTATTTTGTTGTAGACAGATGGTTCTTGCAGAAACACTTTGTAACAAATTACACTTGTAGCATGGTGGGTGGCGAGTTAGCACACTATACTTGCGTTGAACTGGCAGCAGGTTGTCTGTGTAGTAGACAGGTGTCAAGCTAGCACACTATACTCACCTTGAACTGGCAGCAGGTTGACAATGTGGTAGACAGGTGGCGAGTGAGTTAACTGGACTCATGTTGAAGTTGTTTCAGAGTTGAGCTGGCAAACTCGTAGGCGAAGCGTTGTGTAGACAGGCAGGTTTTGTAAACAGGACAGTTTGGCAAGCAGCTAGGGAGCGATACCATTCAACATGTAATTTACGGTGGAATTCTGTAATGCCCCCAAAATATTGTATCATGTCGCGAGACGACGACTCTGATGTCCACATTCTCGGCAGACATTTTGCGATCTCTTTAGATATACGGAATTGTTCATCATTTTAAAAAATAATTTTTGAATGTGTTTGCTCCCTAAACACGTTTTTCAATATTGAATTTAATGTATGGAGCTATCCAAGCCTTCTGCTCAAATCACAGAACGCTTTGAACAGCGTCGAGTTTGGCATCATACATAAAATAGTTTTTCAGTGTTTCCCCGCGTAAAACATAATTTTTCTGTGGCGCAAGTGTTAACATTAATTTCTCATTCTTTCCGTTTGGCAGTATGGTACTGACTAGAGCAAGAGACAGATCTGCTAAGGCATCATGACATTCAACAGAAAATTACTGATCAACTTCTGCGAAACAGCATATATCCCTGTCATTATCCACGTTAGCGAAATACCACATTGAAAATTTGTTGGCTTGAACCAACTCGAAATTGTCAATAGGTAGTTTGCACTTTGTGTGACTGTACAACCCATTTACGTCAAAGTAGCAAATACAGGACGAGTATAAAATAATACCCCAACTTTGAAGGTTTATAATATCAAAACCAAACAACCTACAACCTTGATTGACCAATTAAATGAACCGTGAAACTGTAAAGTTGGTTTACCATACATTCATAAATGTTCAATGTGACCACGAGCGGCCTGAACGACATCTACACAATAATCAAATTCGTTCCACTCTCTTGTCAGCAAATCCGGTGTTACGGTTTGGATGGCGTCCGTAATTCTTGTTTTGAGGTCGTCAATTTTAGCCGGCAATAGTGGACGAAACACTTGATCCTTTATGTACCCCATAGAAAAAACTCACAGGATAAGATCCGAGCTTCTTGGGTGCGAGTGATGAAGAGTCTGGTCACCAGTTGCTCCTAGATCAATCTAGCACTGCGGCATTGTCTTGTTCAGGTATCCGCGAACAGCTAGGTGCCAATGGGGTGGCGCACCATCCTGTTGGAAAATAAAGTTCCCTGCCACCTCTTCTGAGGAAACAACCACTCTGTAAACATGTCCAAATAAGGGATTCCAGTAACAGTTGGCTCGTGAAAAAAGAAAGGGCCGAAAACAGTGGCTTTGGATACATTGCAAAATACGTTCACTTTGGGGAAAACGCGCTCGTGTTCGGTGGTTTCATGTGGAGGCTCCTGACCCCATATTCGCACGTTGTGCCGGTTCACCTTACCATTTGTATGGAATGTCGCTTCATCGCTAAAAACCAGCTTAGACTAACACACAACACACGCTCATAGTGTGATGACAGACGCTCCCAGTGTCATCTCTCAGCACATAAAGGAAACATCAGACCATCCCCTTCACATTGACATGTCAAATGCTAGCCCGCTACCCCTTCACCACCTCAAACCGAGAGTTACGAATGCCATCCAAACCATAACATCAGAAATTCTGACAAGAGTGTGAAATGAGTTTATCGCGTAAATGTAGTTCGGGTCGCTCATGATGGTCACATTGAACATATATGGTAAACAAACTTCACTGTTCCATGGTTCATTTGATTGTCAATCAAGGTTTGTAGGTTGTTTGGTTTTGATATTATAGACCTTCAAAGTTGGGGTATTCTTTTATACTCATTCTGTATATTTCTCTCTCTGAATGGGATCATAGTCTTCACCCATGTAAATATTATTTGCTTGCGCATGCCTTCTGGAAACCTGGGTAATACCACCTCGAACCCCTCTCTCTATAAACAGATATTTATCTACATCTGTTAACAGCTCTAGCCTCACACCAGTCTTTAATAAGAACATCCCAGGAGAGGGAAGGAGCTGTGAAGTACATTGCAGGGTCCAGACCGTATGCTACCAAACATACGGCCCTGAAATTTTCAAAAACATTTGCCAACAAACACTTGTCCCCATGTAAATACTGCATTGCATACTCTAATAAAGTTTGGCGATTGAACACATTTCATGTGGATTGAGCACGAGTGTAATCCTAATCACTTATGCCCTCACATTTCATTACATTGTGAAATACATCTTTAGGTGGGAGCGAGTTAGTATTCAGACTGTAAATAGACTTAGCAAAGTCATAAGGAAATACTCCCCTTCTCTGTGTCAATTCAAATTGTGTGTTGTCTGGAAACTGTGAGTGGGTGATACTCAATTGTGCAGATGATAAATTGCCTGCAAGTTTTTCCAGAGATGCGCTCATAAAGTTGAAAGAGTCAATGAAACATAATTGCACAATTTGTGTACCTCCTTGCAAGTTTTTCCCATGGGGAATGTGAATTTTACGAGGTGTTTCCAATTACTATAATCTCACCTGGGTTTTCAATTACAATGCTTCAGCCAGGCTGTGTGATATGGCATGGAGCTAAAGGCTTCATTAAAAAGTGGGCATAATAATTTTGCAAATTATGAAATACAAGTTAATTATTTTTCAGTCTTATGTGTGTGGCTTCTGACTGCACCTATTAAGTGATCATGACCAACCACAAATACTTTTCCAGGCAGCTTATTGCATATGTGGCAACTTATTTGCGCCATAAGTCTAGCCCTGTCAGCCATTGTCAACGGTTTCATTGGAACCATTGCGCTGTATGTGTTTGCAACCCACTTCGTTAACTTTACTAATTTATCCACCATTTGTTACACACAATCTTCACCCAAGAATTTGTGTTAGTGTGTCAAATTATCGTTGAATGCGCACACGAACAAAATGCTACTAGCATATGGATCATGCTTATTAATTTTAGTTGTGCCAGTGACACCATCTTGTGTTAGTCATGTGGACAGGGGTTCCAGATAAGCTTCAGTGTTGCAGTACACAATAAACCCCATTCTTTAGTTTTTTCCAAAAATTGCTTACCTGTAACCACTTATTTTCCACACTCGGAAATGTAGCTTGTACATCATTGCGTTGGTGACAGAAATAATTGTTTTTTGCGAGTTTCTCCTGACGTGTAAAGTATTGGAGACATTGTTCGTAAACAAAAGTTTTGTTGTAATAATTAGTTCAACTGCCTGTGAAGCAAGCGTGATAAGTCCTTATTCAAAACAAATTGCAAATGGGTGGTACGACCACTGACACGAATAGCTAACATATTTACATGTTCATCAAACTGCACAGGAGAAATGCAGATTGGTACGATAATCCCCTCTTTTGCATTATCGAAAGTTTTGTCAACAATATTCCTATCCTTGTCTACCACTGAATAGACGTTGACAGAAATTTTATTAAGCTTCTCAAAATTTTTTATACTGTGTAGCATGGCGGGAGTCGACAAACCACTCATATTCAGAACTCGACAAGGTACTGGGTACGAATACGGTTTGTTGAGATTGTTTCTGGCAGGAAACAAACTGGCTACTATAGCATACAAAAAACATTTGTCTGTTGCACAGTCAATGTTTATACAAGCTTTCCTATTGGCAATGAAATTAGGAGCTTTGTGTAGAAGCACCTACAGTGAATGGCCTGTATTGAGAAATAAGAATGTTCCTCTGTAGTATTAGTTTCAAACCCCATCTACTTCCCCTTCCACAAAACTTGCTAATATTCTTGGTGAGTTGAGGAACGAGTTCATCTTCATAGATTTTACCATCATCAGATGAATGGATGACAGGTATGGATTTAATGCTGAATAGAATGTCTCTGTGGTCATTCCCTCTACCACTGTGTGTTTATAATTTTCAACAGCTATAGACAAATTTTTAAAGGTTGGTGTTGCTTTTCACTTGCGGCCAGAAAAGGAACTTTACACCTCCTGAAAAATAATTCAATGTCAGCATCTGTATCAACCCGATCATTATATATTCGCGCATCCACGTCTTCTCCCGAACAAAGGATCAAGGAAAATGTCCTTGAAGTTTTCAGATAAACTTACATCGAGTGAGGAGTCTGAAGTTAAGGATGGTTGATCCTAAGATTTGCTCGTCAAGCACGCATGTTTACTTGAGGGACTCTGCTCCATTATCTCATCAAACTAATCTACCCACCTGTATCAACTCTCTACGCTCCTGGGAGGCACATTTCTGAAACAAAAAAAAACACAAATGAATAACAATATTTTTTTAATATATGTATGTAAAAAATAAAAACAAAGTGAAAATTCAAAAAATGGTGTATCTAACATTTAAACATGTACGCTTATATTTAAGTAGCCCACCTTGTATTTAACTACACACACACACACATTATATTTAACAACCTATCATTTACGTTAACAATTCACGATTATATATTCAAACTAGCTAAGAATTACAATTTTACCCTCAAAGAGGTTGAATCCCTACCAGGGCCGCTCCAGATGTTCTAAGACTTTAAAACTATGCTACGGGAGCATCCCCACCGTTTTAATGAATTATCAACATAATTAAAGTTATATTTAAAAGTAGAAAATCTTCTGCTTAGATTTCAGAGTGACATGCCGCGGGTAACGAACACTGCAGCAGATAATGAGAGCGATGTTGCTGGTGTAAGTGTTGAAGACAAACTAAGGAGACCTGTGGTTTGAGATTTTATAACTTTGATGAGACAGTTTACGTAAAATGTAGCACCGCCCCCATCTTCCTAAAGCTATTATATTATAAAGGACAAAAGAAAAGGCATTCCCTATGCTAGCTTTTAAGCAGGGATGCATCCTCCCCGCTCCCCTCGGCAGGCGGCCCACTCACCCCCCAAGCCTTTGCGAGCAGAGGAATTGCTGGCGCGATGCATGTGGTTTAGAATAAATGTGTAGCTTAGAAAAACTTGTGTTAGCTGTGAAATACCTTTTCTTTTCACTGTCAATAAACAGTGTGGAAGAAAAGTTTTTTTTTTCTGCGGGTTTAGGCAGATATGAAATGCATTTTGTATTAAAACACGTGATTTTGGGCAACTTTCGGGGAAGACAAACTATTATTGTGACCTACTTTTGAGACCACACCCCATCACAGTGTGGAAGGGAAAAGATGTTTTTAGGTCAGACAGATATAAAAAAAACTGCTTTTTGGTTAGTCTAAAGAAAAAACTACCTTGCCGGCAAGCTAGACAAGGAAAATTTTATTCCAACCTGTGTGGTCTGTTTGTACATGTCTACATACTCAGTACATGGTACGTAATTTTCCCCAAGTAATTGTGTTTGAAATCCTCTTGTAACAGAGTACAGGAATTATAGCAACACGTTACTACTTTTTTTTATAATAAATATGTTGACATGCATTTTATTTTATTTAAATCACAAATCATATAATTTCCAATGTGCTAGCATGCATGATCGAGGTTTATATGTCATAAAAACACAAGTAATTTTTTTCATTATTTCTTGTATTGAATTACCTTTTTTTCTAATACATACAGCACTGATATTTGGTAAAAAAAAATTACACATAATTTTGATATATACCAACACTTTGACATTAAACTTTAACATTACAAGATTGATTTAATACATTACAATTTTGATTTAATACATCTTATTTACACTCGCATGTTAATATTTAATAATGGTTATAGGCTGTTTACAATTTCATTCCAAATTTTTTAAATAGATTCATTTACAATACCTTAACTTGCTCTTGTGATGTTTACATTGACATGTCACAATGTTTGCACTTATCTTGAGTAAATTTGGGTTGTAAATTATATGTTTGCATTCAAACATCGTTCCCTCATTCTGGTGCATGCAACACTTTTTTTTTTAACTAAATCTGGACACGTCTTCAGGTAATGAGAATATACGTCATCTAAACTTGCAGGAAGCTTAGTATTTGCTGTCATATAATACATAGGACATTTGTTTAAGTCAGAACACAGAATTAATTCATGTGATTTCTTGTTCGATAACGGAAAGTGCATAACTTTAAAGTGAAAAATAGAGTTGCAACTTTCAGAAAACTGTTGAAGCAAGCCGTTGCTCCAATATGCATACTCATCAGTAGATTTACCTGGATTGATTGTAACATGTGGGTTGCTGATGTCATCACAGGCAAGTAATCAGAAAATCAGACTCCTGGAATCTTGTGTCAAAGTCAGAGGCAAAGTTTAAACGTAAGTGGGGTTGACACACACACTTAAAAACCTTATTTGCTTGGAAGGGAAAGTGATATCTCGCAATGAATGAGTTGGGCCACTGGAAGGTGAAGACTGCTGGAGGAGTCTAGTCGGATGCTGTTGGGAGTCGACTCTCCCTCTTCAAACCAGCGAGGTCAGGTGGCCTTTCCTTTTCAACCCCGTAGTTCAGCCATCCACCTCAGTAGCTGATGGGTCGATCTCCAGGCCCGCGGTGCTCTGTCTCACAAATTTCTTGCACACGCAGGAAGTTGATAATGTTCAGTATGAAAATTACTTTTCACGATTATGTATTTTCAGAATATCTTCTATAATATATATTGGTATTAAAATTACTGCTAATTCATTCTGTTGACTATTACTTTCTGGCAAAGCAGGAGATGTGCTGCGACGGAGAAGAGGACACAAACGGACACACATTCGTACAAAGTTTAACAAACACTAAAAAAAATTTAAAAATATTTTCATAATACATATTGACAACAGTCAAGATTGCAGACCATGAAACCCCATGATGGCTTCCAAGATTTTTTCACCCCTTTACCAGTAAGTCGTAACACCAACCAAAATGGCAGACGTATAACATGTTCATACTAGCGTCTCCTACGTCAGTTGAGTTTCGGCAGCAGATGGGCGAACATGTGTATTACTGTGTTATTACTTGCTACATGTACCTAGTGTAATTACTCTCAGTACATTTTAAATTCAAATTGGGTATTTATTAATCTCTGTATGTATAATTGTTTTTTGCTCAGAGATTCAAACCCCATATAACACTCAATATTATTCATTATGCACTAATTATGCAGTAATTACCCTAAACCAGACTCGAACCAAAGACAAACGCACCCACCTCACCACCCCCCTTCACCCCTCAGCCCTCTCCACACCACCCCCCTTCACCCCTCAGCCCTCTCCACACCACCCCTCTTCACCCCTCAGCCCTCTCCACACCACCNTCTTCACCCCTCAGTCCTCTCCACACCACCCTACTCCCCACACCCTACAGCACCACCTGACAACCTCGAAAAATTTCAAAGTCCCACAAATGTTGCTTGGGTGCTACATCACCCAAAAGGTACCCCAACAAGCAAAGGGCCAATCACAGCACATATTCTAAGGGATAGGGGAATCTGTCAGCCAACCACAACACACCTCCCAGAGGGAGGGGAAGAACAGTTTCTCAGGTTAAAAGATGCCATCACTTTGTGTCCCTCCTCCCCACACCCCTACACAGGCTAATCAAATGGCACGCCACTATTGACTGCTACTATTGACTCTCTAGTTTCATAAAACTCTTTCGCTCCCCCTACTGGAAGGTCTTAGTTTGTCTTTGATGAGACTGCATTTTTTTTGCAGTTCTTGCAAGACAGTGTCATTCTTAATTGCATAATGTTTTGACGGAGCAGTGGAAAATTTTGCTCGTACAGAAATAATATTCAAATTATTATAACTTCAAAAGTTTTAACTTCAATGAAAGAAAAAACATGATAAATACATTGCTGTTCATACTGTTGAAATACACACGGTAGGTAAACATTGTTATCGAAGTTAACCTTACACTCATTGGATTTTCAATATAGGCCTAATAAACAAATTTAATTTTTACACTACAAAACAGAGTTGTCAGTATGGTTATTTTAGGTCACTTACATTTTATACATTCTGATGTGTGTTTTGAAATACATATTTACAAAACACACAAACTCCCTGTTTATAATTCATAATCACCATTACAACATATTGTTCTGGCAATCCTTGGATGGTTACTTAACTAAAATAATATTTTTCACTCATACAAAATAATTTATGTGCAGAATCCTCCAGTAAATGCAACACTTTGCCAGTTTCCTGAAACCAACTAACTTAAACTTCATAACATAAACATATTTGTAGCAGTCCTGCTTCATGGCAGTTAACAGAAAATAGCAGACCAAAATGCAATTGACACGTGCCTATATTAAATTTCTCTCAAGAAAATGAAAGGCACCTTAATCCAACGATGCTTTAATAAAAACAAATGCAATTACCAATAAAATATTCTTATGACACCAAAAAGCATTTGCATAAACATTACTAAAACGGTCACTGTACAATGGTATTCACAAGGCAGGAGACATTTAAATGATTGTAAGTGTCCACATGCTCTGTCATATTTGCTAACATGTTTTTGATGCCATTTGCTAAAATCCAAGATTTAAAACTTTAAAAATGTAATTTGTACCATAAATGTTACAGGTATAATTAAAGTTTTAAATTACAGCTTTTAGTTCTGAGTACTATTTTCTTCCATAGTTATCATCCAGATTGCCAACATAACATACATCCTGCAACAACTCATCAGCTGATATACTGGACAAATGAGAGCATTTACTGTTTACATACTGCGTAGGTTGGTCACATTGTTTGTCAAAATTTATCCCACTGTATTAAATGAACAATAATGAATGTATTATTTGCCACGCCCTGAGGCAGTTGTAGTACCGTAAAAAGTTATATTGAAAAGGTTTTTTCAACCCGGGCTTCTTACTTCTTGTTTCAGCTCAAATATTCCCAAACAGAATGGAAAGTGATGTGGATAGAATTGGTGTATATTGCAGAAAATTTTTCCAGAAGACTGGTTGAATGCCGTTATGTAATAAAAATGAAAAAAATTAAATTGTTATTGCTAAATCTTTGTCCATTACAGCCACATTGGTGGTTTTTAAATTACAAGTTTATTAAAACCTTGAACCTATGTGTACACTGCTAAAGATTCAGCATAATATTGTTAAAAGATGCCTGAGGAGTGTACCCAAGTTCATGAGGGATGGAAGTCTTAAAAAATAAAATAACTGTTGACGCCTACGGCGTCTCTAGATTTACTCGTCCGTACTCAAGCTATAGTGGAGCTCACAGGCGGGTACGTCAGTCAGGATTTAGGGCCGGCAACCGTGACGAAAAGGGACAGCGCTAGGACGAAGCGACCATCGGCATGGGGAGGTCACGGTAGCAGGTGACATCAGGAAGAACACGAGTGCAGCGTCCAGGGGGAGATCCCGAAGCATTCACACGACGACGAACAAAACAACAAACCTCGAGGCAGAACAGAGGGACAGACGCCAGATTCCGCGAGCAGGCAGGAATGGCGAGGCTGCGATTTGTCCCAGGCTGTTGACCACAATATGAAACCCTGAGAGCTTTTGGAATAGCGGGCGGAAATAATAGCAGCCAAGCCGGAGGACTAGGACGCCTTCAATTATTTCCGCACGGACGGAACTGAGTGCAGAAACTTGGCGACTCAAACAAAACAGCAGACGCTGGACCCAAGCGCGGAGAGCTGGAGTACACGCCCGCGGGTGATTACCCAGGGGAACATGGCGGTCCCCGGCTACCTGCAGTGGCGGGGGCAGTCCAATATAGCGATGAAGCCCTACAAAACCGGAGGAGCCCGAAGAAACGCAGTCAGTCCGTCGGGAGCAGGAGACGAAGTCAGCGGACGGGCGTCGAGGAGCGCGGAGCGGGTCCGCATCGGCAGGCCGCCGACGAGAATCCGGAGGGGCGCAGCGAGTCCAGGAGAACCAGCCGACACCAGACGCAGAGGCCTGCAGTTCCAGGTCACCTGACCTCAACTGCAGAATCACCTACCAGCACAGCCGAACAGATAAGTACAGTCATCCAGCGTATGTGAAGGACCCTGAGTAGTGTTCCGCGAGTGCTACGAATATCTGGAATCACCCAGCAAGTACGAAGAAGATTATCCCCCCCCCCCCCGACGCGAACTATAAGTAATCCACGTACATAAACGGGAGGGAGTTGTCTAGGGAACTTGTATGTCGATGAACCTGTTAAAGGAATAATAAAACTAGATTGTTTTTGAACTCCAATCGCCCTGTGTTTACTTAAGTAGTAAATTGGCCCTTTAGACACCAGTATAAACACTTTCTACCAAGCGGCAGCTTTGGTGCTTGTCACTGTATTTGTTTTTTAATTCATTCTCACAGCTATTATTTACAGCGTTATATATCTATCTCCACTATTATTCTTTTTATTTCTCAGTGAGCGCAGTAATTGTCTATCTCAACTCCAATTAATGTTCTTCTCTGTGTGTCTGTTTGGTTATAGTTAATTAACTCACACTCATCATTAACACATGTTCAGTCTTTTTATTGCCATCATTTGAAATTTCTTTCACTCATGCATCCAGTCCAATAGTCCAGCCTGCCAGTTGCACTCTTAACTCCACCGATGCTCGCAGTCGCAGATTTTCCTCCCGCTGGTCACTTCCGGCACCACTCATTGCTATTCTGGCTCATCGTCTATCACTAAATTCGCACAATCGCCCTAACTCCAGACGCTCCTAAACTCCCATGTTGGAAGCCTGTCACACTTTTATACTACAGCTGGCCTTGATCTGGAAGGTTCAATGCACCCCAAGTCATGCTGAGAGAAACAAGGGCAGTGAACCAGAAAATTCTTCAGATAAAAGCAGAAATTAGATCAGCTGAAGGTCAGGACCGCGCGAGCTGCAAAAGCCTCTATCGTGGCAGCATGCGCAGCTGCAAGTTGGTCTTTGTTTTTGCCGCCCGCTCTCGGGTTACATGTGTGACCTTCAGACATGTCTGCTCTCGCAACCGAAGCAAAGCAGCGAGTGCTTAACACTGTGTAGTATTTTCTGTTATTTATTAGGTACTATTGAATTGTTGAAAATGTTAGTAGAAAAATTGAGTAGTTCCTTTGATATAGAAAATAGAAATTCATCGTAATACTAGATTTGCTAAAGGATTGAATGGCCTTTACAGTTGCATGCTTTTAATGGAGGTTTCCAGTTTCTGCCTATGCTGCTTAGGAAATATCTTCTTTGCTTTTTTGAAAGACTGAAGGATATTTAATATACACTGCCGGACAATGGAAATAGTGCATCACGAAGAAACCATGCAACAACCATGCAATGATGCAAATAGCAAGAGTACAGGCTGGTATGCACATGATCCCATATTGGTGCTTTTGCATTTGACCACGCACCTGGCAGTGGCATTGCAAGCACTGACCAGTGGTCATGGACACTAGCATGTAGTTAAAACAGCATCAATGTGAGAAACATCAGATGATACCAAGCAAGTATACGGAATGAAGAAGAATGCTGGGATGATGCCAAAGACATCACTTTCACAATTGATGTACTTTGAGAGAGGGCTCATTGAGCTGAAAACTGCAGGGTGGTCGTATCACTATATAGCCCATTATGTAGATTGTTTGGACCATACTGTCCAATGCTGTTGGGAGCAGTAGATATGTGATGGCGGCTACACATAGAGGAATGGCTCAGGATGGGCGAGGTAGATTATCAGTCAAGGGGATCAATGGATTGTGCACCAGGCGCAGATGGATCCCATGGCAACCTATGCAATGATATTGGCCAGTGTTTGTGCCCCTGTGTGCCCATGAACCATTTCCCAGCGCCTTGCGGAGGTGAGTTTGCGATCCTAGTGCTCATTATGTGTGCTGTCGTTAACTCTGCAACAGCACAGCCCTGTGAGCAGTGGTGCTGAGCAATGGGAACACCACAGACTGGCAATGTGTGGTGTTTGGTGATAATGCAGCTTCGTTATAGGGATTGATGATCTGCACCCATCTGCGGAGGGCCCTTGGTGAACGCCACATTCCCAACCTCTCTATGTAGTGGCACACTTACCCGACGGCAGGCATTTTGGTCTCAGGAGCCATAGCTTACAATAACTGATCCGCTTTTGTCGTGTTACATTGAACATTGATGGCCCAGCGGAATGTGGATAAGGACTTAGCTCCATCCAAATGTGTCTCCCTCCTTCCCTTCTAGTTTGCTTGAAAAGTATGTTTTATGCTGAAATGACACTGAAGGGGATGCAGCCTGTTTAATAAACTTGTATTTGATTGTAAATAGCTTCCTATTTTTTATCATTGTTTTCTTGATTTTTACTGTAAGTTTTGCTTACGTAGTCTTTCAGAATGTTGATTTCTCTGATGTTTCTCCAAAGTTGCTTTTGTTAGTTCGCAGATTTTTCAAGATGTGCAAAGTAAATTAAGAGTTGCAAAGGTTAGCTTGTTCACATTTAATAGATCGCTTTTGAAATCTGCCTTTGAAAAGACTCTTTATCCATATCTACATTTAGTTCAACTGTAGGTGGCATACCTCAAGTAATTTTGGCAGTAAATAATGAGCAATTGTTTATTGTTTTATGTATTAGTAATTAATTTTACAATTAGTGACAACTAAAATGGTTTTTGTTCTTTATATATGTCTGAATATAATTTGCTGTAGTAACCTGTATGTGTTGTGTAATTATTTATGTGTAATGTGACTGAGGAATGGGCACTAAAATAGGTCCATAACAGTGTTCATCAGTCTACCTTCTTATTTTTGTTTGAAATATCTTGGTATAGACTAAAACCAGGTTAAACAGTTGAGATGCTATAGAAATAAATGACATGACTTTTGAAACAAATGGTTAATAATTTTTTTTGCTTGCCAGGCTCGGCCTTTAATAACTTCAGAACTGAGTGACCCCACTATCAGTGCATTGATTGCAGAAAATGTGGCCAAGGTACATGCCATGAATATACCAATCAATAAGCGGTCAAACTGGCTGTGGAACACCATTTCAAGGTACTAAATTTAGTTATACTGGTGCATTAATAGTAAAATATTTATGTAGTCGTTAGCATCATATTTCTTGCCTCATACTAGTGAAGTTGGAGTGTTGGTTATCTGTGGCATAGAATATTTGTGATAATGAGTTAACAAAATATTAGTGGATGTACCGAATTATAGTGTTGATTGTCTTTGCTGGCACATTGGTAGTTGAGGCCAAGGAGTACATAAGTGCTAAATGCTGCCCTGGCACAAGTCTATCAACTTAATCCTTTCCTGTTGTAATGTACTTATCTATGATGTATTGGAGTATTGAAGTTGAACAGACCATCACATCGTTGAGAATAGCCTCTCATGTTCCCATTATCAAACAATGTAAACCAAGCAGTATTGAATTCGTTTTGTCTGTACAATAATAAAATTCACTTAAAATATACTTTTTTTTTTTAAGCTACTAATTGAATGCTTTGGCTGATGATTAACACCGTTGCCAATAATCTTCATACTTACGAGAAACATGTGGATTATGCCAAAATACATTTTCTTGTTTTGAAAATATGCCATTGCTAGCATATATCATTGTAAAACTTTACCCTCCTTAATAACTATGTACATTAAAAATTTCTCCATGCCAAGTTCTGTTCATTAAATTCATTTTCCCATTATGTGGTCTTCGACAGTACTTTTGTGGATGTGTTCATGTCCAGAAATAACCAAATTTGTAGATACTGAAAGTAACTCATAAGATGGTTTTATCCTTAAAATGACTATTGTTTTATCCTTAAAATGACTATACTGCAAATTACATTAATTCAGTTTGCACAGCTACGTAAGTCTAGAGCTGTTATTACATGATCATGCAAAAGGATGATAATTAGGGATGTCAAAATTGATTTCTCGCTAGGAATTAACGTATACTATTCCAAGTCCCGGCAAAATTCCTATTTAATTAAAGCCAAAAATATCAGCTACTATCAATGTTCAAACTTTTTTTTTTATTATACATCCTAAAAATTATTTATTCCGTCTCTAAAAATTGCATTCAATGATGGTTCGACTATGAAATAATTAAGATAATATTCATATCTTCAATACAAATGACCCTACACAATCTATTAGGGAACCATACTTAAACTGTTAACAAGCCTAGATACAAAATTTCTAACACCTTATAAGCAGCCTATATTTTGGTGAGCCCTTAAAACTAAACTCCATCAAGTTTTCAACGGTTATAGAGGTTTTTCTTTAATTTTCCATTTACATACTTGCTTATCACTGCACCGACCCACGGACAATAAAGATGATGTGTTGTAAATGAAACACAACACAATAGGTATAATATTATATGAGATCGCTATAAAAGTATGGTTTACAGATCCACACTTAACAAATGTATGATAAAACTCAATTAATTTTCCACGCACTCTCACTCACTGCCATCTGCTTTTACCGTTTTACCACGTAGCCATGGTGTACTAAACTCGTTACGCACTGTAACCAGGAATTGTTCCAGTGCAGAATTTGACATCGTAAATTACACACCACGTAGAAACACCTACATATTTAAGCAACCATTAAACTGCATATATGTGGGATGGAAACTGATCTATTTACAAACAGGTGTAATACGCGTTTATTGTGTGCGAAAGCATCACATTTTGTACGTCGGCAGCCATGTTAGTAATGTGTGAACTGTGGAGTGTAAACAGGAGGCAGCAGTGGTGCCATATTTTCATGAAAGTGATTCGCAGCGCAACGTTTCCACACCAAAGACATACGTTTGTATGGAATTTTTTCTTTCAACTAGTTAAAAATGTTAATATAAATAATAAAAAATTATCCATCAAAACAACACAGGGAAAGACTGTTCAGCACAGCTGGTGTAATATGTGATAGTAAACATAATAGGTTGGACCCTGAGAGACTGAAAATGTTGGTCTTTTTGAACAAAAACTTGTAAAACTGTTCTCCATATATGGCCAAAATTTCATAGAATTTTTTTTTTTATAGTATTACTGTATATTATAATTCCATTCTAGTTATATCTGTAAGTTTTTGGTTCATTTGTCATGTTTGACAGATAAACTGTATACAGCAAAAAATACATATTTGTGTAAAAGTTGACTAATATATTTTGTTTTCTCACGTTTCTATTCTTAGTAAGTAATTTTTTTTTTTTTTCCCTTTCAACAGATATTATTGACAAAATCTTCTTGGAATTGTAATTGGAATCAAGGTAGATTTTCTGCATAGGTATCGAGAATCGGAATTGAGAAAAATAGGTATTGTGACATCCCTAATTATAATACTCTGCAAAACAGTTATACACAAGAAAAATATTTAAAATGGCAAGAAAATATACATTTTTTTAATAAATGAGAAACAGTTCAGATTTTTCAGAAATTTCTTTTAGTGGAAAATTACTTAAGTCCAGTAGCTAATTACATACAAATCAAATTTTGAGCTTATTGTTAATATTTTTAGCTTCAGAGTTATTTGCAATCTAACACAAACTATGTTGCCTTGATCCGTAGTAATAAAAAAATTGTGCGCGCAAGCTAGTATCCTATTAAATTAAGAAAATGCTAACAAAAATGGTGCCATTTTAAAGCTTGGGGCTGACCTGTAAAATAAAACTAGGTCTCAGTTTATTTCACATTCCATTTAGATATAGAGGCCACGGTGGTGTAGTGGCCAGACTACAAACCTCCGACCTAGGTGAACTGAGTTTGATTCCCGGCAGGGTCGTCGCTCCTGGATTTTCGCATGTGGGAATCGTGCCGGACTTTGTCACTGGTTGACTGGTTTTTTTTGGGATCTCTCGTTTCCTCGGCCTTTGCATTCCGGCGCTACTCCATTCATATTTCACTTCACCCCCATTGGCTCTCAAGAACTCTATGTTAGAGCTGCCCAAATCTTGCCATTCCACTCTACTCCATTTAGAAATAGTAATTAAAGGTAGGAATCATATATTACAGGGCAACAGTAAATGGTAATTGAAAATAAACTGCATGATTACAGAAATGAAAATGTTATTTTACATTAACTTTGTGATCAAGTACTTTTTCAACACCACCCCCGCCGCATGAATAACACTGTGGAAGTTATACTCATGACGGTGTGTCCAGTATCTGTTTTCCTGTTATGTTATATAACAATGGATATAGTGGGGCTATCAAAAATGTTATAGTATTTGAAAGCTGTTTGTTGCTGCTTTCAGAAAATACAGTATGCTCTAATAACTAATATTAGATTTTTCTTACTTGCCAGTAAATTTCAGTTTATAGTTATAAACTAGTAAAAATTGTATTATTCTATGAGTAGTTGCTAATAAGGAAATGGCATAAGTGATTGCATGCGAGATTTTTGATCAAGTTTAAGTTCATATTAATTTTTGGAAAATAATGTGCAAAAGGTTTAGTGAAATCTATAGCAAAGTCTGCCTATATATTGTTTAAATTATTTGAAGAAACAACTTTCACTGTACAGTAGAACCTCGATTAACCGTCACCCTCGGGACCGGGACCATGACGGATAACCGAATAGACGGATAACAGAAATAATAATAGCGCCGCTACAACTTATCACCTAGACAGTGTTTGGCGTGACAACATCGCAATTCACTGCCTTGCATGTTATAACGGCGCCATTGTAAGTCCTANTAGACAGTGTTTGGCGTGACAACATCGCAATTCACTGCCTTGCATGTTATAACGGCGCCATTGTAAGTCCTAATTATGATGATTGCTGCGCAGTACTTAATGTGAAATGATTTTAAAAGAGAAAAAACAAAACCACGCCAGTTCAAGTGAAAAATACTTTATTAAAATATTTTATTAAGAAAACAATGAAATATCAACTATACATGTACGTACTGTACTCTAAAAACTTACGTTACCGGTACAGTATTTAGTTTTTAAAATAATCCGTCATTTTCTTTTGTTTCTTTCCCCGTCGAGCTTTTTGGGCGGCCATGTTTCTGATTTTTCTGAGAAGAAGCACCTGGGTCCCGGTAGCCTCCTCTTGACGCTCGAACCAGTCAATGCACTGTGTTAACATCGATTCCGCTTCTGAATGGGTGATTCCTGGGTTGTTATCAAGCGCCGGTTCAGCTTCTTCCACGTCTTCATGATCACCACCGTCATCAAGTTGCAAAACATTGGAAACAATTTCATCATCACTCAAGATTTGAAAGCCTCCATCCTGATTGTCACTGTTTAACCAGTCTGTCACTTCTTGAGTTGATAAAGTTTCATCTATCAGTCCGTTGTTACAAAGCTGCACTATTTCGTCAACACTGACAGGCTCATGTTCTGCAGATTCCTCAGTAGAAGGTTCAGGCCATAATTTATTCCAAGCGTTCTTCAGGTTTGTTGCCGTGAGATCTGACCACGCGTTGGCAACATTAAAAATTGCATCCTTGATGTTGTATGTTCTCCAAAACTCCTTAACCGTTGTAGCGTCGTCAGAAGACAGCAAACTTTCAATAAAAGCCTTCCTGTAGCGTCGCTTCATGTTCTCAATCACACCCTGGTCCATGGGCTGAATGAGAGGTGTTGTGTTTGCAGGAAGAAAGAAACACTTTATTTTACCGTCATCACTTTGAAGTTCATTGTAAGGGTGGGAAGGGGCGTTGTCCATGAGCAACAATGCTTCCTGTGGTAATTTCTTCTCTGCAAGATGAGCTCTTACTTGGGGAACAAACACTTTGTGAAACCAGTCGAAAAAAATCGTTTGGTCCATCCAAGCGTTTTTTTGAGCATAGTAATTTACTGGTAAAGCGTTCAAATTCAAATTTTTAAATGCACGGGGTTTTTTAGATTTTCCTATCACTGCTAAGGGTAATCTATGATTGCCTGTGGCATTTGCACACACCATTGCAGTGATTCGATCTTTTTGGATCTTAAAACCTGGAGCAGATTTTTCTGAGAATGAAGCCAGTGTCTTTTGTGGCAGAGCTTTCCAGTTAAGTCCAGTTTCGTCACAATTATACACTTGTTCCCTACTGAGATTAAGATCGTACATTTTTGCAGTAAATTCTGCTCTAAAGCCCTCTACAACAGCACTGTCTGAGCTAAGTTTTTCGCCGGTAATGTCCAGTTGTCGAATGCCGTGACGAAACTTAAACTTTTCAAGCCATCCCATGCTGGCTTTGAAGGTTGGGTCGCCATCTAGTTTTTTGTTCATGTCCATCGCCTTCGTCACTATAATGGGTCCAGAAAGGGGTATCCCTTGGCTTCGGGCTTGAACGAACCACTGATAAACAGCACTATCGAGTTGTTCAAATTTTGCTGGTCTCATTGTTTTTCTAGTCTTGACATCTCCATCTGTGTTTTGCATTTTTGATACGTGTTCCTCAATTTTATCTGCATCACGTTTTAAATCATTTACGGTTGTTCTTGCAACACCATAAATCTGAGCCAGACTTGTAGCTGTTTCACCTTTCTTCAATCGTTTAATAATTTCTAGTTTTTTGTCGAGTCCCAAAACCACACGTTTCCGTTTCTCAGCCATAACAGAAGAGCAACCCACACTACGTATAAACAGCACTGTCAACAACAAACGGTAAAGCACGAATACTAGTAGGCACTGCACTCGAAATCGGCAAAAACTTTGGTTCACTGTAGTAAGCCACGCACCGTACTGAACTGAAACAGTAGCAGTGGAATGCAGAAGACAGTGTAAGGGGGGGTGGGCGCGCAAACCCAAGGTCACTGCCCTTGCCGCCAATGACTCACGCACAGTGCAGGTGTGCAGTACAGTCGTCACTACTCATCATAGAGCCTCGACAGACGATCCGGCTCGGCGCTGACGCGGAAACATACAATTTTTTTGCGCTAGCGGGGTGGCGGTTAATAGAGACTGACGGTTAAAAGGGTGACGGTTAATCGAAGTTCTACTGTATATGAATAACATTGCCCATGTTACTAAAGTCACATGTAAATTTTAGGAGTTAAACATGTTGTAAACATTTTAATGAAGTATGTGCATTCAATATCTGTCAAAACAGTCTGCAAACTTTAGGATATTCATACTTATCAGTGTAAGTCAATTTTAATTTTGTCCTGTTTCTACACAGTTGAGTCGTGTAGGTAGAATGTTCAGGAGACATAAGCTTCTCACACCTGACGAGCAGTCTTTATTTCCTTGCTTTTTCTGCAAGGGCAGAAAGCACAAAACCTAGTTATATCCTCATACAGTTGAAACTCAATCCATCGAGCACGGATGGATGGAAAGTCAGTGTCCACAGAAAATTTTCTGGGGTTCCAACAAAATTCCTATATAAATAATGCTAAAAAAAGTCAGTTTTTGCCTAACTCAAAATTTAATTTTTACAGCATCGATCAAACAAAAATTTCTGTAGCATCGCTGAAAATAACAATCTCCGATCATTAAATAACAAAGTATTAACAAAAAAGAATAAGTATCAACTGTAGTTACCATGGCTTACGAAGTGCATGTGTACATTATGTACACATGCACAAGTAATACTAATAGATAACACAAATAAAATAAATTTTCCACACATATTGTTTTCACGTAAGTCTCACTGCCCTGCATTTAGTCCTATTTATTTAATATACCACTTCCGAAATAACCTGTTGCTGATTTTGTCACAATGCCGCACTTAACTCGTACTTTGTAACAAAAAATAATAAATAACAACAATAGACGTCTCAGACTACACATCATGTATTTAGAGAGCACAAAATAAAAAAAACTGAAAAATGTGGAAATACAGTACATATATGTATGAAAGATACACTGTAGACGTTTTATTAGATGTTCAGCAAGCAATTGCAATTTTTATGGAGGCAGCCATGTTGATAATGACCAGCAGAGCAACCACGAGAAATAGCTGTGCCATATTTTTGAGATATTGATTCATGATCCGACGTTGCCAACAACACTCGCAAGTTTTTCACTTGAATATTTTTTCATGAAAATTACGAATCCATATATGTATAAATGTAACACTAATAATTTTGCCCGGAAAGTTAAGGCAACGCAAAATGAAGGAAACCTTATTCACTGCACTTTATCAATCACAATATTGAAGACATTTTTATTTCTTAACTAATAACTGCGACTGTTGTTAGTTGCTCAATGGATAATACTTCCGCTACGTCAATAGCAATTTCTGTGCATGTGGTTTCAAAAGAGGTGTTAAATACGGTTTTTATTAAGTTTGAGTGCGAATATCGGAAAAAATTAGTGGATTGTTTGTTTGCGGTGGGTTTTTTTATTCATATAAGGTCAATGCTTCTTGGTTCCGTTAAGAACTTTATAATGGGCTTCTACTTCATTATGAATGTTTTCTTTAATATTCTCATATTTGCATTGTTTTATTTTAGTTATACTTGACAAATACCTAACATAGGCCTATCAATGTGTTCAACATAAAGTTTAATGAGGTTAGATTTTTTCGGGTTGACTAATGTGTTAATTCCACGTTTACAGAATGCCCGCATGAATATAATTTTTATGTCAGTCCCCTGAAATTCGATGGATAGAGTTTCCACTGTATTGTCTTGTTAGTTTAACCCCTGCAATGTTCCTGGTAACATTGTTAGAAGTATGTGGCAGATTTGCAATTTTTCTTTGAACAAAGACATAAGTACATCAATTTTAAAATCCAAACATACTGCTATACTTTGGCCTATCTTTCATGTTGAGTAATGGTGGAATTCCTTTTTTATTTCTCTTTGTAATGTTCTAACTGTGGTATTCTGTTTAGAAAGAACTTTAGCCAATAGTACCCAAGTGAAGTAGTTTTCCATTGTGAAGTTTCTTCCAATGTTTAAGGATTGGATCAACAATATGCATCACAATGCCTCTTGCATAGTGTGCCAAATGTGTTGGCACTTGTTTAAAGTTTTAATTTTGTAAAGTTCATAATTCCATTTAATTTGAATAAATTGATTATCTCACCTAATTTTTGTAGCAACGTTCTCTAAGTTTGTTTACTATTTTTTTTACTTACCACAAAGAAGTTTTTAAACCTTGTTTTGTTATCTGGAATTAATGTAGTGCCTAAACTTTTATCTGGTTTTTTATCATGTTCTTTGTTTTAAGAATATTTTTGTTTATGAAAATGAATGAATAGTTTATGTATATAATATTGTGTGAAATCTTAATGTCTAATTATTAAAATTATTTTTTTAAATATATATTTCTTATGTATCATGTTGATATATATTGTTTTCATCCATTATTTTGGACAAATTTTTTTTACTGCAGATATTTTGTTTTGGATGTGGTACCGTTTTTTTTAATAGATTTTAATTATTGTGGAATTGTTATATATATTTGCAAGGTTTGTACAGTCCTTAAAAAGTCCTTAATTGCTATTTTTTTAATGGCCCTTAAAAGTCCTTATTGTCTTTCGTGGTCCTTAAAAGTCCTTATTTTTTACAGGGCCCTTCAAAGTTTTTAATTTTCTGCTAATTGCTATAACGATAGTACTTCAACAAATAAAATTTTTGTGTCAAGCTTTTTTTTTTGTTGATATGTAGCGTATTGTGCTATTGCCTATTCCGTCATGCATCGGACTCTTCTGTAAGTTGGGTCACAGCAATGTTAGAAATATCAACTTCTTGATACAAATATTGGGCCTAGTTTACAGGATGTACCACATACCAAAATAATTTTGTACTTGTATGCAAAAATACCAGGATTGTGACATTATCAGCTGTACTATGTAAATATAGCTGCCAACTTGTACAATTTTTTTGCAGTTGGTACAATTTTACGAATTATGTAAGTTTTCTTACAGATTTCAATTTTTTTTTCATTTTTTGTTTACTTTGGTTGAATTGTATAACATGAAGTAATTTGTTGTAATATTTGAGTTTTCTTTTAATAGAGCGCTAGAAAATTAACATGCAGCTTTAATAAACTGCTACTAAAGGAATTATTTATTATGGTGGGGGCTGCACTGTACTCTGCATTTGTTCTCGGTTACTTTATTTTTCTTTCCGCCATGATGTTTCATTATAGGGCAAGGTGATATGTGGCATGTGTGCTAAAGTTCTTACGTGATTTTGGCAATATTAATGTTTCTATCGTTAATTTGATACTGTTGAATGAAGAGACTTTGAAGATGCTGTGTCAGTTGTTTGTGCTACGGCATCTGTAGACTCTGCTTTTCATAAGATGGCGTGATGCGGTGCAAAGAATAAAACTTACAAGCAAGTGTTTCTGGAGTCTTATTGTACAGACTTCCCTTGGGCAGTGCATTCGCAAAAAGGCAAGAATTTTGCAAAATGTGTGGTGTGTGAGATTTAAATATTTTGCATGATGGAATGAGTTATTTAAAAGTTCATGAGAATTCAGGGAAGCATGCGAGCAATAAAGCGTCTGAAGCCATTGACTTTTTAAAAACGGCACTATCTGCTGTTCGTGTATCCTTATAAAAGGATTTTTGTTGCATAGAAATTAGTACAATTTATAAAAATTATAGTTCTTGCTTTTTTTATTTTTGATGTTGGCAGTTATGTAGCCTGTGTGCCATGATAAAATTTTTCGTACAGGCTCGGGCAGGAGCTTCCAGGAGACCTGCTATCCGAGCCTGCATGCAAGTAGGTATGGAGGGTTCTATTGAATAACCTGTCCAACGATACTTGCTGCTGTCTAAGTGACAAGTTAATTTTTAACGATTTTACTTCAACCTATGTACAGAATCTAATAGTTTTGTTGTGATAACGGGAACTTTTGTGTTAAATTAAACACAAATGTTTACCATAATTCTCATACAATGCTATACTAGCACTAGTATTAATATTTTCACTGTTATTTTATTTAGTATTTATTCTTGTTTAATGGTTTTAGCACTGTTTTTCTAAACAAAATTACAACTATCATTATTACCACATTCCACCACACTCACTCCGATCGGCTAAAATTTTGACCTTGTAAGAAACCTTCCATCGAAAATTGCACCTGATCAATTAAGAAAACTTCCATGAAAACTGCTAGCAGATGGCCAAATCTTCCGTGGAACCATCCAAGGAACCTTGGATCATCGCACATAGGTTTAAGTCATTATCTTGCACAGTTCTCAGTTTCTGCGCATGGCTTTCTTGCGTACCCTTAAGTCCGTTTGGATTTGTGCAACTTTTCGTGTTATGTTGAAGTTTCAATAATACATATTTGTTTTTTAATGTGATTATTATTTTGCATGCCATTTTTTAGCAAAAGGCAGTGCTAAAAACTCTGTGAAATTATCTTGACCCAGAATAGATACAGAAAAAAAATTGCTTGTCTCTTGTTGCGTGAATCTGGCATGACGTGCCAGATTTTTTCATAGAAAGTACCAGTTTTTTTTATGTATATACCAGGATTTCTGTGTTCTAAATACCACAGAGCAGAGAGCGCTTGTAGCTAACAGCAAGTTTCTGCAGTGTGATTGTATTTGTTCATGAAAATTATAACTGTAGTTTGTCTTAAATGGGAAAATATATCTACATGTGATTTTAACATATGATGTTGGTCTTCAAACATGCCAGGAAAGTGCATCTTTAATATATTGTGGCTTGAGAAAGATCCGTACAAGAAATGACTTTCTCACGATGTCAACCATGTGGCAAAGTGTTCCATATAGGCTGTATAGGTGAATCAGCACAGTCCTTAGAACAAACTTTAAAAAGTCTTTAGAAAGTACCCTTTTTTTTTTCTTCCCATTCTGAGGGGATACGAACTATGATTTGTTGTAGTGGTCTGCGGCGTGGGCCCACGAGATAGTTATTGCAAGCCATTTTCATCCTTTTCTAATGGGGTCATTCCATCCCATTTCACATACCTGTTGGCATCACCATCTCCGAATTTCATGAAACTTGGTGAGTTAGCAGCAGGTGTGTAGTGAAATACATTTACTAAGTTACAGTCCCCAGTGAGTGATACTTTTTGTGCAGCAGAGTTGCCAACTTCTGGAATAAGTGAAATTTTTGCCATGCAAGGCAGAGGAAAAACATTAATAGCTTCTTTCCTTGTATTTAGGCTAGAATCTTGATGTAGGGCTTAATTGAAAGCGGAAAAGTGGTTTTTAAAAAATAATAATTTTACGAAAGTTTTAGTTAAGTTTTGGTTTATCTCATGTCACCTTTGACCATAAAAATTTTTAATAGTTTATTTTTTTAAATTTTGAAAAAAATGTATGTATGTGATGTACTGTTTTTTTTGCTGTAAGCGACATAATTTTCATTTTGGGATGGCCCGGGGTGTACTGTGGTGTACTGCACAAAAATACTAGTTTGACATTAATGGAAAATACAAAATTGGATATGATTGCTTAGAATTGTAAGTAATACATGCATTAAACACTGACTGTATTCTTGGATATAAATCATTTACTAATTACCAATACTGCAGGTTACTGTGGCTTCCTTTTCCTTAGTTGGTCCTCACAGGTCTTTGTGTCGAAGGCTGTCAAAATGTATGTCCTTCCAGATGCAGTTCTTGGATCTACAGTATGAGTAAATCTTCAGTGGGAATGTTCATAATGTCTCGATGCTGGGGATATACATACGATGGGGAGGGACCTTGTGGATGCAGGAAACTAATATGAACTTAACAAGAACTTTCAGATACACATTCAGCACACACCCTAACCACCACCCACTGCCATAGACAAATGTCACAAATCCTCTAACTTCATTCACTGACAATGTACATTTTGCACCATTCATGTAGTGAGTTTCACCTACTGTTTCATTGGAAAACCTCTTCACAAGAATTTCCTGAGACGTCACAGGTAGGAGTAGGAAGGCATGAAGTTTCTGTGTTTCAGGTATTGGTTTAGCATTTGCACACCTTTCAGACAACAACTTTACTTCATTCATGACCTCTTCCTGAGTGACAAAAGCAAAATTCATGTTATGCAATCTACTTGCAGCCCATTCAAACAGTTGTCTTGGGGTCATAATTTGGTCTATGTAGGGATGCTGCAAACTTGCTCTGGCTGCCAGCTGCTTCAATGTTCCCCCTAGACCATCACATATATTCTTGCCATGGGAGGTAGCAAAAAAGTGCCACTCAGCTTGAACTCCAAAATCATCTACAGTATGTATCAAATTTAAGTAATTACTCTTATTCTTACACTGAGCAGCACTGCCATCAAAGTGATATATTTGAGATAATGTGACATTTTCTTTTAAAAATGGAACAATGGGTTTCAGAAAAGTATGTATTGCGATGGTATCATGTTGGAGACAATCCAAAATTTTATCATGTTTGTAGGAATAATTTTCCCTGTTGACACATCACGGTAGTAAATAGCAAAGAGATGAACTGTAGCCTGTGTATTGTTCAAATGAAATCCCTGAACTTTATCGTGCAGAATGAAAGAATTATTTTCTGCAAAGTCACTTAGAACAACTACCTCACCAATGTCCAAAGTATCTTTCAGATCCTTTAGGCGATTCCCTTGCTGACATGCAATGAAAGAGTGAGTTTGTAACTGTAACAATTTAGAAATGAACACTTCTATGAAATCATTAGATGACTTCACAAGTGTTTCAAGTGTGCAAACTTTCGATACAACCCACTGCTTGAATGTTACAGTTTCAATTGGATTCTGCTCGAATGTAGTCTCTGGTGATTTTCGTATGTTATCAGGTCCTGGACACACTGCACACTCTTAAAAATTACATTTAACTTATGGTGGATTAAACATAATTCGAGCCATGTCATTCCATTAGTTTGGTCAGATTACGTTCATCTATTAACAACTTAATATTTTGGTGTGTGGCACAGATGCATACAGTATCTGTCCCACTTCATCTTTTCTGTGCAGCCTTCAAACTTTTCCTTCAATTGTTCCAATATTTTTTAATTGTGCCTTTTCTTCTGTATCACTGCTTCTTCTGATACTGGGATTTTAAATATTGTTTCTTGAATTGCAAAAGATATTTGCATTACTTTTTCTTCCATATTTTGCTTTCTAATTTTTATCTTTTTTATGGGTGATTGTCCTATACTTGTTAGACTGTAATTTAATGCATGTAAAGCCAGATCTCTGCCTGATTCCTCTTCATCACTGTCTGTTAACCTTTCCACTTCACTACCCACTTGCTCATGTGCAACACTTTTACTTTCCATTGATGAGATTGTTTGACATGCATTACATATCTTCTGTCCAGTCTGGAGGTGTGGTTGTTTCTGCGCCATCCACTGGAGGACATTTCTCAACTGTTTTCTGCTGCTTTTATGGCCCTGAATATTAAATGGATTATAGCACTTTGTATGTATGTATTTTTTCACCATAGTTGCCTAGTAAAAAGCTTAGCAATCATCTATAGAGGTGAAAACTTTAGAAAATACACGCTCTATGTATTTCAGTGCTGTCAATGTGAAAGTTGCACTAAGACTGAAGGAAATAAGCTTGTCTGAACTTGCTCAGGGCACATTTGGTGAAAGAGTGGCTCAAGTCCACTGCACCCCTAGCCAGTAATTTAGTTGTAGCTCCTGGCCCCCAGGCCATTCCAAAAAGAAACTTATGTCACAGCCAAAAACACATCATCACATTTGAGATTTTCAAAAATACGCCTTTCAAAATTTTCAAGGTCAAAGGTTACATGACATGACCTTGAACCAAAAACTTAACTAAAACTTTGGAATCTTATTTTTACCTTAAAAACCACTTTTTCAGCTTTCAAATAAGCTTCCAAGATTCCAGCTTAAATACAAGGAAAGTTGTTAATGTTTTTCCTCTGCCTTGCATAGCAAAAATGTCACTTTTTCTACAAATTGGCAACCCTGCTGCACATAAAGTATTGCTCACTGGGGGCTGTAACTTAGCAAATGTACTTTACTACACACCTTCTGCTAACTTGCAAAGTTTCATGAAATTCAAAGATGGTGATGCCAAAAGTATTTTATTTTTTGGTGATTTGGTATGGAATAGCCCGATGTTAGACGTACGCCCATTTTGTGGGATGGCCTTGTTGGCCATGGTAACACCAATTTATTTCTTCTTGCATTTCGATGTAACTTTATAAAGGATAGCAACAAAGGTTTGTTCTTTGTGGTTTTGCCTGCTGCATGACCTTGGGGGTGTGCTCCAGCCTTTTTTTTATTTTTTGGACTAATGCACTATATTATGTGCAATTGTTACACAAAAAGGAAAACTTTATTTCTGCAAAAGAAAAATGATAATTTTTGTTAAATAATAATATTATTTGTTTAAAAAAAAGTATGCAAGACTTATATATATATATATATATATATAGTACCCACCATTACAAATTATTGATCAAAATAAACAAAAGAATTATTTTGTTAGGATATACTGTTATCTTTAAAAATGGGGTTAAAGTTAACTTCGCATAATACTCATCCCCCATTGTTGTGCTGAGAAAACTCATCATTTGGGAAACCATAAAATAAAAAAAAGTGTATTTAAAAAAAAAAATTATTAATATTTGTGTGAGATTTTTTTTTAATTTTAAAAATGTAGTGTTGTGTGTGAGAGGTTAAATTTACACCATCAGTCTCCCCAGCCCCATCCACCCATAATAAAAAAAAAACAGACCCCCAGCACTTTGACTTGGCCATAACAAAAATAAAGTAAGCTGGAATAGTAACCTACATTGATTATAGCACTTGTTTACACACTTTGTTTTATTCATAAGGAGGACAGCTGTGGCAGAAGGAAACATGGTCGCCGTGTTAAATTTCTAGAACCGTCAAAATTTAGTTAACTTATATAAAATGGAGTATATACAAATATTTGGGTTTGAGGTATAAATATTTAGAATTTTCGGACAATCTTCTCACAACTACCCATTAATATATAATATCTGGTTACTACATAATACTAATTTTTTTTATTAAAGTTCTTGGCAAATTTTATAAAAAAATTTCCTGGTTTTGTTGGATAATGAAAGAACGACTTTTTAAATAGTATTGATAAACACAAAAATATTTCATTTTTAATTTGAATAATTTAAATACAAAATGGATAATCAATGTGATAACTCTGTCATATTAGGTACAGGCTATTCACAGTAAATTGAGTACTTTTTGAAGCTCTCTCATTTAGAATAGCAGTCAAATATATTTTATTGTAGCCTTAGACATTAACTTTTGAGTCTGGTGAAATCTATACACTGTGTTTATTACTTACATTGTAATATTTATTTTAAAAAGTGGTAGAAGGATAGAAAATGGCTTATAGGAAAAAAGTAACAAGGATCTCAAAAATGCTCTGTTTATCATGAACAGCCTATAAGGTTTCGATAATGTAGAAGTTGCTCTGCTATATTATTTTCAGTTGCTATTTTTCCATTTTAATTACAGCCATCCGATTCCTTACATTGATCACACACAAAATGGATTATGTATAACATTCTGAAATTTTTATTGATATCAGACTAACAAACCTTTTACATAATATTTATTGATAATTTTTACCAAAACACATTCATGTTAAAGTTGGTGTCTAATAAGTACCAACGTGGCAAAGAAATTTATTTTTACTTTATTATTGAAATAAACTTGTATTGATCACATGCAAATGCCAAGAAATTAGTTCTGCTAGCAAAGGCTGTATAAAAAATAATAGTAATAGTAATGATGGCATAGTATACCAGACATGTATCCTTGACTGTACTGTACATGGGGCATGGGCACTATGCGCGAACTCGGCTCTGTGGAGGATGAGCCACCTCGACCCTCCCCTCTTCCCAGACAGACCTGCTCACGGTCCCATCAGGCAGCCTGGAATGATTGACAGCTGACCTGTCTGGCATCACAGCCCCTCCTACTCTTCCTGCTGGAGAAGCAGACAACTTTAGAGGATTCGCAAGAATATTCTGGGAACTAAAAACCCTCTGCGCAATGTGGCATTTAGAGAAAATTCTGGGCGATGGCCTACAACCCTACTAATATTGCAGCGGTCCAAGGATCAGCAGTCTGTTGGTAGGAGTCTTTTGCAGAGTATGGTAACCGAGCGAAGTAGAGTGTGGCGAGGGACATCGGCGAAGAGGACATACGAAGGCGGGAGATTGCGAGGCGACTGCGAACGAGGTGTTTGTGGTGTGAACAAACGAGAGGGTGTGAAAACAGACAATTGAAGGCTATTGTGCATGAGGGTACTCGGAGAACTAGAACATTGGGGACTGGTGGAATCTGGACCAAACTGAGGTAAGACTGTATGAACATGTGATATGGACTTTATTGTAAATATTGGAACTGTTTGCCAGTAAGGATGATTAATTTATCTGACCGTGCTATCCGTCTTGAGGAGGGGGCCAAAACAGGGGTTTGCAAACAGGTCTCGCAGGTACTTCCAAATGTTCCAGAAGCTTTGATGCCACAAAATACTGAATGTATTCTACCAGATTCTCTGGTGGAACTGCTGACAAGAACAAGAAAAAATCTCAACTGGCAACAAGAGAAGGCTATCTCAGAATTACTACAGAGGAATAGAGGTGCTTTCTCCTGTGAGCCCAATGACCTAGGCAGAACTAATGATGCTTGCCATTACATCGACACACGGGATGCCAGGCATATAAAGCAGCCAGCAAGGCGACTACCTATAGCTTCACATGAGGTGGTTGATGGCATTCTTAAAGAGGTGAAGGATTTAGATGTGATAGAGCCATCAATCAGTCCATGGTCTTCTCCCATTGTGCTTGTTAAAAAGAAAGATGGCTCCAAGAGATTTTGTGTTGAACACCGCCAACTTTATAATGTGACAAGAAAGATTCTTACCCACTCCCAAGGATAGACAACATACAGAATAACTTTGCAAGTTCACAGTGGTTTTCTACTTTAGACATTAAGAGCAGTTATTGGCAGTATAAGGTGGCCCCAGAAGACAAAGAAATAGACTGCCTTTGTGTTTAAGGGAAAGGAACCTGGTAATTCAAGTTCTGCCTCCAACCTGAATTTAGTTCCTAAGAAATGCTACCTTTTCCAAAAGAAAATAAATTTCTTGGGCCATGTTGTTGGCTTATGGTATTGAAACAGACCCTGAGAAGACCAGCACAATTAGAGATATGCCTCTACTAACTGATTAAACTGAAATACAAAGTTTTTTGGGCTTGTGTGCTTACTAAGGTCAATTTGTGCCCAAGTTCGCCACAATTGCCAAGTCTCTGCATGAATTGACTGAGACAAAAAGAAAATTTTATTGGACCCCGGAGTGCGAAGTTGCTTTTAATAGACTAAAGGAAATTCTGATATCTCCCACAGTGCTGGGCTTCTCGAGTAGAGAGGTTTAATTCATTCTGAATACTGATGCTAGGGATATAAGTATCGGGGCTGTGTTATCTCAGATTCAGAATGGAAAGAAGAGGCCACTGGAATACTTCAGTAAGGTACTACACAGGCCTGAGAGGAATTACTATGCGACACGCAGGGAGCTTCTAGCCGTGGTGATGGCAATTGCACATTTTCACCCGTATCTTTATGGCACACACTTCGTCCTTAGTGCTGATCATGCTTCATTATGCTGGCTACTAAATTTCAAGAACCCCAAAAGTCATATAGCCCGATGGATACAGCCCTGCAAGAATATGACTTTGAAATATACCACAGGTCTGGGCACCTTCACAGCAATGCGGATGCATTTTCCCGGAGACCATGCAAACCATTCTGTCATCATTGTGAACGCCAGGAGGAAAAGAGTGGCGTATCGTAGAATGCAAGAAGGACAAGAATTCAAGGCCCTTTCCTTTGCGATGGGTCACCTACATGGGACAATAAGGATATAAGAAATTATCAGCTAAGTGGCCCTACCTTGCATCCAATATTGGTGTGGAAGGAAGCAGAGCGTCAACCAAGATGGGAGGAGATATCCAGCCTAGTCATGACAGTCAAGGTATACTGGAATTCCCTTGTTCTAATTGGTGTGCTTTACAGGAACTGGGAAAATAATAATGTGAAGCAGTCATTTACATAGTTGCTACCAGACTGCCGAGTCCCAGAAGTGCTAAGAGAACTGCAAAACACAGCAGCAGGTGGTCACTTCAGTGTAAATAAGACCCTTGACAGAGTTTGAATGAGACTATTGGCTGTTTTCTTGGGAGGATGTTGAGAAGTGGTGCCATTTATGTGATGCATGCACCATGAGGAAGGGTACGATGGCTCAGGTACGAGGTCCCCTTCAGAAATATAATGTTGAGGTCGCATTTGAGATTATGGAAGTGGACATTCTTGGACCACTACCAGTCACTGAGAGGGGAAATTGGTACCTTCTGGTAGCACAAAACTATTTCACAAAGTGGCCTGAGGTTATACCGGTGGTGCCAAACCAAGAGGCTGGCACGGTAGCTAATGCACTTGTAGAACATGTTTTCTCCAGGTTTAGTGCCACTTGAGCTTCATTCTGATCAAGGACGAAATTTTGAAGCAACTCTTTTTTTTTAAGAGATAACAAGAATTTTAGGAATGAAGAAAACTCGTACCACAGCATTACACCCTCAGTCGGATGGGATGGTCAATAGGCTAAATTGTACCCTGGAACAATATCTGCCGATCTTCGTGGAAGATAACAAGAAAGATTGGGACTCCAAGGTACCCTTATTTTTCCTGGCATATTTTTTGGCTGACCAACAAGTCTACAAGGGTAACACGTTCAAGGATGTTGTTTGGGAGAGAGCTCGGCTTCACTGATAACTTGCTACGTCCAGCTGAAGAAGAAGCAGCCACCCCATAATATGCCATTAAACTATATCAAAAGTTAGTCTACATTTATGAGTTTGTACGGAGGCCTCTTAAAATTAATAGTGACAGAATGAAAACACGATATGACCAGGGAATACCTGAAGAGACTTCTCAAGGAGGATAGCTGGTGTGGTTGTACAACCCTCAAAGATGGAAGATATATTGCCCGAAGCTACAGAAATGTTGAGAAGGCCCATACAGGATCTTGAAACAGATCAATGATATAGTCTACCAGATTTGTTGACAGGGCTCTCGGGCAAAGCTTACGGTTCTTCACATCAACTGACTGGCGCTGTACGAAGGTCCAGAAGTTGGAGAGTCTGTTCGAGACAAACAGACTTAAAGAGGGGGCAGCGTTACGCGCCTACTGCCGCACGAGGGTAATATGCGTGAAGTCAGCTAGGTAAGGGGTGATTCACCTCGACCCTCCCCTCTCCCCAGGCAGACCCTCTCACGGTCCCGACGTCGGGCGGCCATGAATGATTGACAGCTGACCTGTCTGGCATCATAGCCCTTCCTCCCCCTTGCTGGAGAATGGAGAAGCGGACATCTTTAGAGGATGTGCAAGAATATTCTGGGAACTAGGATTTAGAGAAAATTCTGGGTAGTGGCCTACAACCCTATAAATATTGCAGCAGTCCAAGGATCTGCAGTCTGTTGTAGGAGTATTTTGCTGAGTGCTGTAACCGACTGAAGTTGAGTGCTGTGAGGGATATCAGCAAAGAAGACAGTTGATGACTGGAGATTGCAAGGCGACGGCGGATGAGTTTTTTGTGGTGTGAATAGATGAGAGGGCGTGAAATCCAACGAGTAATGGCTACTTTGGGCGAGGGCGCTCGGAGAACTCTAGAACATTGTGGACTGGTGGAATCTGGACTAAACTGAGGTGGGACTGTATGAACATGTGATACTAACTTTATTGTAAATATTGGAACTCTCAGATATGGCCCTAATAATTTATAAAGTAATTCATAAGGTTTTGATACATTGTCTATTAGGACTGATTTTAGTTATTTAACTACTTGAATTTCTTTGGGGTAATTGTAAGCTGTACTGATTGAATTTATTAATTTAAATACCAAGAAATATGAATTTATTGTGAGATATTGATACGAGAGTATTTTCTTTGTAATTATTTTTAATAAATTAGAAAAATATAATTAACTCTTTTATTTAATTAAGACCTCCATTCCTTAACAAACCTGGTTTGGCCCACTGACTTTTGAGAAATTGTAACAGTACTATGGTAGCTGTGCAGTTTAAATTCTTTGTGTTAGTACAATCTCAAAATGTCTATAATATACGTTAACATACACAGTTACATGTATCAATTGTTTGTAGAAATTGGTTTATTATAAATTTTTCCTTGCACGAAAGTCTGAAGTGAACCGAAAGTAAACTTAAGGAAGCTTCTGCTATCTACTACTGGAAGCTCAAACTAACCTGTCTCCTAGGAATGCTGCGGCAGTTTACATTTGCAACTGTTAGAGAATTACGTAGTAACCAGAACGTACCCTATCTCAGAAACAACCTGGTTTAACAATAGTATTAACTCACATTATTTTCAGAAATATTAAATTTATGGAACTTACATAAATACAAGTCTAACTTTAAAATATTGCAATGGATGCGTACTCATTGCATTCAACTTAAACTACTTTCCAGTGTGCAGTCAGTTACGGAGCCATGGTGGTGTAGTGGTTAGACTGCTCACCTTCCACCTAGGCAAACCGGATCAATTCCTGGTGGTGTTGCTCCTGGATTTTCGCATGTGGGAGTCACGCCGAATGATGCAGCTGGTCGACAGGTTTTTTCAGGGATCTCCAGTTTCCCCTGCTGCTTTGTTCCGGCACTGCTCCATACTCACCTCAGATCACCCTTATCAGCTCTCAATACCTCAATGTTAAGAGCTACTCAAACCTCTTCGTTCTCACTCACTCACTCACTCACTCACTCACTCACTCACTTCACCTCACCTCACCTCACCTCTCACCACTCACCACTCACCACTCACCACTCACCACTCACCACTCACCTCTCACCTCACCTCACCTCACTCACAGACAGTCAGATGGACATAGTGTAGACAGCCCAGACAGACAGATAGACACAGTTAAGGTTATCCAAGTGTGGAAGCTATATGGTTTGAAGTTCAGGCGGATAATTGTAAATCAGTGTGATTATCTTCAATATGTTTAGAACCAAATTTTCTGACAGACCTGTATTACCAAAATCATTTAGAAGGAAACTCCCAAACTATTAGTGTACTATATTAATACTTGATTTTAACATTCCAGGTGTTAATGGGAAACTGAAGCACATTCATGACATAGCTTTACCTTATCAAAAAAATCAGAGGACAGACATTACAAAGTTTCTCAGTGAACATAGTCATAAATCAACATAATTGTAAAGTTCTGATAACCATCTGCTTGTGTTAAGTTTTATAGATTTTGTATCCATAGATGTAAATACTGCAGTTTTTCTTATAGTAGATGTAGAAAAACATAATCCAACTTTAGTTATAAAGAGTTTGTTTGTAGGCAAACCTAGCAGTAATTACAAACCCACTGTTCTTAGCTCTTTTCAATGCATTGATGAAGCACAAATGGAATGAACTCAATACTTTGAAAAATACTGAATTTAAAGTATAATAACTTACAACAGCAAAAATAAATATGTATATATATATATATATTTTTTTTCACAAACAATGTAAGAAATCAAAAAACCCATATTATTAAAACCTTTACTAAAGTTGTAGAAAACAAGTCACACTCAAAGTTGTTTGGAAACAATGGCAGCAAAGACCGAATGACAAAATCAAAAGTAGTCCTAAAATATTCTGTCAGTTTCTTTAATTCACTATAAAATATAGTAACCAACCTGTGGTAATTAAAATTGAAGACGGAAATATTACCTAACTTCAGCAGACAGCTGATGCTTACGTATTAATAGTGGCATGTTTACATCAGTCTAGTAAACAATATTACTACAAAAATTCTTAGTACATTAACACAAGTAACACATTAGAAATTAGTAGGCTAGAGCATAAAAAAATTTTAATCATCTTAGTTCTCAAGCCCTGACAATCCCATATTGTATAGATCTAGAAAATTTACTCCTATATGAACCCATATATTTTCAAAATGTATTACGCTGGAAATTTTGCCTTTATGGAAAACGGCTGCTGTCATTCTGATTCAAGAGGCCTGCCTGCCTGGTGCTCGAACTGCGTTATAGTGTGTTTGAAATCCAGGTTTTTTTTTTTATGAAACTATAAAATGTGCATCCAATGTGATGAACTACTAAAAGAACACACACTTCAGACTATGCCTTTCGATTACTTTTAAGGCGTAACGCACATTATTAACATAATTTAAGTGCACTTACACATTTTTAAAAACAGCTTTTTTGAAGTGCTGTATCTCAAAATATATCCATTATATACACACAAAAGTACTCTAGGGACATGCACTGAACCTTGCTAGAGACTTCCCACCAATAAAATTATAGGGTCACCGCTTTAAATTCCATAGTTACACGCAGCACCACGAGAAAACTGCATGCCAGTTCAAAGCCCTGCACATAGTGGTAATGGCGCACTTGTAGCGTGTGCCAGTGTAGCCCTTACAGCTTTTGTGCTTCTCGGCCTCAAACGCAGTAAAAAGCTTCAAGCAGGCGGGTCCGTAAAAACCATTAATATCTCGACAATTAAATACAAAACTTTGTGGTTACTATGTTTTCATAAAATAAGTGCGAGATTTACAGTAAAGTGCAAAGTTATTATATCATTTGACTTAAATTATTGTGCTGTATAAACAATATCCACTTCAAGTTGCAATTAGAACAGGCACAATAAGTTGCTGTGCGAAACAAATATAAGAGTTATAATATAAATAAAATGTTAGAATTTTGGAAAAAATTAATTACAGTTATTACTTAGTTTGCCTTACGTAGTACATTAAAAATCTTTGGAATCCACATTAAGCCACACTCTTAAATTTGTGCAGCTTTAAAACTCATTGTATCATATTCAAAATTGGATCACAATTGTTTCATAGTTTCCCTATTGCATGAATCCCTTTTCAATTTTTTTTTGCGTGGTTAGGATTTGATTAAAAGTCTTGGTCATTTTTTCACTTAAAAAGTAAGTGGAACTTATCTTGCGAAACTTGAAAATTTATTGCTTGAGGTTACACTCATATTATTTAAATCATGCACTTTTGTTTTTCGCATATATTTTCAGGCTGTGTATTTAGCTATTCACCAACAGGTCTGCAAAGGTAAATGTACTCTCACAGGATTTGTGCTATTTGGGTTGTGTCAATTAAAAATGTTTCTGTAATAAACCTTTAAATATGTCATATTAAGTAAAATTTTACCTTTGTAAATAAACTAATGAAAATGAACCAAACACAAGTGTATAACCATTCTAATGTTGAAAATCTGGAAACTTGTTCAAGTTTTTTAGTTTTAATTTTTCACTTTTTGAGGGGATTGAGAAAATTTATTGGTTATGTGAGCTGCCAATTTTATTATAATTTAGTTTCAAGATATAAACTCTGTTAAATACTGAAATATTAGTATTTATAATTGGAACCCCAGAATGTTAGTGAATTTAAGTATATGTATTCATTCTGTTTGTGTGAAATTTTTAAAATAGGTGGTTGAAAACAGCAGAGGTTAATTTGCAAGATGTACAGGACGAGGACTCTCACAACCAGCATATTATAAAGAAACTGCAGCGTTTCAACTTACCAAAGGAGTTTGAATGGTTGAGGTAAGCTGATGTTTGTATTAATCATGAATGTCCTTTTACAATTTTATCAGGTCAACTATAAAATTGTGGTGTTTCAAAGTTATATTGTTTATTTGGGTATTGGATTTAGGAAAAATTTTGATATAGAATTTATTTGTTTCCCAACATTGATTTAGGACTTGGTATAATATTTTTAAGGCTATTTTTTTATAGAATGCTATGCACATAAAAGTATGAAAACAACTGCTGTTAAGACCTATTACTGTTTTGGAGCAGTGAAAACTATTAACCCTTCCATGGAAAATATTTTCCAGGGGCCATTAAATTGCTTACAGAAAGTTCAGTTTGTGATTTTAATTTTAATGGTGACTTTAATGTAAACATTGTTTTTCACCTATAACATTCTTTAAGGAAAGGTTGAGTATTAAAAAAAGGTGGGGGTCTTACTGCATACATTAATGTAATGAGCAGTTTTTTTTTTTTTGTGGTATTTCGTTTGTAAAATACAATTTTGCCATATTTTGTTTATGGCATGCTTCTAATCCCTAGAAATTTACTCTTGGCTCTCACTTCTTATAAAAAGAATTTTATAAGGAAGTCATCTGGTACATATGGATAAAACTTATTAGGTAATTAAATACAGTGGAACTGCACTATAACTACAACCGACAATGGTGAGAGATAAATTATGGCTATAGCAAATTATAATTATAACCAAAAATTGATTGCGCAACATCTTTTGAGACGAATATGATCCGAAGCATGTGACAAGAATCCCGTCCTGTTCCTTAAGTGGTATTCCTTGTACCAAACTTTTTTGTCTGTCTTCTCAAAATGCATAGAATAAACTCAACACAACAGTCATGAGGCAGCACAATTGCAAAAAAAATTATAATGTTGTTTGTGAAAACAGTTTTTGACTTTCTTTTCTTTTGTGCAAAACACTTGTCTCAAATAGTTTACAAAATATCATACAAAATTTTACATAAAACCTTAGACCAAAATGGTTATATTTAAGCTGCAATTATAATGAGAAACCTTCTCAAAAGCTGTAAATGTTCCTTTAACATTGCACATAAAAATATTTCCAAGCAATACAAGGATTTTCTAACCTCTTACAAGTAACAATAAAAATTTAGCATTTACAAAGAATGATTAGCATTCGTGACACATCTCCCCATTTATTAGGAGTAGTATCTTTCCCCCCCGTGAGTCTCTCATGATTCTCCTGTCACCTCGCAAAAATTTATATCAATTCAGACAGCATCGCAGCCACTTGAGACACTTGAATGATCTCAAAGCACAGGGAAGTTTTTTCTATAGCTTCCAATTAGTTGATATGTCATGCTGCTGGCCACAGTCTTCTGGAAAAGGGATGGGTGGGGGTNATGGCACATAGTGGAAAGAGGTGTTGACCTACACTGACATGCAACAGCGGAGCATCAGAGGGCCCCATACACCAGGCCACACCAGGTATGTCAACTCAACAGTCCCTCAAGTCTCGTATTTGTAGCAATTATGGTAACTTGGGTTGTGATTGTGTAGGAAGTGTAAGGTGTGACACCCATCACAATTTAATTCAGTGTTATACACTCATTTCTTGGACAACCTGTATTTTCCCTCCTCATGGGCACTCTGTATTCTCGAATAATGTTACACACATGGAAACTTAAGTGTCGACCATGAAATACAATGAAGCACTTTTAAAAGAGTCTTTTTCCACATGGCCATTGTTCAAGTAAGGATTTTGTTATTAGAATAATTTGTTATAATTGGTAATTGAGAATTTTTTCCCCCTATCTCTTATTTAATTAATTAATTTTCTAATTTGATCTACACTGTGTAGTTCCCTTGAATAGCAGCCTTCATTTCTCCATGTTGAATTGTAAAACAATGTAGAAGCCTGATAGCTATAGTCTGCAGATGAACCTACTAATAAGCGTAACTTGTTTTGCCCTTCCCATTCCGTGGCCATATACCTTTTCTTTTTTTACTTGGGCATTGGGCATCCGTCTTTGTAATCTGCACCCCCCCNAGCTACTCAAGTGATCAATACTTTTCTCTGGCTCTCTTTGTTTATGTGAATGCAGATCTGCCTGGCAACAGAACAATAGCTAACAAAGAAGAAATGAGTGAACAGGCAGTAGGGTATTGAAGGGGAAGAAAATATTGTTATAACTCCTACTCGTTATGGTGCAGTTCCACTGTATTTATCTGACATTCATTGTATAATTGTGTTAATCTGAATTCACTCAAGCTCCTATTTTTTATATTCTTGATGCAGTTGGCTTGTAAACTCCTTTATGTTATATTTCAAAATTTATTACATCAGATTCCTATGCTTCCCTGTAAATTTCCAATTTTATTTCTTGGTTAAGTTCCTGAGTAATTTTTGGCATCCTAGTCTTGTATAGTCTATGATGTGGTAGACACCTGTAACTTCAAGAGCAAACCGTGATTGTGAAAGTGTCTGGATTTAGCACCCAGTTTACAGTGGATGACCTGCTGTGATAGCTCCTCTCCTTATCCTGCTACTTACAGTACAACCCTTACTGTGGGCCTATACCTCTGTAGCCATTTTTTTGTGTGTTGGTGTAGAGCTGGTGTAGGGTTGTAGGTCTGAAATAAATTCAACCTGGTGGATTGTAGTAAATGGTATATTTTTAATATATGTGCATCCAGTGGCCTGAACTACATACAGTAACTTAAATTTTAATCTTGGTAACATTTATTTTATACCAATTTTTTTTTTAAGTGATCATATGGCAGCATGTTTAGAGTTAATGATTTATGGAGCTCGTATCAAAATTCTCATTAAGTGGTTCATTTTATTATTTTCTAAATTGGGTGTACTTTTGAAGTTTGTACCTGCTGTTCCAGTGTAGTTTGATGCAATAATATGTGATTTTTGAACATTTAGACTTTTACTTCACACGGAAACAGGAAAATAGAGTTTTAAATTTAAGCTGTCTTGCTTGAGCCGTAACAGTTGTTTGCAAGTTATTTTTGTCTGTCAAAACATTTACTTGAATGTTTTTCATATGGTAATTGTGAGCTTTCCCAATTTAGAGTGAATCCACTTTTCAATGTCGGTTATTCAGTTCATGCAATGTGTACATGATTTTCGAGTAATTAATGGTAAGGTCATTTTGTCAACGATGGAGTAGTGCCACTCTGTCAAAGGTATATGTGATGGGTGGGCTGGTGTCAAGCATTGTCAATAAAAAGGAAAAGTATAGAAATCACAATCGCTGTAATTTTCTTAGTTGAACATCTTTCTGTAATCAGACAGCTTTGTGTACTTAAGAATCAAAGGATCACATGTTTAGCTCAAAGGTTCATCACGTCACCCATATACTGCCTACTGTGATTAAACTAAGAATGGGTTGATTAGATGCCTTGATTCTTCGGTTCCACTGATTCTATGTAATTGATTGGATTTTTTATTTAAATTCCAAACCCACAGAATTCTTAACGGCAATGTGTGCCATAAACATAGTGAATTTCTACCCAAGGCACAAAATCAAATGGACCATAACCTTAAAAAATGTTGTGTTGATCTTGGTAATAATGAAATCCTGAATCCAGATTTTCCATCAATGGAATCATTATCACATGTTAATGCTTCGGTTGATGAAAATATGCCTGGACCTAGCCAAAATGCTGGTACATCAAGACCTATGAATCGGCCAACACTTTCAGGGTTTTTACAAATTTGAGTATAAAAATATTTTTATACCCTCAATAACTGTTATAAAAATTACCTATTAGTTGTTACGGGACAGTGGCATTAGATATTAAATTGTTTCAATAGAATAATTGTATATTTAGCTATTATAATACCAAAAGTTTGTAACAGTTTCTATTTTGGAACATTTTCACTACTGGATTTTGATAGTAAATGGTATTTAAAAAAAAATTTGTAATGACTGAATCTAAAATCAAAATTTCAGAATTGAAACGGGAATCTGAATCAATAAAAAAATTTCGTTTGACCCATCCCTACTTAAAACCAAGTCAAGTCCCAGTCTTCGTGAATACCTACAGTTACTTGTAATAAAATGTTTATGAATTAATTCAAAATAATGTTGTACTGTCTGCATATAGAATGTTGTTTTGCTCTACCATAATAACTTTTTTTTAATCTTTCTTCAAAACTGTAAATAAGCTTTACTTAGTTTTCTTATTGGAACTATTCCTAGTGAAATAACTTTTTTCACAGTCAGTGCAGAATTTACAGGTAGTTTTTATGAGTCAGCTGTGTTCAGGATGTTTTATAGAGGTTCTCTTCCCCTTCCCTTGTTTTGCTGGCCCAAAATGTCTCCTAATTTTTACAATCAGGATGCTGGGCTAATTGAAAGAGATTCACTCAAGAGTGTATCAGATTCTGAATGTTAGAACACAAGTTGAAGCAAAGGGAGGGGTGTCTACTGGAATTCACACTATTGGATATTTAGGTTGGATGTAGTGTTGGAGGAAGAGTTGGATCACTTAGAATTCGTGGTTTGTTATTTGAGTTATGCAGATGCAAATGTTGGATTATGGTCACAAGCAGAAAGTAATTTAACTCTAAGCTCTGGGCACACCAGAGTTGATTGCATACCATAACTAGATGAAAGTGTAATGCCTGTCTTTGTTATTGGCTGTCGAGATACAAACTCAGAACACTATTCTTAAATGCTGGAGAATCATGTGTAAGTGTAGCAACATTTACTGTATAATATTTATTGCATTTGGTTAACTACAATACAATATACATTCTAACTAACTCTACCACTCGAAACAACTGACATTCTCCAAGGTGTCTGGCTGGAAGTGGACACAGAAACCTACATCTTAATATTTATGTATTTGTGTTCAGCATACTTGTGAACACTTTTACCATTGCAGATTATTAAATTGCATTGATTCATTTATCTTGACAAGTGAAAAGTTGCATTATTGCAATAATGAACTTATTCATAATTGTTTTAACTGCATTTTTTTGTGCAGTTGGAACAAGCTATACTGTTTCGCTTTGTTTGGTCTGCGATTTTAGTTTATACGTTTGTGATCTATTTGGGAGGATATTCCCAACAGCAGAATGTCTACGCACTTGGTTTTGGTATTTTAATTTCCAAACACTAATGTACGCTGTACTATTCTTTGAAGAATTTGCGTAAATGATAACCAGAAGGATTTTAAAAGTTTAGTACTTGTTAACAGTCTGCCATTACTAGTGTGATTATACACAGTTATAATTTGATGGCTTTTTGGAGGAGTCTTACAGTACTTCTGTGGAAATTGTTGCTGGACTGTAACAACGTCTTATAAAACACTACAGCAAAAACAATGCTTTCACTGGTGTATGGTCTATGTTGTAATTTATATTGTGATTGCTTGGCAGCAGAGTGCAGAACTAAAACTGTAGTGCCAAATTTTAACATTTCCATGTTTCATGTATTTTTAGTGTTCAACTTGGTGCTTGTCTTGCCAAATTAACACTTGTCAGAAAATGTGTTTTTCTTTAGTTATATTGTGAATTTTGTGTGTGCTGTATGCCTGGAATGTGTGGGTGAAATAATGACATATTGCCTAGCTACAAAAATTATCTTTATTGTTTTCAAAATTGGAAGATTCTTCTTGTAGGTTTGTGGTTTAGGGAATTGTTGAACTGCTATGAAATAATAGTTTGACTAAAATTCTTCCTACCTACTACACATTTACATAACTTGACAGACTTTCCATGTTCATATTTCTACCTAAAGGCTGTTCATGGCAAAGTGAGCACTTTTGAGGCCCTAGTTATTTTTCCTTTGTCATATTTTATCCTTTAACCACTTTTTAAAAATAAATATTGGCATGGAAGTAATAAACACAGAGTGTGTTACCCTACCGCACTCAGAAGTTAACGTCTAGGGCTAAAGTAAAATGTAATTATTTATTATTATCACAAATGAGAGGGCTTTTAAAAGTGCTCACTTTACCATGAATAGCCTATGCCAGTGTTTCTTCAGCAGTGGTTAATGATACTTAGGGCCTCACTTTTACGGTTAATAAAATGAGCTGATTTTGTTATTAAAATGTCGCAATTTCGTCAAAAAAATTCTTATTTTGTTAAATTAATTTTATAACAAAAAAGCATTTGTTGTTCTTAGAACATGAATCTTTTTTTTTTTGTAACAATTTATTTTAAACTAAATGGCATTTGTTATTCATTCATTTTAATCAGTACATGTAAATCGAAAACATTAAAAAAATATATAACAATAAGAATGAAAGGACAACCTCACAAGAGCTCACTTGTCATGTAAATCACATTGTCACAGTCACAGTAATTTTTGTGCTATCAATCTTGTACTTTGTAGAGACATTTAAAACTGCCCGATAAAACTCGCTAATGTTAGTTTTACAAGATTTTTACGTCGCCCACATACAGTATTTGCTCATTTGTAGATAACAATATTTTAATTAAAAATAATTAAATATTATAATTTTAATTAAATTTTGTTAAATATTACTCCAACACAAATCCATAACCTAACAGCAAAATACATACTAGTAAATAATTTATTATTGATAAAATTAAAATTCTCCCTACATAGCAAAAATTGTTTCTACAAAGTTTCTAATCGTACAGCTATCGAGTTTTTCTAAAGAGAAGTTGCAGAAACCTAGTTGTGTTTGTTTTCTTGGCAATATGAAAATTACACAAATTTGCTTCTAATGCAGTTGTCTTTTTATTTTTTATGTACCTCACTATCATTAAATCCTGTGCATACGGCATGGCAGTGTTTAAGCACAAGTCTTTTCGTGTCCACTCTGTGTTTACATTGCAGTATTTGCACTTTGTTCAGTTTATAAAACACGTAAAACCCTTCACTTTCCAACTCTGGGCACAATTTTAAACAGTTACAATTTTTGGCATTTTTAAGTGGTTTTTCGACATAAGCCGTTGACTACAATCATCACCCTCACTCAATAGTTGCAAATGCCATATTTGCTAGTTGTCAAGAACCTAACCACAATACACAGAATATGTGTAAGGTGGGCAGTGTTTACAAATACCACACGAATGTTTAGTGTGTAATTATTACATTCTACAAAATATATATTAATCAGTATTATATATAAGTATTATTTACTTTCGTAATATCACCAGCATATTTGGTTAGAGATGTTCATTTATAAATAAAACACATGTTACGGATGATTCTGCCCATGAATGAGCGACTTTGGGGTGAATATATTCAATCATTCTCGTAACATAAAATTGTGGTTATGTTTCTATAGTCTACAACGTGATCACCATGCAAATAGTTTTGTTATACGCATGTATCTGAATTAAATGATAGATAATGCTGTATAACAAATTAAAAATTATAAAACCTAATGTCTGTAAGAGTTTTCACAGTAAAAGAAACTCGCATTGTGGTTTTAGATACACATAAATAAGCAATTTTGTGGATGTTTCGAGAATACAGGAATTATTACGGAATTTTGGGAATAAACATATTTTCTCCATATTTCATGTTATTTCGCGATTCATAAAAATTTTTAATCCTTAATTATACTGAATAAGCATGCAAGAAAGGTGTGCAGAGAAGCCATTGAATTTTACGGAGTTTGCATGTTTGGCATGAGACAAAAGTTCTTCCCTCCAGGAAATTGTTTATTCTGGAAGGGAGCTGTAATTCTGTAGTGCCACTTTGTGAATAGTTTAAATAATGACAAAATAATTGAATCTGCCACCAAAGTATATGATGAGATTTAAGAACTTGAAATTTAAGAAGTAGCAACAACACTTAAGTGTATATAAAACCAATTATTTTTCAGAGTTATGCCAAAACAAATATACTAGTAAGGAAGATAAATAAGAAATAATAAGGAAAAAATAAATAAAACAATATAACATTATATTATCAGTTCAATTTATATTTTTAGTAAGGTAGTAAAATGGACATAATTGTGAACTTTTAAAATTAATGCTTTGTTATGGGGCCCCTTACAAAATTTGAAACAGTTAATAATAAAATTACAGTGGTAATAGTAACATCATTGATATTAGTGATAAATATATTAATTCTTGGCCAGTCTGACAATTTTTGAGTTTACACGTGAAGAGTACAGATTCAATTTTGCTGACTTATTTATATTGTGAAGGTGATATGTTGAGCCCAAAACTGAAGACAAATGCCAATCACCAGCATTTAGTTTTGGTAGGAACTACCACAAGAAATTGCCATGTAAGCCTGAACCACAGAGATGGTGAAGCCATGGGACTTGAAATGCAGTAGGGTACTGAAACCCTCTGCAAAAATAGAATTAAGAAATAAGTTTGCAGTTAAAGTAAGAATTAGAGGTCTTTCACAATGTTGTTTATGTAACTCACGAGGGTAAAACCAGTGAAACTTCTATCTTCTTCCTGGTAAACACTGCTTGGCACTAGCACTACCTACACTTTTGTGACTTGCTAAATTACATAATAAACCAGAAAAAATCTAAAGTTACTAATGCAACTATATGCTGAAATGTAGACAGTTCAGATATTTCATGTCTCTCACTGTCAGTCAGCCATGATGATTGAAGAGATAATGATCATGCATACTGGTGGCCAGTACAAAAAATGAGGTATTCTGTTAGTGGCTAAAACTGCTACTAAATAGTGTGTGTGGGGAAAGTAAACATTCTGCTGGCTACAGCAGACCAGGGTATACATTTTTAAAAATATAAATAACATGCTGTTACCCATTAAACACTTAAGAATTCACATGATTACTGCTGGTAATCTGCAGAGGGTCAGCAGTAACTGACCTGAGTGTAGCATGATACATGATTCTTAGTATAAATTACAAAGCAAGGATCTGGCTTCCGCTTTGGCTGCAGTGTTGGGCGACAGCAGAGTGTGCCCTGTCTGGACAAGGCTTGTTAGTAAAGGAAAAATTCTGATAGTCCCAAAATGAAATAAAAAGTTTTGAAACCACTGATATACAAATAAGTCTAAATTAAAGTTTAATATATCCAAAACATAAAGAAATTAAAACACACATTAAATTTAAAGTGTGTGGCAAATTTTTTTAAATTATAATGGTACTCACTATTGCAGAGTAAGAGTGCTGGAAATGGTATGAACAAATATGTATTGCAGAAATAGTTGGTTCTGGACATCAGAAACTAAAACGATGAGAAACTTTTGTAATAATTCAATGCTGATTAATTCAGCTTGTTACAGTCAAATTATAATTTGTCTTTCTTGAGGTTGCCTTCGATAAATCAGCATGAAAATAACTGCAGTGTTGCACTTTACTTTGCTTTTTAACATTAAGGTTTTTTTTTGTTGTTTTTTTCCCCCAAGCTTTTGAGGTAATAATTTGTGAGCCAGTTTTATTTTAATTCAACTTTATTTTACATGTTATAATTATGAGAATGTAAAATATTTTATTATAAACTCATATTTAAAGCATATACTAAAAACACGAACATTTCCCGATTGACACAAAATTTAGTGCACATGTAGTTTCTTCAGTGGACACAATGTCTCTTTGGATTACAAATAGGTTTTGTGTTGTTTTTTTTTAAGTGGCTGCCTCTCAAAACTTTAATATGGACACTAGTAAATGTGTAAATGGTTAATATGATATTTACCCTTGTAATTCGGGAACCATGAAACTAATTTTTGCACCAAAGTTAGTGATTGAAATGAAAAATTACTTTGAACATACGCCATTACAGAGCTATCTTACCAAGTAAAAAACAGGTGATGACATTAAAAACATACATGAGAACAAGCCAAGACTGGATTAAACAAGACAAGCAACAAAGACAAGACAAAATATAAAAATACTAGCAAAAAACTTTAGACAACCCAATGAAGATAACAGACGAACACTGAGACAAAGAAAAGTATGTAATCCCCAGACTTGTCACAACATAGACAGCACAGAAGAACAGTGTTTTCTTGGCAAACCAGTAGCCAAATTTTGGGAACTGGTTTCTATTCTCATCGTCAAGCAAACTGAATGAAGACTGTATATTTTTAATTTCATACTCAGTGTTTTTTCTTGGTGACATAGCTCTCCAACGGCTTATGTCTGAAGTAATTTTTCATTTAATCACTTGCCCCCATTGCAAGTATCATTCAAAGAACATACCAACGTCAGTGTTCCAGTATTTCATAAATGAATTAAGATTAGAATCTGTTGTGTTTAAAAATTACAATATTTATTAATAGTGCTTCTTCAGAAGGGACTTGAATCCAGACAAATTTTTGTTAAATTTTCTTATTAATAATCTCATGCACCTTCATTTGGAGATATGGCAAGTTTTCTGCAAGCTTTTTTAATATTCATTATGCAAATCTGAAAGGTTTTTACAGCTTGACTTTGTGTAGAGTGTCCATCTGGTAGACTGCACACGAGTGTGAAGTGAAAGTTGAGAAAAAAGTTCCCTGAAATGCATGGGTTTGCAAATGTTACTCATTGAAATATAGTAGGAGACTATTAATTTAGTGTAGAATGCCTGCTTGATAATACCTGTAGTTTAAACTTCTAACATTGGCTTTGCTTGTCAGTATCATATCAATGGCTTGTGAAGTATGTGGTAGCAAAGCTTTACATGAATTAGCTGCATGTGAAACAACATACTTGAATATGTATTTCTTTAAAGTATTACATGGTAGCTCTCAATATTATTCATAACAAAAGAATCTATTAACCAATTGAAAAAGTTTTGAAAAAATTATTTTAACCTAACTATCTCTTTCTTATATAGCATATACTTCCTAACAGGTCATGCCATTGTACATCAGGTTGTTGACCAAGCACAAGACTAATTAATGGTCATATTGTTGCTATTTTTATGGTATAATGTAAATTTGAGGTAGTATTTTCTAAGGTTCTTTCAAATTTAGCTAAATCCTTTTTAAAAATGCAATATTAATTAGTAGAAAATTTGGCAAATAAAATATTACAGAAGGCAATCACTGGGTAATGTGGAAAATTGTGATAAATTTGATGTATGCTATATTTGAAACAGCCAGTAAGTTGTTTTTGTGCAGTTCATTTCTGGCCGCCCATTACTAATCCATAATCTATGTAAATTTACTATGTTTATTTAAACTGTGGGGTTCTTACAACATATTTTTGTTTTAATATTTTTAACTAACATTAATAGCATCAGATAGCAGTGATTTATATATTAGTGTGCTTTAAATTTAAATGGTGCCATTGGTGACAGTAAAAAAAAAATCCATCTTCATTTGCTTTTTCATGGATTAGTTATATTGTAAAAATATCAGAATATGAAATATAACTCTCTTTTGGCAAAGTCTGAATAATCCTTTATTTCCCTTGCACAGATTTTCGTACTTGCCCTACGTGTGTCATCACCAATTCCACACACTGCTGTTCTAAATTCGTAGTCAATTAATCAGAGATTGAACCCTTGCTTGCTGAGTGTTCTTGTGTATTTAACAGTAGTCACCACATTTGTGGTTGGTGACTTTGGTTTATATATTAACTTTACAACTTCAGATTTTAAATTGAAATTTAATTATTTCTTATTTAATTTTTGTGATTGAAACAAAATGTTCTTACTTTTTAAAATTGTGTAGTAGGTAATGTTTTCTTTGCTAGATTATGCAACCAGTTTAATACAGATGTAATCCTTCCAGATTGTTAGAACAAATCACTATAAAGGCAGGTGGAGAAACCTTTTCTTTAAAAAATATATACAAATTATTTGGACATGGTATAAAGTCTGCATTTGTAACTTTCATTTGAGATGAACCCTAAATTTGATACAATGCTGTCCTTTGCTACTGGTATCATATTTCCATAGTATTGAGAGGAAAGATTTTTATGGGGGAGCATGAGAGAGAGAGAGAGATATTTTGATTTGAAGCAGGAGCGAGAGAGGTATTTTGATGGGGGAGCAGTATATATATATATATATATATATATGTAATTTC
>NQII01000114.1:1020515-1160805 GCA_002778355.1 Clitarchus hookeri
ATATATATATATATATATATATATATATATATATATTGATATGGAAACAAGGGGGAGAGATATTAATATGGAAACAAGGGAGAGAGATATTGATATGGAAACAGGGGAGAGAGATATTGATATGGAAACAGGAGAAAGAGAGAGAGATTGATATGGAAAAAGGATATTTATATATATTGTTACTGAAACAGGATATATATATTGATATTGAGAGAGAGAGAGATTGATAGATATGGAAACTGGATATATATNAGATTGATAGATATGGAAACTGGATATATATATGAATACAGGAGAAAAAAATATATTGATATGGAAACAGGAGAGGTGTATATATATATATATATATATATATATTGATATGAAAACAGGAGAGAGATATATATATATTGATATGGAAACAGGAGAGCGAAAGAGATATATATTGATATGGAAACAGGAGAGAGAGAGAGAGAGGTATATTTACATTGATATGGAAACAATATATATATATATATATATATATATGAAGCAAGATATATATGTGATATAGATATGCAGGATCATTCACAGCACCCATATCACCCCTTGTTCTCGTAAACAACACGACACCGTGGGTTCACGAAAAAATTGTGATAACTGTACCCTGTATGAAGCATCGAATGGTATTGATCCCATTCCCCCGAACATACCATGGTAGGGGTATGGAGGGTGAGCCTTGAAATGGCAAATTGGAATGTGGGTTGTATAAGGTATCATTGGATAGATTATCTAAAAGGAAATATAATTTACTAAGATGCCTTTTTTCTTACTTATATAGTTTACGCACAATAAAATAAATCATCTAAGCATATGGTTTGTGATGTGCGTAGTGTACGCACAAATAAAATTGATCGTAAATGTGTTTTTCTTACTACAATCAAACTGAAATCAACTAAATATGTTGTGTTTCTGGTGTGCATACCTAGTTTACGTACAATCAAAAGCTCGTCGGGTGTACTGTAAATACCGGTATAATGTGAGAGAACTAACGTGAACTGGGAACACTCATTCGCACACAGCACTCCTCATAAGTGTTCTAAATGTCAACCATTCTGTATCAGACACGAATCTGCTCTTCATCTTACATTTGTGGTTGCTCGGCGGACCTCAGAACTGATGAGAGATCCACATGCTGCTCTGGTTCTGTCTTTCATGCAATGTAAAACATATTACTGTCCGAATGAACAAACTTTCGACTCTGTTAACTTTCATGCAAAACCTGCAGTTCCTATAAGTGGTAGATGGCTTATCTGCTTGCTGCTTAGTGCTGCCTTATTCTCCTCTTTTGTTCAGAAACTGTATAATAACAACAGTTGAGTTTATCCATGTATCATTGGTTGTGCATAAACTATGCACGTCAGATACACAATGTGTGCCATTAAGGTACTGCCGTTTGGAGTGTGGGACGTGCTTTGGTACTAACAGTGACCTATGTGCCTTACTGCATAAACTCGTGCTGTTGGTATTAGACTTATTCAGAGCAAACGCGGAGAATAATGTAGCACTACGCAGCAAGCAGATACGCCATCTACCACTTGCAGGGACTGCAGGTTTTGCATGCAAGTTAACGGACAACCAAAGGTTTGTTCATTCAGACACACATTCGGTTTACATTGCAACCATTAATTGTGTGTGTTGTTTCAGTGTCAGACATTGTCTGTCTGTGGTGTTGCTTTCTAAATGTAGTTTACAAATGAAGAAGGATTTGACATGCTGATGATACTGGGTGAATGTCGTTGGAACTGCAGAGCTGCTGCCGTTTGTACGCACAGCGCGTATACCCACAGTGCATCCATCACTCATACAATATCTTCCAGTGTCTTGAATGTTGCATGCACACAACCGGGCTAGTGCAACCAACACGCAACAAACATTGCATCAGACAACCTGAGAGAGACAAGAGGGCTGTTGATGTACTGGCTGCCATGGTAGTTAATCCTCACGATTCTACACGGAGGATTGTCCACGACTCAGGATTGTCTCAAAGTGCAGTGTGGAGAATGCTAGCTGATAATCGTTTATATCTGTACCATGTACAGCTGCACCAAGAACATGGGAATAAATGACTTTCCTAAGCACATTGATTTCTGCAACTGGTGACTGCACAAGGACCGTGCTTTCCATCGCAGCATTTTGTGGACTGATGAGACCAAATTCAAGAGTAATGGTGACATTATACATAGTGCCCATTACTGGTCTGCAGTCAACCCACTTTGGCTCCGGAAAGTGGATAACCAGCATGTGTGGAGCCTTAATACTTGGTGTGGCCTTCTCGGATATTGTGTAATAGAACCATATTTTTTTGAAGGGCAATTGAATGGTGCAGCTTATGCAGTCTTCCTAGAGAATATTTTGTATCAGCTGATTGAAGATGTCCCTTTCACTCTGCAATTAACACTGTGACTTCAACAGAATGGCTGTCCTGCTCACTTTTCACGCAGAGTTCAGCTAGTTGCTGACATGTTATTCCCCAGATGGTGGATTGGACGAATGGGTCCTGTAGCTTGGCCATCATGTTCTCCAGACTGGTCCCCAAATTACTTCTGTTTTTGGGGGAGAATTAAAGCCATTGTCTACCGCTTGTGTCCAACGAGGGAAGACATGAAAGACAGAATCAGAGCAGTATGTGAATCTCTCAGCTGTGCTGAGGTTTGCTGAGTAACCGTGAACGTAAGAAGGAGAGCGGAGTCATGTCTGATACAGGATGGTCGACATTTCCAACACTTATGAAGAGTGATGTGCGCGAATGGGTGTTCCAAGTTCCCATTTCTCAGTGGTTCTCACACCATATTGGTATTTACAGTATACTCAGCGTCCTTTTTATTGTACGTAAACTAGGTATGCATGCCAGAAAAACATTCATTTTCATTGTGCGTAAACTACGCATGTCCAAACCATATACTTACATGATTAATTTTATCGTGTGTAAACTATGCATGTCAGAAAACAACTGTCTTAGTAAATGTTGTTTCCTTTTAGACTATCTATCCAACGATACCATATTCGACCCCTGTTCCCAATTGCAATTTTGAAGCTCATCCCCCCTACCACTACTTAAGGTACGTTTGGGGGAATGGAATTACTACCAATCGATGATTCATATAGACTATAGTTATCACAATTTTTTACAAACCCCCAGTGTCGTGTTGTTTCCGTGAAAAAGGGGGGTGATACTGGTGCTGTGAATCATCCTCTGTTTGTGTGCGTGCGTGTATGTTTTTGCAGGGGGAAAAAGGATGATTGTCCATTTTTACATAAAATTAGATTATGGTGTTATCTGATAGAGAATTGTCAGTACTGTTGGCATGCCAAAGCATAATGGTTAAAGGAGTTAAGAGTCCGAAATTGCAGGCCTTGGAAGTTACACTTCCAAGGGAGGAGTTTATAGCTTTGATTGCAGTTTACTAAAAACTAGCAGACATTTACATTCATCTTTTTTCCCCCTGTACCCTTTGTGCGTGTGTATGCGTATGTGTGTATATATATATAGGGGGGAGCAAGAGAGAAAGAGTGTGTGCTATATTGATGAGGAACGAGAGAGAGAGAGAGAGAGAGAGAGAGAGAGAGAGAGAGAGAGAGAGAGAGAGAGCTATATTAATGGGAGGAGCAAGAGAGAGATATTTGATGGTGGGGAGCAAGATAAAGCTATATATATTGATGGAGGGCAGTGAGACAGAGGTTTATGCATGTGTGTGTAAAGAAATTTGACCACGATAATTTTAGTATCACCAGTGGTGTACCAATGAACCAGCAGTGTAGGGTGGCAAATTTCATAATCTTTTATTCCCAGATTTTCATCATATTGATGTGGTATTGATTTGGTTTAGAGGAGGAGAAAGACTTTGCACATTTGTGCTTAAGCAATATCCACAAATTGTTGTCAAATCTTAGGCTATAATTTAGCTTACAAATATTAAGTATTTCTTCTCAGTTTCATTTTCATTTTTGCATGCACTGTTGTTGTGTGCTTTCTGTGACCACCATTTTTCTGTTCCAGCCAATGATCGTGTGATTGCAGAGTTCACAGCAGCCATCTGGTCAGAATTTTTATTTAAAAAAAAAGGATGATTTATAAAAATTATAGATAAAATAATTTCAATAGTTATGTAGTTTCTATAATTTGTACACAAGTGAAAGTTTTCAGTAAAGAAATTGTTTTCTGCATGAATCATATTTGCCTTTGAATCTGGTCATTTTCAACCATAATTTTTTTTATGTAGGGTTTCTGTTTGCTACACAAATGCAGGCTCTTGTTACGCCATGTAACACATTTTTAAGCACATAAAAGTGCATTAAATTTGTACAGTCTTAAGCATGTCAGGGAGTGCGCATTTTGGTTTGTCGAGGTGTCTGTACATTAGCTCCTGTCGTGTGTGAGTTTTTATCGTGGTTGTTTCCGCAGCTTCACTCAGATCATCCAGTACAACATAAAGAAGTATGATAATGGTTTACTTGTTGTGCTAATGAGGATGTGTGTGCGACTTTTTTTTTTGTTTTTGATGTGTCTAGGTTATGCAGTGGCCACACGGACCTTGCCTTGCTTGACACAAATCATGCTATGTGATAGAAAGGGAAGATGATCGAGGTGACTTGGTGAGGCAGAAATGCAGACCCGTTTTTGCTTGCCGTTCTTGGGAACAAGGTGGCTGGTCTGGTTTCTCTCTCGTTAATGTGGAAGGAAAGTTGATGGTGAAAGCCACACCTCTCCTATGCCACAGCTCACTAGCTCTAGGTGGCAGTGATGGAAAATGTTTCTGCAAATAACGATTGATTATTTAGAAACATACTGAAAACCATTCTTAAACTATCGGTTGTAATTAGCATAGCAACATATGTAGTCAAGTATGTAGTTGTCTTTTGAAATTGTAAGTCATTAAAATAAAACTACTGAGTTACAGTTACTGATAGTTACAACCAACTTCAGTCCATTACATCTGAAATGTACTGGTATTCGTATTACATTTGCACCTATGTGCTGCAAAACTTAGATGTGTGCTAACCCTCTATATGTATTTTGTCACATGTCTGGTATGTGAAGTTAATATAAAGAAACTTGATAACTTTGCTTTTTAAATAATCAAATAATATAAATATAATGTAACTACAAAACATGTTAACAGCAGGTATAACTATATTTATATTAGGTATATGCTGGTAGATCATGTGTTATTTTTGTAAGACAAAGAAATTTAATTAATATAACAAGGAGATACAAGAAAAATTGTCAAAATATTATATTATATTTAATTACGTGATTTTTATATAGTTGGTAAGTAAAATTTAAGTAGTAATGCACAAATTTTCAATGTTTTATCTATGGCATGCACATTTAAGAAGACAGGTAAGTTTGACAAAATGTGGTTGGCAAGAAAATTATAAATCTGTAGCAAAAGGCTAATTTTCTCTGTAAGTCATGTATAGCAATATATACAAATTTCAGGATTTGTATTAAATAGCTAATGTCTATTTACCACTATTTTAAGTGAGACACTTAAACACTTTCCTGAGACTGTCAAATGTTGTTAGATTAAAGTGTGAATTTTTTACAGTGTTTAAAAGAGCAGTAACTTATCTTATTATTAAAGGTGGTTTTGTGGATGACATTACTAAGCTGTGCATTGTATTCATTCTCACATGCTTATTGCATTTATTCCCTCTCCATTTTGGATTTTTTTTATATTATGCTTTTCATTCAGAAATGTGAGGCAAAGTGAATTAAATTTACCCAAAAGGGAGAGTTGTTACTCGTATTACAGATAATACCATCATATTAAAGAAATTGGTAAAAATATTGGTTACTTGCACTTAAATGGTAACTCCTATGGTAATCCAAATTTATTTATTGACCGTGATACATGTAATCTTAAAAAGTATTTAATCATGATCGAAAATTAACATAACAGTACATAGTTTTTTTGAGTTCAATAGGTAATTTGTAGTACTGATTATGGTAGTCAAACAGTAGCTGTTTATTTGTGTGTGCAGTAATTTTGTCTAGGCATTACCTGAACTTAAAATGTTGGTGTTACAGACAGTTAGGTAACAGAAATGATAAAATTTAAAACGCAATCTTTTGTAGATTATTTATTTTTTTGAGATACAAAAAATTATTCATTAAAAATGAAATGATTTAATGTATGTTGGCAGTAGAGGTTTCTGAAGTTGTGTCATAGTTTAATTAGCACTGTCTTTGGAAGTTTGCAGTGGTTAACAATGTATTTTGATTTTTTATTCTTGTTTGTTGCTGTAAATTCACTTCTCTGGGTATTTACAGCTGTCAGGAAACATGGACAGGTGGCAAGAATTAAATAACAAGCATGCAGTAAATGAATTACGGAAAACAGAAACCTGTGTCATGACCAAAACAGTGATTGTATGTTGAGTGCAGCAATAATTTTATAAAATTGCTTGTTTAGGCTGTTGTGCACTTTTGAAAGCCCTCCATGTTGTAATTTCAGCCCATCGTGTATCTTTCCACTATGTATCAGTGTAAAAATTATTGGTTGACTTTTACCAGAACTCAGTAAATAAGAAATTTAATTATTTTGGTGAAAATTATAAATTCTTTACAGGTTGATTTTACAGTTTGTGAACTTTTGTTGGTGCTTGGTTTTCTTCTGTTTAGATACTAATGCTGTTACTGTGTTCTTCTACCCATCCAATGTCTCTGATTTTTAAACAATATTTTTTTCTTTGGTTTTCAGAACATTGTAACATCACGTAGAACATTCCCATTTAAAGTGAATGTATACTTCAAATTCTTTCCAATTGTGCACATAGTAGGGACAACTTGCTCATAAGTAATACAAAGTACTTAGTCCTTCTTAAAAGAGACAGTGTGTGTTAAACAATCGTCAAATGGCAGAAAACTTATTAAAATCATCATTTATGAGTAGAACGAAGAAGTTCTTTTGCATTTTGAAGTGCATTCAAGTGACGTATGTTCTGGCATAGTACATTCTTATTTCAGTAGAATATCACAAAATCCTATTTGCCTTATAGTCCTTACAATTGTAACATTTTCTGGCATATCAAAATTAGCACTTAAATGGTGAATCCAGTAATGTACAAATATGTTAGCAGTTAATACTATCATACACATATTGTGTACTAGCAAATGGCAATACTTATTATGAAACTAAGTGGCTCTACTGAATTGCACCACATTTTTTTTACAACTTACTGTCTTTTTTTTTTTTTCTTTTTTTTTTCCCCCCCCCGTAATTTGGTGCAAGTTTAATGAAAATTTTGACTGAATACTTGAACATAATTTTCCTACCAAAAAATGGCATTTAATTTATAAAACTTGAATCCCTAATCTGATGGTCAAAATGTCACTAGAATATTAATTAAGTAATACTTAGTCAATGGTAATTCATAAAATTGCATCCTCGCATGTTTTCAATACACCAGAAAGTTAAGGTTGGTTACTTAAAACACTGTTCCTACAAACTTGTTTAAATTAGATTAATTATATGGCTCAGCAAAATGTTTATGGAACTATTGGCGCTACTAGGCCACCTGAGTAATACAGGGTGGTGGCCAGTAGTTCATATAGTTAAATTATTTAGGTGCAGACTAAGGACACCTGAGGTTGTTGCGTTAGGGGTAAACAAATACTCGTATTTTCCGTTATTTAACACACCAGGATTTTATTGATCTGAAGGTCACATAGTTATTACACACACTGGCGAGACTGAGCCCCCCTGCAAGTCGTTTGCCTGAAGGGCTGGTGGGCTGAATACTATGCATCGGGGAAGGTTGTTGAAGGCAGACGTTTCTCTACTTATCTGTGACTGCGGATTTTGGCGAGTTGTCTTCGTTGGTAGCCGAGGCCTGGTGAGTTGGGTGGCCCTGGTTCAGGTCCTCGGACTGGCTCTCGTTGGCGTGGACATGATTCAACCGAAAAAGGACGCCGAAACTGACAGAGACTCTGAAGTCCGGGATTGGTTTTCCCGTGACTTGTACTTTCCCTGCGATTCCGGCTGGCGCTCCTGGTTGGAGAGTGCTTCCTCCTCGTCCTACTTCCAGCTATCGCATTTCTGCATTCCTGACCGTGGAAACTGCCACTACGTTTTCGGAAATGAACTCATAAGTTCTTGGTTCTTTTACTGGGTTTGTCTCGGGAATTTACACATGAGGTTTTGGGTGCCACTNGTTGGCGTGCTGTACTAAGTTGGCTTTTTCCTGCGGCTTTGACTGTCTCTCTCTGAAGTCCGGGATTGGTTTTCCAGTGACTTGTACTTTCCCTGCGATTCCGGCTGGCGCTCCTGGTTGGAGAGTGCTTCCTCCTCGTCCTACTTCCAGCTATCGCATTTCTGCATTCCTGACCGTGGAAACTGCCACTACGTTTTCAGAAATGAACTCATAAGTTCTTGGTTCTTTTACTGGGTTTGTCTCGGGAATTTACACATGAGGTTTTGGGTGCCACTNGAAATGAACTCATAAGTTCTTGGTTCTTTTACTGGGTTTGTCTCGGGAATTTACACATGAGGTTTTGGGTGCCACTCGGACTGGGGCTACCACTCGTTTCCGGGAATTTACTCATATTCTCGGCACTGTTCTCGTCACACAACTGTNGACTGGGGCTACCACTCGTTTCCGGGAATTTACTCATATTCTCGGCACTGTTCTCGTCACACAACTGTTTACTCCTGTTTTGGCTTCTCCTGTTTCGGCTTCTGCCGTTTCGGTTGCATCTATCTCGTCTCGCGGCTGTACCGCCGAACAACTCCCGTCTCGGCTGGTGATAATTGCTCCCGAACGACTGACTGCGAACAACTGATTACAACTGACTGCCTGGGCCGGGCCCAAACTCCGGCCCGTTGATGCGACTGCCTCTCCCCTAACTGCCTTCTCTGTCTCGCATCGCGGCTGCCGAACAACTCCTCGTCCAAGACTGATCACGACTGAATGATCACAACTGCCTATCTACGACTGAATGATCACAACTGCCCTCATTTCTTCGCTGCTCCTGAATTTAACCCGTCTCCCGATATATTCAAATTGGCTGTCAGCAGATTGTGTCGAGAGAAATAGGGACTTCCCCCATGTAACTCGCTCGTTTTTTGTATAGGATTTCGTGTATCGTCAGCTGCGCGTGTGCTCCAACTGGGGGTGGAGGGAGGGGAGCGGCAAGCGCCTCTGGGGTTCCTGGGAGCTGTGTCTGCAGTAATTCTCGGCGGGGGTTACCCTGTTTCCTTTGCCGAGGGCTTATATCAGCTAATTTTCGGGACTTTCCCTGTTTTTCTCTCGCTACGGTTCATCCCCGCGTATCCTCGTATATCTGGACTTCCCCGGGGTTATTCCTCAGGGTGTGAATACAGTGCAATTCCTATCCTATGTACTCGCCACTATGTTAATGTTAATTACACTCTAGGAATGTCCCACATGAAGTATTACATTTTTGTGACATTACTTTGTGCCCATGTACGACAAAAAGATCATAATCAAGTAATATATCATATTCAATATAACAAATTCAAAGAATCCTTGGCACAAACAATGGCCACAAACAACACAAAACCAATGGCACAAAAATAACAAAACTTAATTAGCGGCAAGCAGCAAATACACTGAAGAGCCAAAAAAACTGGCACCCCTACCTAATATTGNAAACGAGCGTCGTAACTACTCCGCGTCAAATGTTATACACTAAAGAGCCAAAAAAACTGGTGCACCTGCAAAATTCGGGTAGGGCCCCCCGAGCACGCAGAAGTGCCGCAAGACGACGTAGCATGGACTCGACTAACGTCTGAAGGCATGCAGGAGGCAATTCACACCATGAATCCTGCAGGGCAGTCCACAAATCCAATCTGCGCCAATTTGAGAAAGTGTTGCACATCTGTCACGTTTAATGATTCTCGTCAGTCGTAGTTTATCCTGTTCTTTCATATAATCTTTTTCCGGCTGCAACAATGTTGAAGATGTTATGATTTACCGGATTCCAGATATTCGCGGTACACTCGTGAAATGTTCGTACGCGAACATCCAAATGTTATCGCTACCTCGGAGATCTTATGTCCCATCTGTCGTGCGCCGACTATAACACCACGTTCAAACTCACTTAAATCTTGATAACCTGCCATTGTAGCAGCAGTAACTGATCTAGCTGCAGACAGCATTGCATTACTCTGATTGGTTCCATACCTCTGTTATTTGCACACACACGCCTATACCAGTTTTTTTGGCTATTCATTGTATGAAAGTATGGGAAGCGATATAACTTGAATAATTAAGCTGGGTGGTCATACATGGCACAAAAGAAAGAATCTGTTAAAATATACAAGACTTTCTTGTATAATCATTAAAATATAGGCCCAGAGGGACACTTAATTGCCAATAAATAAAAAGATGTAACTTGTAATTGTGTGATACTGAATACTTTTTTTATTACTTGTTTAAAAAAAAAATTAAAAGTTTAATATTTCCATTACTATAGAAAAGAAACTTCACAAAGACAACAAAATACCTCTGAATTGGGTTCATTAATTTGAATGCTTGGTAACACAAATATTCTTAAAAATGCCTGCAAAACTGTCGCTGTTAAAGTTAATTTGGACAAAAATCATCTAAAGTATGAATAAAGATTTGCTTTTGTAATTGAATTGTGTATTGCAGAAAAAGGAATAGGTCACAAAAATCAAATTTTCAGATAATCAAGGAAAACTGATTATTTCAGTTACTTTTAAAATTAAGTACACATCAATTTTATGCATGCGAGTAAACATTAATTATTATATATTTGATTGCTATGTTTTAAATTCACACACATTAATCCATAATTAGTTAATATAGTAGAACTCCTCTATATTGACCCCATTTATAATGCCTGTCTTTCTATAACTCGATTTTGAGGAAGTGCGAAAAATTTGGGTGAATAAAGTTTAATGCAAATCTGCCAAAAAATTAATTTTTGGCACTTATTTTGGTTGCGGCAAGTTGCGTTCTTGATGAGCACTGCACTGGATGTAGTGCATATATAAAAAAAGACACTGCCCATGTATGTCACCAGCACTAGCCAATAACTATTGATTTGACCCACCCTTTACCCGCTGCCAAACGTTTCCATGCACAACATGACCACCATCATGTGTTTGTCCTACCATTGTGCTTTCGCTTGCTTGCCTTCTCACTGTGCTTGTGTTATTATGACTTAGATTTATCTTGGTTTTTGATAACTATTTGCAAAAACTTGTATGTTTAATTTTTGGACTCGNGTGTTATTATGACTTAGATTTATCTTGGTTTTTGATAACTATTTGCAAAAACTTGTATGTTTAATTTTTGGACTCGAATTTGGTAATGTTTTTGGCCAGATTTTCTGGAAGATTCTCGACGACCCACACATTTTGTACAGACTTAAGATTTCGTTAAAAATAAGTGAAAGAAAGCCAGCTTGTTGCAAAGTGAGCACTTTTGAAAGNTTTTGTACAGACTTAAGATTTCGTTAAAAATAAGTGAAAGAAAGCCAGCTTGTTGCAAAGTGAGCACTTTTGAAAGCCCTTTGTAGTTTCTTCTTTCCTCCATTTGTGCATCCTTCTACCTCATGTCAAAATAAATATTGCCATGCTATTTCATTTAATGTTTAAATCAACTACACAAATCTGCTGTTTACTTAATAGTTTACTCTGAGTTTTAAGTTTTAACAATTTTTGTAGTATGTTTATTGTATTTTTCCCCCTCTTTTTGTGGCTGAATTAGTTTAAAGTTGTCTAGCTTTAATTACAGTGTGGTTCTGTGAAATAAAAGACACTATTGCCTTAACTGCACCACCCAAAATAAGATAAATAAATAAAAATTTTCCATTTAATCATTGTTATGGTGAACAACATAAATTATAGAACACTTTGGTTTTAATAACATATATTGCATACAGTATTAAAAAATTAGGAAAAAAAATATATTTTGGATTTTTAAAAAGGGCCGTTTTGAGGGGAAAGGGAAATTTTGAGGGAAATAGGTAAATTCCAAAATGTTAGCGAAGTGTTTTGAAACAATGTGTGCATTTGATTTTGGTAGAGGAGTGAAAAAATCACATTTGTCCACTGTATTAAGATGGTAACAATATCTGAAGACGTAACAAAATGTCCATTGCAGTGTACATACAAATAATTAATACTGTACATGCAAGTATTCTATTTGTGTGGTTGCACATGCAATGGAAAGCAATATTGATCTTGTGTGAAGTCAGCATGGAGGCAGGAGGGGAGGCAAATAGTTCATGGGTGTGGTCTGCAGGCACCTGGCAGGTTATTGATTGTGCACACAGTCAGCTGGTGGTGGCCATCCTCCCCAGTTTATGTTACTCAAAATGCAATATTGTTGTCAATTTTTGAAAGGAATCTTAAATTTGCTGATTTCTTTTGTGCGCACTATTTTCAGCAAGCGTTGCCAATGTGAACACATACAAAAACATGTTACGAACCAGCTGATCGCAGGCACTGCAAATGGAGTAATTTGTTGCGACACATTACCTAGTTGATGGTTCGCTCTGTCAAAAAAACGACCTTAGTAAATGAAACACAGTATATATCTGCCTGGAAGGCTTGCCATATTTTGATAATAATCACAGGTAATCAACTTGACAAGATGTTTTATTCACAACATGAATAAATACTATATCAACTTTTTTANTGATAATAATCACAGGTAATCAACTTGACAAGATGTTTTATTCACAACATGAATAAATACTATATCAACTTTTTTAATTATCCTGAAATCTGAAGCACTTTTTTGGGGCATCTTTTTTAATAACACTTAAAACAGTCAACAAAATNTTTTTTAATTATCCTGAAATCTGAAGCACTTTTTTGGGGCATCTTTTTTAATAACACTTAAAACAGTCAACAAAATACTTTGTTAGTAAAAATTTCAATGGCTGGGACTGCACAGATTGATCCAATTTATAGATAATTAAATAACTAGCTTTCTTCGTGGCTTACACTTGGGGATTGTGACTGATAATGCTGCTGGTCGGTGGGTTTTCTAGAGGATCTCCAGTTTCCCCTGCCCTTGCATTCTGGCACTGCTCCATTTTCACCTCACTTGACCCTCATCGACTCTCAAGGCCCCGATGTTGAGAGCCACCCAAATCTCTCCACTCCAGTCTTTGTTGTGTGTATGGTCATGTGTGTTGTTTACATGTGCGCTGTCTGTAAAGATTTTGAGGGTAAGAATAGCATACTCAAAGCAATCTTTTCGATTCAGAATGCATTACCATATTCCTCGCTAGAAGAATGTTTACAGTACACACAAACTATGATTATAAAAATATGTTGAAAGTCACTGCTGTGCACTATTTATTCACTGGACATTATTTCAACAACCTCATTTTTAAAACTCTTGAGTCGGGCAAAGAATATTATTACTCTTTTTTATTGGAGCAAAAAATTTGTGTGTTTAGATAAATATTTTACAAAAAAACTGTTCACCTATTTGCATTGTACAGCAATTTGTACAAAAAACCTATCTGGAAAAATTATAATATTGCTCTGAAAAACGTGAGAAATCCAGGAAATTAAAATTTTTCATTACCAGTAGACACTATGACCTTCATTCAACAGCATTGGCATCCCAGCTCCCCCTATTTAGGTACACACAACATAAAATGCATAAAAAAACAGCCTTACTCCTGCCGCCCCAAGTGGAGTGCTGAAGAAACATAACTCGGCAGCAGGTGGAACATGCCAAAAAAGTACAGTAACATTGTAGGCTAATTTTATTTCAAACTGAAAAAGGTATAAACATGTCGAAAACATTTATAATAGCAAAAAGAGAAATAAATTTTAATTATGCAAATGCTAATTAAAGATGTTAAGGTACAAATATACATGTTGAAGACTGTACCAAAGCATGTAAAACAATACACATAGCAAGGAGGACCACATTGGTTCACAAGAAATTAGCAAATAAGTATGGAAGATATGCAACACTTTAGAGATGTTGGTATAGTTGAACAAAAATTAAGAAAGCTGCTACAGTGCAGCTATAAAACATTATTTTAAGATGTTACTATGCTGCATGGTTAGACATCTGAAAAAGTAGGTGTTATTTCTGTCAAAAATAGTTGTTATTTTCTTGTTACAAAAATGCAGGTTTCTGCATGAGAATTGCTCCACATTTTCATGTCCTCTGTATAAAGACATACATAATTTGAGAAATTTCACTTTATTCGTAAAATCTGAAATTGGCAGTGTTATTCCTATTGAAAAGCAGTTTTTTTAACAATTATTTCCTTGCAAAAATACCTAACTCCCAGAGAAAATACAGCCATGTTTTTAAGACAAAATCACTAGTTTCCTTTATCAACAGACAACATGGAAAACCATTTCACATTTACTTACTTAAAATTTTGTATTCTGCCAGACACCTGGAACAACGGTTACAATGCACTGGCAAGGGTATACTGTTTCATGAAGAGACTTATGTAAACAATTTATACACAATTATAGAAGCACTGTTAAAAAAAAAAAAAAGTGCCTTGTACGAACAGAAAAAAAAATAGAGAAATCTACCTTTATGTTTTTAACTATCTGAACTCTCAACAGATATTTTCGTTAGGCCCACAAAAAAACTTTTGTTTGTTCAAAACGTGTCATTTTTTACCGCACACATTTACAAAGAATATGTATGATAAAAAATACAGTTAGCTGGAAGAGTACAAGATTAAAATACGTAATAATTCAGTTTACAAATATATTCTACATAAATTAATGCATAAAAACACATTTTTGATCCCCGTGCTGCTTTGTAAAAAATAAATAATTGGTGAATAAAACTTGAAGATGCTATGAATGTGAACAAATTCAGTGAGTTAGTTGGCGTGAATTCCATAGATAACGTGGTGCTTGGTAGACGTAAACACTAAAACGGCGGGGTTTCCTAGTGAGCAAATAAACTTTTGCAGGGCCGTGCACTAGAAATTTAACTCAAAGTGATGCATCATCACTTGCACTCGTGTTATTTATGGCCGTAAACACACATTACGGAAAGTAAAACATGTTTTCGTTTATGGTGATAAATCAAATAAATCTACTGACCAACTACATGCATTTGTATTCAAATATGCAAAAACACACAAAATACGTCGTAAGAAGCAACTATGTGACATAAAACAATAATTCGCGAAAATACTACAGGATTTTGTACAATTCGTGAATTACAGCTGGAATTCTCAAAAATCGTAATTTTTTGGTTTTTTAAGTAAAAATTCACATTTATTGCATTTGCTAAATTTTCAGGTGTCTACAGCAGTGATGAAAATTTCATCTTAACTCGTGCACTAATTTACATTCTGATTTCCTGTCAAATATGCTCTAGCCGCGTGTATTCTATGGTTGTCAGGTCTTGTAATAATTCCCGCTACCTTAACACTTTTGTTTGGCGATTATTATATTTTTGAACTGTGTACGTAAAAAAAAATGATGGAATGGGTGTGTCGTTCAAAAAAAGTTACAAAATGTGATCCACGAATTATTGACACTTAAGACATTCAAAATTTTAACACGCAAAAATAACTAGTTGCTGCAACAAATACGGCGGACATTTGGTAAACAGTGCGACGAGTATTCCCAACCTCAACTACAAAACGTAATATAAGCATTCATTATATGTCAGTGTGCTCTCTCTTTTTTTTTTTTTTTTTTTTGCCATATTTAGTTACTAAAGCAACAAAACAGATCATTGTGCAACACTCACTCTGCAAATATAGGTTTAGTTTCAAGTAAAGGTCGGTGTAAATTTTCAAAATAGCTTTATTTGAAGTAAAACTGGAAAAATCGCTTTATTCGCACTAAAATGCTAAAATTCACGTTATTTTTTATTTTATCGCAAATGCAATATTTCAGGTCAGTATATGCATGGTATAATAATATTCTAACACTATAATATTTTGAGTTATTGTAGTAAAAGAAAGAATAGGGCAATGTTCTTGTTGGACAAAGCTTTAATATTTTGAGAAGTTACCATATTGCACTGTTTCTATAAAAAGCAAACAAAAAAATTGTGGCATCTCTATAACATTGTAAAATACTAAACTATAGCAGTAACACAAAATTTTTAATTACTCCAGTTATCAATGCCATACCATAATATTTCATTTTGAGCATTACTCCATTAATTTTTCAATACAAGCTACAGGTGATAGTGTTGAACTAGCACAGTGATATGAAATTGTTATAAACATGAATGTGTTAACTATTATAGCAATTTAATTTATATTTTCATTAAACAAAATAAAAAGAATTTCAGGGGCCATTAATTGTATATTTCAAATTCATGGTTACTTCACTCTTTTCTGAAGACCTGCTTAAGTTCTACTTATTGATATCAATTATGTATCCTTCCGCTACATGTTAACATAAAACACTGCCATGCGACTTCTAAATTATAACTGTCAAATGCTTGGTTTACTGTTTTGAGCTGTTCAAATAATTCTGTCATATTTCAAAAACCATTACATGTAAATGTTAACAATTTAGACCTATAAGCATATGTATGCCAGCTTTGACTTTTTAGCAATGTCTGTATTGACGATAGTTCTTATGGTTACTATTTTACATATTGATAACATAGTTGTGTTATACTCAATATAGCACATTACACATAATACATGTTAATATTTTGCCGCAATTGTATTTAACCCTGTTGCAACTGTGGGGGAAAGAACTGTAGTATTTACTGTACCTCTTGTTATTGATATGTGTTGCGTTATTTAGTTAAAAGGACGGCCTCAGTTGGAATAAATATTAAAATGGAGCAACCAGTCAAACAAAAAAAACTGTACATTCAAGTATGCAACTCGTGTTGCTAATTTTTTGTATGTAGCAGCGACAAACTTAAAAGATAGTGGTGAACATGCACACAAATAGGCCTACCGTAACCTTTATTCCACTCATATTTCTTTGCATAGGCACTTTTTATGAGGTGTAATTAATTATTTATTTAAAGTTTTCTGGCTGGGGTTAGTAATTTATTGGGATTGTGGCAAACATTCAAATCACAGAAACGTAGGCACGTAACACAATTGTGTTTCACAAACACCAGAGGCAAAGTTGCAAGGTTGTGATAAACAAACAGACTTGAATTTAAAATAATTATTTATATAACAGTTTACTGTTAAAACTTATAAATTCCGCACGTCCAATATTTGCAATCACACACACACAGACCCAGTGTAATGATTACGACACAAGACACAATAATACCATTTCACATGCAGTGGACACGACACACGTTACAGTATATTTATTCCTGCCCTGTGGAAAAAACAGATTTATCACATCATCATAACTTGCCTAGGTAGGTTTAAAAAACATGTGTACAAACTTGATGTGGTATTTTTAACTATTTTAATTAGCAAGAAAAATTAACACTTTGTTCAGCAAAAAGCAATACGCAATGTCATGTTTTGCCGCTTCTGCCAACTTCAGATTTGTAACCATCCTGCCATCACACATAAATATTTTAAAATAAATATTCAAACATTAAAATCTTTTTTAGTTTTAAATTACAAACTCAAAAATTATAATTTTTGCTGTACCAAGTATGAAATATGCTAAAATTGAAAACTTTTATAATTTCCTGCTACTGCTAGCGCTACGAAACTTTCATGAGAGAGAGAGAGATAGATAGATAGAGAGANGATAGAGAGAGAGAGAGAGAGAGAGAGAGAGAGAGAGCGAGAAAAGCACTGCTCCACCTATTCATGTTTCTTCCTCTGACAAAAAAAACCATATCACTAGGGCCTACGCGCTGTATTTTGCGCTGATATTTTTAACGATATCAATTAAATATGTTTCCATCAGTGCTACCTAAAAATTTCAATATTTTAATAGGGAACAAGTAATTTACAAATAGCGTACCAAAAAACTAGGTTGAAACAGTATTTATACTGTGAACTATTTCTTACTAGCCGTTGCCAACACATCGCTGCTCTCACTGTTTTTAATTCATATTGAATACAAAATAAATGTTACAATTTATAAAAGATATTAAGTTAAAGTTTCATTTGATCAAAAATATAATACTTCAAAGTTAACCACAGTATAACAGTTTGAAATGTTACACCTAGAGTTATTTTTCAAAGTTTTGTTTCAAAATGTCCAAAGAAACCGTGAATGGACTATAACAGTACAATTGTAGTAAGACATCAACAAATGGAACTGTTTTTCCAATTTGCTGCTGACTTTGCAATATTGCAGTCAGTATTTATGTTAAAACTTATGTGGTTGGAGGCACTGATAGTTTTTTTTTTTTTCCAGGTTGATTTCAAAAGTGTTCACTTTCCTGCAACAGCCTATACACATTGTTGTCCAGGTGTTATTCTTGTAATGGCAAAAATGTTAGCTTTGACAAATGTCAGTTCAGTTCATTTAGGCAGAAAGGTTAATTTATTATAGTCATGTTATCACTGACCCAAACAATACAGTTTATTATAAGTTACATTTTATTTTACTACTAGCTGCAGTGTAATGCCTGATGATAAAGTTGAGATTGGGAAAGATTTTATTTTTAGTCAAGATTACTACAGATAAGGAGGCTCCTGTGTGCTAAATGTGTTGTTAAAAATGAAGACACACATGCCCTAATAAATTCTTTGCCATCGTTTAAAATAATGTATTTGTGGATTATTAAGCATTTTCATAGTTTAACAGCTACTGATGAATGCACCTAAGCTCAGATATTGGGAACTGAAATACAGTTTGGATCTGTTATCCAGAAAACAACCTAATGCTTTGAGTTCTGTATTTATATTAGATAATAAATATGCATATTTCTGTTGTTACATGCAATATATATGTATAGACAGTATCATAAAAATATTGAGAATGTGATAAATTTAGATATAGTATGCTCAAAGCATTGATAATGTATGTGCCATGGCATTTACTTTTCTCATATATCTGTGGTGACACACATTTCCATTTGAAAAGTAAAATGTTCCTAACTGTATTAGCAGTAGGTTTTTTTTATGTTCTTTTTTTCATCACATAGCATTTTAGTTATAATTTATAAAAATAAGGACATTATTCTGTGAAAAACAGCAAGTTTTCACAATGCATTATACTTGTAGTTATTTTTAACTTAAAAGATGTAGATGTTTAACATCTTGTTCATTTGCATGCTAATAAGAGTTGTTCATTATTCTTTGAAGGTTGCAATATGCAAGTAATAAAATTGTATAAGTTTTTTTTTTTTTTTTTCCCAAAATAATTAACTATTGTTTTTAGACTCTGTAACTTCCATAATTTTCATACTTATTTTACTTAGTAGCAAAAAAATGTTGCTCTTACTAAGATTATTATCTCTTGAATTGTAGGCACTTCCTTAGCAAGACATCATCTCCAGTAGTTTTCTGCCACAATGATCTTCAGGAAGGAAACATCTTAATTAATCATTGTGATGGGGGGAATAACAAGGTTTCACAACCGCAACTAGCCTTGATTGACTACGAATACAGTGCATATAATTATCGTAGTTACGATTTTGCTAACCACTTCATAGAGTGGACTTATGACTACACCAACAAGAAGTTTCCTTACTTCAGTGTGAACAGGAATTGCTACCCAAGTCTGGAGCAGCAGGTAAAAAATATTAATTTCTACTCTTAATTAAAGTTTTTTACAAGACTACATGTTTTGTATTATGTAATCAGCATAGCTGGACTTCTATGTTAAGAGTGTTTGTTATTCTAGGTAGGTATTGTAGCACTGCCTTTTTTGGAGAAAGAAAAGTAATATCCTACACCTTATTTTAGTCTGTATGTATGTATGTATGTATGTATGTATGTCTGTCTGTCTGTCTGTCTGGATGGATGGATGGATGGATGGATGTATGGATGTATGTATGGATGTATGTATGTATGGATGTATGTATGTATGGATGGATGTATGGATGTATGTATGTATGTATGGATGTATGTATGTATGGATGTATGGATGTATGTATGGATGTATGTATGTATGGATGTATGTATGTATGGATGTATGTATGTATGGATGTATGTATGTATGTATGTATGTATGTATGTATGGATGTATGTATGGATGTATGGATGTATGGATGTATGGATGTATGGATGTATGGATGGATGTATGGATGTATGGATGGATGTATGGATGTATGGATGTATGGATGTATGTATGTATGTATGTATGTATGTATGTATGTATGTATGTATGGATGGATGTATATACACAGTCAAATCACATTATTATGACCACCTGCTAGAAGTGCCATCTGCAGCATGTGGCCCATGACGTGTGGCTGGTGAAGTGGGTATATAATGCGACAGACATGCTGACTGGCTGGCTGTACACAGTGCACTTCCTGCAGTCATGGGTAAGGGAAGCGATTTAACCGAGTTGCAAAAAGGGATTATCATCTGCTTTCCTGCCAGGGGTGGCTGCATTTCGGGAACAGAGACGTTTGTTAACTGTTCACGTGCCTCTGTGGTAAAGGTGTATCGTGAGTGGACGAATGTCACCATTGGGAATAACCGTAGTGGAAACTGTGGAGCTCAACGTGCCATTGGTGTCCGAGGTGAACATAGAATACGACTGTGCATGAAGGCCAACTGACAGGCTGCAGTGGAACAGCTAACCGCCCAACTGAATCAGGGAGCATACAGACACATGTCTACCGCAAAAGTTCCGCTAATCCTTCTGCGAATAGGGCTCCGGAGTTAACGGAAAGTGACTGCACCCATGCTAACACAGGTGAATCGACGAAAACGATGGGAATTTGCTCACCAGTATGGCGACTGGACCGCTGCAGATTGGTGACGGGTAGCCTTCGCTGATGAGTCATGGTGTCAGCTGCATAGAACAGATAGACATCTGTGTGTCCGGCGAGAAACGTCTGAGAACCATCACCTTGCATCCATTGCTAGACAAACACAAGGCGGTGGGGGCGTTGTTATGGTCTGGGGAATGCTCTCGTGGTATTCTCTAGGCCCATCATCCATGTGGAAGGCCCTCTTGATCGATTTGGTTATGAATCCATCCTTGGTGATCACGTCCACCCGTACATGATGATTGTCTTTCCTCTGGAGGATGGGATCTCCAGCACGATAATGTGCCTTTCCACACAGCAAGAAGTGTCCACACGTGGCTGGAAGAGCACAATCAAGACTTCAAAGTTCTTCCCTGGCCCCCAAACAGCCCCGATCTCAATCCAATTGAACATCTGTGGGACAACCTTGATCATTGTGTTCGCAGTCTCTCTCCTCTGCTACACACCCTTCAACAGTTGTGGGAGGCGTTGCAGACAGCATGGCTTCAGATACTCGTGAGGACCTATCAGCACCTGACTTGAGTCACTGCGAGCTCGTCTAGCTGCTGTCTGTACTGCGAAGGGAGGTTACTCTGGATACTAGCAGGTGGTCATAATAATGTGATTCGACTGTGTGTGTATGTATGTGTGTATATATATAATATATCTTTGTGTATGTATGTGTGTATATATATAATATATCTTTGTGTATGTCTCTCTTATCTGTCTATCTATCTATCCATCTATCCATCTAAATTTTTCACTGTGCCTGGAGATGGTATCGGACAAGTATAGTTTTTTTTCATTCAAAACCCAGTAAAACGTTAGAACCAATAGACATGCTGGTTCATTATTTATTTATATAGGTTCTTATAGAAAACTATATTGGCAGGTTTTATTTATAATTTAATTAGATACCTTTGAAATTGAAAACACTTGAAATAATTATATACATACAAACAGTCTTCTTTCATACAAATCATTTTTTCATCAACTGGCTTGGAACATACCACAGATTCCCATTTAATGTGTGTGAATTATCATTTTGCAAACAAAATTTGACTTGCTTAAAAACAATTTTATATTTGTGTCTTAATTAGGGACATTGACTGCTCTTATTTTTTGGGAACAGAGCACCACTTCTTCTATCATGTAAGAATATGATTCTACTTCCAGACTTGTCTGTCTTACCTATTTTCAAGAACACAAGTATGAAATCAAGGAACTGTCTGAAATGGAAATAAATAAGTTCCCTGTTATACTGGCTAATTTAGTAAGTTGTCTTTTATGTAGTGTGAAAAGATAGAGGTCTAAGAATGTATACATTTGTTGATCTTTATCATTTATTACAAGCAGGTGTATTATAAACATTTTGTTCACTCACAGGGATGACAGATACATCTGCAAGAGATCAGAAACTAGCGTGTTTATTCCAATCCTGATTTTATTTATTCATAGACACAATTAGTGCTTACTACACTGAAATGTTTTCATTGGTTTATCTGCGAACACGTTGTGTAGAAATATTGAAAAAAATGTCAGTTTTTTCCTTATCTCGCGTACACAAAAGCATGCAATATTAATGAGTGGCATCCCTTTCTTCCCCTCCAGTTGTGCCATCAATCAAATCTGCTACCACAAAATTATATTAAGAGTTTAGGAAAATGTGTGCTGGAAAAATGTGACGCAAATCATTACAACAAATAAACTAGGATCATAGCATGAGGATACACAATAAAATTATAATTTATAAGGGATTAAGAAAGAGATAAAATAAGTAGATTTATGACTTTAACACACAAGCCTTTACAACATTTAGCCAAAGTAATCATAATTGCACATCATTAAACCAAATTTTAAAATAATAGTCACTTGCACATCATTGATGGAAAAATAAAATAATCTGCCAGTCTATACTTTCTTTACATTACCAAAAACCTTTTACATTGACACTTTAATGGTTCAAATTTTCTAATAGCTGTTCTGTCCTGCGACACAAAATTATAAAGATAACTAGTTGACTGCTATAAATAGTGGTGGATTCAGCCAACTCATCCTAGATCCGCCGGACATCACTTTCAATGGAACTGATGCAGTGTGATCCAGACAAGTTAAGCTATTTCTCCAGCACCCAAACGGAAGATTGAAACTAATTATGGTGTGGAGCCAAAAGTCGAATAGACGTTGAAATGAAAGCAGAGGTGTGAGGGTGAAAATAAAACGGAACCTAAGATTGTAAAACCCTTTATAACACATCACAATAACGACTTAATTAATGACTGATCACGAACATGTTACAAAGCTACAAAAAACCATTGTCATCAAATTTACCCCAAATTGAGGGTTCCAAGTAGAAGCTACGTGTAGACATCACCCACAGCAGGTTTTAAAAAATAACCCTAGTCTCCTAAGTTCTGCTAAAACTACATCTTCTTGAAGGAGTTGACTATTCTACCTAATAAATAAGTGAAATACCCGCACTGCGACTACAACTTTCACCAAGAACTAATTTTGTTTCAGCTGCGGCAAAAACACGTCTATCTGTAGCCAAGGAGAAAGGGCGAATGACCTCGGGGCGATGCACCTTTTTTGGAGAGTCGGTCAGGAAGCCCACCGACTGTGGATAAAAAGTAAAATTTGCAGTGCAGAGAAACTGTTCAACAGGAGCTAAGAGACAGTGCGAACGAGAAATAGAAATGCTGTAACTAGACTGTCATGCCAGCATCCGGGCATACGGTAACAAGAGTTGCAAACGGAGGCGTTCTCGCGGTTATGGGCTGTGTGGAAACCACCTCACCTGCCTGCATGGTCTAGGAGCTTTAGAAAGTCAACTATAGTACCCCAGAAAATAATAGTCTGAATAAATTCACCTAAATATTAAGTTAAAACACCGGATCTCTAATTAACTAAGAGTATCTCAAAAGGTTAAAAAAATAATCCAAATATTTTAAGAATTTTTTTAAATTTAAAAATGGCACACAGTTGGGTACTGCCTATTCACTACTTCACTTGATTTTGGTTTATGATTCTCCTGTTGCCATGTGGAGCCTCCCAGAAACAGAGCGGTGGAGGAAAGTATTGATCACACAAATAGCTGGAAGTAAGGGAGGTTTCAAACAAGAAGGGAGGGTGCCCAAGATAAAGTGAGATGAAGATTAGGCAACATACGAGAAGAATGGTTACAATGAATGCAGCAACCACCCCCTGCTAAAGAGGCAGAGAGGAAGATGCCACACTGGTTGTTAGACAACCATCCCTCTCCTCACCAGCCATGTAATGGGAAGAAATGAGGTCATACTGGTCCTATCCGGTCCAAAGAAAGCAGAAACTCATCCCTCCAGATGTTTACACGTATGCTGGCACAAGAGCAATAGGCATTTATTTGGTAGACATCTGTGTCTTGAAGTGATAATTGTTTCATTTTAAAATGTATGATTTCTGAGACAGTGGTAAATAAATATTCATTGATGTTTTGTTACGGCCTTAGATCATTAATTATAATTAGAAACAACATGCTCTGATTTCCCCATAAATTCCACTTGCTTGGTGCTTATGCATTATTTGAAAAAGTATCACATACTCTTCCAGGATATCAATTTATTCAGAAGACGCATATCTACGGAAGTAAATTAATATTTGAATAAAAAAAATTCTCTTATTTCTTTTAATTAATATAACAACCACTGAAAATGGACTCCACGCATGATAACACTTAAAGCCCCTTCATGTTCCTAACTTTTTTTGGCAACAAGGAGACTTAAAGTATGCACGTATGGGGTATTATTTTATTCAGAGGATGTTAGCCTATTGAATTCAATTATTTCATTCAAAAATGTTTAATTTACACCAGAGAAACAAATTTGAATCGGAAGAAAAGTGAATTGTAACTGGCAATCTCTGAATCTGAAATTCATATTGGAATTTGTTTATAAGTGAATACGTACAACCCTATTGCAAATATTCCTTGTCAAAGGCCAGGGGTGAATTTTCCTCACCAGTGTACATTTGCAATAAGTTTGTAAGGACAGTTAATGCCATTTTTACAAGAAATGGATGTAACGCCCCAACTGGTAGCATAATTGAGTTGACAGTGGGTTCTGTTAATATTTCTCTTGTTAAGTCTGTATTATATGATAGTTGCATCCCAAATTTTTAAGAAAACTTTAGCATAAAATGGTAAAGATTTGGCAAGAAAATATTATCCATTCTGGTGAAATTAGTACACATACCTTTGCTGAAGTTCTTGTCGCAAAACATAATAGCGAACACAAAATACATTGCAAAAATAGAAAAATTCTTGAATTATTTTCTCTTCACCCTTATAATGCTTCTCTTCTTAGACTTTTCATCTGTATAATTATTCTTCTCAGATCCCAATACTCTGATCCTCCATTTTCTAATAAATTAGACCATTCACAAATGTGTGTAGTTCATTATTTGAATAATTTTGTATTTTGCCATATAGTAATTATTTAGTACATTCCATTATGTAATAGGAATTTATTTGAATTTTGTATTACTTTGCATGAAGAGTTTTCATCTTATATGAGCAATTCTACAGTGTCAGAAGTAAAATCCAAAATACATTTTTGTGTTATATTATCATACAATATTTTCATTGCCACTAATGTAATATTCCTGTATAATTTAAGACACCCAATTCTGAAAAAACATTTTAACATTCAGTTCTCTTAAGAAAAAAAATGTATTTCCTCCTATACAGTATAAATATCCATGGTGTTGAATGTAAATTAGAAAAATCAGTTATTTCTTCATTGTGTAGCTAAATGTCAAAACTATGTGAAATTACGTTTTAGTCCAGCAAAATAATTTTTATTATTATGTTTGCATGAAGCTCCATCATCATCATCGTCGTCAATATTCCTGCCCAGTGTTTCTTCAAATTTGTTTAAAAATTAGTTTTTTAACGAGTCAGACCTACAATTTTTGGTGTTCAATGTAAAATTTCTGTAGTATGTTGGTGTCAGCTGTAGATAAATCAGTGTTTTTAAAATATTAGTTACACAGTGTTTTATTTAACATGAGCCATGTTTTGGTACTTCCGAAGGGACTATTGTGGTAACATTTACGCATGTTAAACAGCAGTGGCACAAAAAAATTAAAATGGAGGTAATCGGAGGACATTGTTTGTGATGGGAGTCTTGAACCAATAGTGTACCTCCATTGTCATGTCACTTAGAAAATATGAACTACAGTCTTCTTGTTCAGGCGAATAATAGTTTTTAGTTATTGAGTGGTGCATCACTTTCACTTCTACTTTTGTCTTAACTGACTACACTTAACATGTTATATTGTATTATTTGACATCTCGGGTCATGTTTAGATTTGTGTGTGTGTGCACGCGCACACATGTGCTCTCTCTCTCTCTTTCTCTCTCTTTCTCCCTCNCCCCCCTCCCCCTCTCTCTTTCCCTCACTCATTGTCTGCTTCCTCTATTATTTTGATGTTGCTGTCTAGGGAAATATCATTGGTGAAGGAAGAGAAAGAAACCTTTATAATTTTCACTTAAGTTTTCACTCCAGCACTTTTCCACCAAAAGATACTTAATATTCAGTATGCATTGCATGCACACAGTGAATGCTATGTGCATAGTTGCGAACTCTCATGATTCAATCATGAGGCTCATTATTTTCAGATACATTTCAAACTCTCACAATTGGATGTCTTTTCCTTGTAACTTTTTATTTATTTATTTTTCCTTTAGAATGTGCCACATACAATTTTGTATTAATTAATCTATTATTGATCAATCGTGGAAAATTACAGTCTGTATAGCAAACAGGAAAACCGATAATTATACAGAAATTTTAACGCCTGGGGAATAATCTAGGAATTCATGACCTTTTTCAAATAATTGATTCAATTATATAATTTACATAATAAATAACTACTAAAATAAAATGCTAATGTTCTGTGTAAATTTCTTATGTACACAATGTTCATGAAAACCTCAATACATTGTCTTTGTTGGTAGCATTACTGAGAAACAAATGCACTGGTGTGGCTAGAGTTGTTAAAAGGCTATGATTTTAAATCTGAATTCCATACAATTGTGACTGTTTCCATAAATATATAGTAAATTATAACTTGTGCAGGAGCTAAAAATTACTCAAGCCAATGCCATGATGAAATTATTTTAATGTTCAAAATTTATCAGAACATCAAATGTGAACAATTACTCTTTTAAAAACAAGGGAATGTACTTGTTCTACCTTGATAAGTGATATTAGTCCATTCTAAAGAAGCAACAGAATTAAGTTCAACTAATAATGTACAGAATTATTTCATGGAATCAGTAATGTACTGCATATGTAAACAAGTAATGAGGGTACAATTTATTTCTCCTGTAAAACTTGTGCGAGAAAAGAAAAATATTATGGTTTTTATGGTCATATAGATCACAAACAGAATTAGAAATTTAATTAAAATTTTTTGAATTATTGCAGTTATTTTTTATATTGACCAGAATCTGTGTTTAACTATCTGTTATGCTTTTCAGGCCCATCCAGAAATTTTTTGTGCCCAGGAGAAAACATCAGTGCATTCTATAGTTGGGACTCCCCAAGTATTTTCACAATTTTTCCGTTATTTGTAACAAAAGTTTATAAACTGCTGTTACTTTTTAAAACTGCAATCAATAGAAATACCACAATTTTTTAATTTCCACATCTTGCAGGGTTACCCACTAAATTGGGTCCATGGCAGAGTGCAGCCACTTGCCTCCCCACACTCCTCTTCATACAATAAGGGTTTTTATAGTTTTATATGAATCAGCAGATGTCTTTTAAAATAAGATACCCTAGAAGGGCGTATTGGACCTCCTCTTGTCGTAAAAAAAGTTTTCAAACATTGAATTGCAGAGAAGTTTTACCAAGTGCGAAATCCACTTTTGTTGGCTTCTTATGAGAAAATGAAAGGATTTATTAGGAATATTTTATCTTAATTCAATAGGTAGACTTTTCTGAATAAAATGATGCCCCAGAAGTTTATACTTGGTGTCCCCTTGTTGCCAAAAATGTTAGAAATATTGAACAGCACATAAGTTTTAGCGCGTTCAGGGTCCATTTTCAGTGGCTTGTTGCTGTGAAATCAGTGAATTTATTAAAATATTAATTTATTTAAGTAGATACAAGCTTTCTGAATAAAATTGTATCATGGAAAAGCATATACTGCACACATGTTTCACCAACATAGGCATCGAGGAAATTGAATTTAATGGGATAACCAGATCATGTGGTTTAGAATTACTGTTAATTACTGAAGGTCGTAGGGAAAAAATATTAATTACTGTATTTATTTGCCGCTGTCCCAGAAATCACACATTTGAAAATGAGATGTTATTAATCACATCAAAATGCACACGTTTCACAAATTACACCCACTGCTATGGTGCCAACATTTGTAAACACATCAGGCTTGGAGGAGTAGGTTTCTGTTTTCTGTGAGGTCGGACACGGCCAGCACTACTGCCTTTATTCCCCTTACATGGCTAGCAAGGAAGTAGGGTAGTTTCCTAGCAACCAGCATGGTATCATCCACTGTCCCTTTTTTTTTGCCAGGAGGTAAGCCAGTGGAGTGGGGAAGGTTGGTTTGCTGTGTTCATTGTGACGACATTCCATTGATCTCCATCTAACTTTTGCTTGGGCACCTTCCATTCTCATTCACTATCCCCCCTCTTTTAGCTGCTCCTGTGATCAATACTTTTCTCCACTCTACTTTATTTCTGTAAATGCGTAACAACACCTGGCAACAAGATAATAGCCAAGCAAGTTCAGGAGGGAGAGTGAATAGGCAGTACCATATTGAAGGGGAAGAAAGGGATGCTGCTCCATTACTGTTCTTTCCTTTCACATATACCAGGGAAGGAAAAGTTTTTGACATTCTTTTCATCTCAGATTGATGTGTTAGCAGAAAAAAAATGAGAACATTAAGTGGCACTGATTAATTGTACCTCTATGAATAAATAAAATCAAGATCTGAATGAATTGGCAATTTTCATATTTCAGAAATGTCGCTGGTTCCAATCTCTTGCAGATGCATTTGACTCTGAAACATCCTTACTTGCACTAGAGTGCTTGCCACGAGAAATGCAATGCACAGTGACAAGAAGCAGTACAACAAACCTATTTTTCTGCAGTTTTACTTAGATTATTTTTAACTTTTTTAGCCCAAAATTTTCTGCAAAAATCTGTTTTAGTGTTTTTAAAATCTCCTTCCAACATGTGAAAGGACTTTGTTTTTTGTAAGGCCATTGATGGAAAATTTTACAATCAATGGAGTGTACATGAGCTTTTAACAATTGTATACCACTTTTCAGCCTCAATAAATTACTTAATGTTATGTGAATATTTGTTACACAGCACTTGTTTGCTCGAGCATATCTGCAACACATGAATGATAAGCATTCTGGCAGCCCAACTGAGGAACAAGAAGCAGCTCTTCTAGAAGAAGTGGAGGTCTTTACACTTGCTTCCCACTTTCTGTGGGGGCTGTGGTCAATAGTGAATGCAAAAATATCCACCATTTGTTTTGGCTACTGGGTGTGTATATATATTCCATAATTATGTATTTCTTACAAATTATTTTATTGTATCTGCTGGCTTTACTTAACACCATTTATGGTCTAGGAGCCTACCAATAAGGAAGTTTGTGGGTTCAAGTCTCATAGTATATAATTTTATATATAAATTTACTTAAATTAGTTTGCGATTTTCATATTAAGTAACATTAAAAAAAACCTCATTATAGTTCATTGTTGGTAGTATTTATGATTGGCTATTGGGTGGTGTGTTCACAACTTTGGCAATCATGAATGATTATCAGGTAGAGAATTTTGATGAACAGATGTCTTTGTGTTGTTAGTACAACATAGGCTCCTCCAAGTAATGTAATTAATCATAAAATTACATTAAATTTGCAAATTTAATATTGTGGGCTAAGAGCAGCTGATAAAATAAACATTTATTTATTGAGTTATTAATTAATTTATTTCACATCACCCAAGATATTCAGTTGATGAGCATAATGCTCACTGAATATAGGGCTTGTCAGAGAATTTATCAGTAGTTACACTGCACAATATAACATTAAGTGAGTATTGCAACAATAAAAAAAACTAGCTATGAATATGCACATAATTACAATTACATAGAGAAAAAAGAATACATACTTTTATAGTACTTCAAGTTAATGACAATAATAATATCAATAAAAATAATAAAACAGTGAATACCTTAAGCACATAATAACATATTTCTTTTGTTTACTAAATCCTTAAGCAGCATTATTAAAAGCATATTTTGTATAGTGAACTGTATATATTTCATTATTATTCCTCTTAGGTACAGTTAAGAAATTATAATATTTAAACAATTGTTAAGCTTTGAAATATTACTATAGGAAACAAATGAAAAAGTCCAAATATTGTAATGGGTGATTGGTTCATCCTATTATTGATCCCAGTAGAGTACATTATTATATTACATAAAATATAGCTGTTGGGCTGGTTGTTAGTGTATGCATGTGATTTTTCCAGTTTTAATGTCCATATTGGTAATAGTTTTATAGTAGGTTATTCTTATAATGCAGTGATATAGTTTTTTTTTTTTGTAATGGAGTACAGTATTTAGTTCTATGTTCTCTAACATGTTAGATATATGGAAAAGGGGTTTCTAGATCTTATAAAAATGGTAGCATCTCACATAAGAAAACTTACTTGTACCTTCAGAGTGAATATTATTAACAGGTGCATGTCAAGCAAACCATCAGTCAGTCCCCACTTCCAACCAATATGCAATACGTCTTCAGCAATAAACAAACCCATTTCCCCCAACAGAAGTCCATTTCTTAAATGCAGTATTGCAATAAAAATAAGAACACCAAGTAGAAATTTGCTTATTGTGTGCTGAGTGTGTTTTTCACCATAAATATAATAGCTACTTACCCCTTAAACTACTTTACCTCCTTCCAATTTGCAAATAAACGGATTTATTTTAAGTGGTGCTATATGTAGTAATTTGCTAAAAACTGAACTGCATATGGCCCATTGGCATCAGTGGTTTTTATTGTGGATATGTAAGAGAAGAATGAGTATAACTGCAGAAACAGAACATACTATCACTTTGCTTACAGAAAGTGGGTCACTAATGAGACACGATGATTTTAGTTACTTTTCCCTGTATGTTGGTGTTCTGTTTTGAGATACTGTTTTTGCGAAAAATGTAAAGATTGTTGGAAGAAATACATTGTTCAGATTTTTGTCAAAAGTTGTGTGATCAGTTAATATTTTGAACACATTACAGTGCAATTTCATGTTTTTGAAAACATATCAGATATCAAAGCATTTATAAAATGTGTCGAAGTAGTTATATATTTTAGTAAAAATGCAGCATTCCAGTAAAAGAATGACAAAAAATACACTGCAATGATATTGTTACTCTTCGAACTGAACTGAATGTTTTTATTTAGAGGTGGGACGAACCCAGATTTTGTCACCTAACCGAACTAGAACTTGACCTAGAATATTTTTATCAAACCAAACTTGAACTGAACCTTCAAAACTGTCCACAAACCGAACTTGAACCGAACCATGCTATAATATATCAAACTTTAACCGAACTACAAAAAAATTCCTTATCGTCACATATATGCCTTCACAGTCCAGCCCTAATTGTTCAAGTATATAACATAAAACAAACATGTAGAACCACCTTAAAGAGAAACAGTGGATTATGAAAGCTAAACAGTAATTGGCGTGTGCATGCACTCATGTCTGCAAATTAAGTTCTTAACATCAATCTTAACATAAATTACAGCGGTCCGGTGGATCATTTCTACAGTGCCACCCACTCAAGTAACGAGAGTTTCGTTGCTTGTCCTCTGGACTTGGCTACAAGGTGGGAAGTGAAAACATATATACTGTACATACAGCCTTCATAGTTCAGCCCCTATTTGTTCAAGCATTATAACACACACATACTCATATAACCACATTCACATACACAACCTGCACAGTTCCACCACTAATAGTTCCAAAATGTAATGGCCAAATTTTTTTCTAATTTAAAAAAAAGGTACAAAATTAACTTGTGTATCTTTCCAGTCATTTTAGAATTATGTGAGAACCACAAATTAGCAACACAAAAAATATATTATTTGAAAATGTAATTTTAAGTGAGTTTGAACGTGGTGTTATAGTTGGAGCACGAGAGATGGGACATAGCATCTTCCAGTTGCAATAAAATTTGGATTTTTGCGTACGACCAATTCACGAGTGTATCGTGAATATCTGGAATTTGGTAAAACATCAAATCTTCGACATAGCTGCGGACGGAAAAAGATCGTGAACAAACGGGACAAACGACGACTGACGAGAATCATTAAACGTGACAGACGTGCAACCCTTTCTCAAATTGGTGCAGATTTCAATGCTGGGGCATCAACAAGTGCCAGCGTGCGAACTATTCAACGGACCATCATTGATATGGGCTTTCAGAGCCGAAGGCCCCTCTCGTGTACCGTTGTTGACTGCTTGACACAAATCTTTATGCCTCGCTTGGGTCCGCCAACACCGCCATTGGACTGTTGATGACTGGAAACACGTTGCCTGGTCTGACAAGTCTTGTTTCCAATTGTATCGGGCAGATGGACGTGTACAGGTATGGAGACATCCTCATGAATCCATGGACCCTACATGTCAACAGGGGACTGTTCAAGCTGGTGGAGGCTCTGTCATGGTATGGGGCGTGTGCAGTGGGTGTGAAATGGGACCCTTGATACGTCTAGATACGACTCTGACCGGTGACAGATACGTAAGCATCCTGTCCGATCACCTGCACCCATTCATGTCCATTGTGCATTCCGACAGACGTGGACAATTCCAGCAGGACAATGCGACACCCCACACGTTGAGAGTTGCTACAGAGTGGCTCCAAGAACACTCTTCTGACTTTAGACACTTCCATTGGCCACCTAAATCACCAGACATGAACATTATTGAGCATATCTGGGATGCCTTGCAACGTGCTGTTCAGAAGAGATCTCCACCGCCTCGCACTCCTATGGATTTGTGGACTGCCCTGCAGGATTCATGGTGTGAATTGTCTCCTGCATACCTTCAGACATTAGTCAAGTCCATGCCACGTCGTCTTGCGGCACTTCTGCATACTCGCAGGGGCCCTACACGATATTAGGCAGGTGTACCAGTTTTTTTGACTTCTGTGTAAATCACTTATTTTGTATACAATCATATGTATGCTGTAAGTTAATAAATTAAACCACTTAGTTTTACACACTCTAGAGTTCAAGATATAATGTCATCACTGCTACAAAAAAATAGAAACAAATATAACTTGTTTGGTATTTTCTGTTGTGTTGTGATGTAATTTTTTAACTTCTTTGAAGTGAAGTAAGTTTGTTTCAAAGTTTGTTAATGATGTTCGTTTCTAGCAAGATTTTGAGCTGAACACGAACTCGTGTAAATTTTTCGAACCAAACCAGAACCAATCTTTTACATGGCAATCAATTTCAAACCGAACCGAACATAAGTTTAAAATTTTGATTCGGTTCGAAATTTGAATGTTCAACCCATCTCTATTTTTATTGCTATACATTGTTTAGTTTCGAGTTTTCTACAATGCTTATACAATTCACTATACTATAAAGTGTGGTGTGATATTGGTATTGTGATGATTTTTAAATAATCGCAAAGTATGTATATAATAATTTTTGTCAATTTCTAGGACTATGCTTTGGAGCGTTTAGAAGCTTATCATGACTTGAAGAACAGCATCAGCAGAACTCACATTTCTGCTAAGAGTGATGACAAGGCAGAGTGAGTACGAGGATGGATCATGCAAGGAGGATGGATCATGCAAAGAGGGTGGATCACACAAGGAGGATGAATCATGCAAGATGGAGTGTGCAAGAAGATTGACAGAGGGTTATAAATTATTTTTGTGTTAACATAACAAAAAATGTTAAGTGAAATTAAAGATGCTTAAAGCACACATTGTTAGTAAGGCATTTGCATTTATTGAGATTCCACTGTGTAGTTTCTTAGGTGTAGGGCTTAGTGCTCGAAGTTAGATGCTATAATGGATTTGTTCCTTCATTCAGCAATCTCCAATAAGTGTATGTTAAAAGGACAAATTCAAGATAGTGAAGTAGGCACAATTTCTGAGAAAATGCATAGATTACCAATTTTAGCTTTATTGATTGATTTGTTATTTTGCTAGTCATTTGAAGTGGTATTCCATTGTTGAGCAAGTCCTGGTTGAGCTAATTTTTTTCAGCCTATGGTGACTGTACTTAGTGTTACAGTGATGGCAGCAGTGGCATATCAGTAGGATAGCACAAAATCTGTATCATATTGTTTATAATAGACTACACATTCCGTTTAGAAATATTCAATGAGCAGGAATAAATATGAAAGACTGACTTGACTACCAATCTCTATAATGCAAAAGTTTAGTTTTTGTTGATGGCCATTGTGCATGTGTACAAATTATTTGCTAGTAAAATTTAATTCAAAGGTAGTTAGTAAATCCATTATTAGAATTGAGTCTGCATTTTTAAAATTTTGTTAATACACATTGCTACATTTTAGTTTCCTTGAGAAATGATAATGTGTAAAACATGTATGGTAGAATTTGGAATTGCATAATTGTGTTTTTAATGAGCAAGATCACATTTGTATCCCTGTTGTTTAGAGGATTTTGGCCTCAAGGCAAAAGGAGAAATACTTGGTTAAAATTTTTGTACACATGCCCAAATTGCAAATACTCTTCATAAGTAACAATTGATTTTTTTACATTTAATGTCCAAACAATCTTTACAAAAAAAATAATGCATTAAATTGCCAAATTATTAAGGGTTAGTTAGTGGTGCTTATGCTTATAGCTATTATTCAGTCCATTAAATAAAATTTAATTCACAAATTAATTTTATGACTGATTTTGTTTGCATATTTTGTCAACAAAATTACTATGCTTTAATTTTATACCCTGACTGCAGTTTTGTTGCTCTGTATTGTTAAAATTTTTTTACTAATAAGTGATATTTATTTAATCACTCAAAAACAGTAATTTATTAGTGGTAATAGGATGTTTGATGTTTATTTTTGTTATTGTGTGCTGCTGTCTCTAAAGTTTTAGAAACTGAATATCATTAGTGTGCAAAATATTTGTTGTATAATTAACAGTTGAATAATGCACCTCATGTATTTTTACCATATTCACCTCAAAGTAGGATGACTTCAAAAATAAAATGATTCCCTATATGTTTACTTTTGTCAACATTAAAAGTGTATTTCTTAGCAAATTATTTGGAAATATAATTTAGAAGGAATTTTTTATAGTGGCACTTAAAATAAGTTTAAAGTTAATCATTTACAGTGTGCTATATCTTAAATGTGTTACAACTTAAGGAAGTCACACTTGATTGCCTCTCTATTTTTTCTAATTGCAGTGAACCCTCCCTTACGAAACACATGAGGGAAGGTTAGTCGGTTATTGCCAATTGTTCTTTATTGCAGAGGGAAATACACCCATGTATTTTGTTAAAAACAAGCTTGAAGACCAGCATGAGTATACAGCAGTCGCAACATAACAAAGAATTACTTACAGGTATAGCATTTAAGTATGTCCAAAATAAACTAAAAACACCTGGAAGAGACTAATTTGTTTTCCTCTGCGTGCGTGTGCATGCGTTTTTTTTTTTTGTGCTTTACCCCTGAGTGCTGTATTTTTTTTTTCTTTTGCACCGGACACTTTTTTATCTATTGTAACACGCGCAAAATACAGGTATCACTAAAAAGTTAATATGAAAAAAAAAACATTGTAAATACTAAATATAAACAGAGTTGTTATTCCATTTACAATTCCAAAAAGCATTTTACAAAAAAAAAATGTTGAAAAGAATACATTTAAAAAATGCATTTGCATATACAAATTAGCTTTGTGAAAGTACTGTACTTCCACTCAGTTCTTGCAAGCTGGCCAATCTCTATGGAAGCTAACTGTGAAAGAACCACTAAATAATTTTGTGCAAAGGAAAATGAAAACATAAATTTTCGTACTGATTAAAGTTTTTTGATATATTGCTTTAAAATACATATTAAAAAGTATACCAACATATTTTTTTTAGCTTGTGATGTTGCACACTAGGTAGTCGTTATTGTTTACAATATAGCACCCGGTATGCGATGTTTACTGTTATCGTGTTGTTGCCCATGAAATTCCAAGTGGTTTTATATTTATTACAATTTTCCTACCACTGTATAGCACAAGTATGAATTTTTAAAGGCACAGTTATGTAGTGCCGACATGTGGTTTATCTGTGGGTGTAGAAGAATGACTATTATTTTTCTGTGCTGTGAAATATGTGTTGTATAATGAGTTTGAATAAGAGAATTAGAAAAAATATAATAGACCAATGCTTACTTAGGGATTTTGTTGTTTTTAAAACAATCCATATATGCTGTGAGCAACTGAAAACAGTATGCTCACTGCTAAAAACATAATCACAAGAAGTACATATTTAATAGTGATGGGCGAGTTTGATTTTTACAGCTTTGAGTCAAGTTGAGTTCACTATAAAATTTTTGATTTAAAATCGAGTTTGCACTATAAATTTTAATGTGTACCTATGTTCATGGGTATAACCTCCACCTCTAATAACTTTCTCCCCCTGTTATAGTTGCAGATTACCAGGAATAATGTTTGGGACTAGTTTCTACCAATAAGAATAATTCTTTGGCTGGGTAACTGATTCACAGTGCTACTTTTCCCCCCTCTCTCTGATGAGTGAATGACTATGGTAGGAATGATAATGTTAGCTGCCTAATGTTGATAGAAAAAAAGGTAACTGTTACAGGGTTGGAGTGGGAGGGTTGCTTTCAGTCTGGTCCATCAGCAAGCTGCTGCTGGGTAAGCAGACAAACAGTCCTCATTTAATTTTTTTTTTTTTTTTTTANTTTTTTTTTTTCTAACACATTTTTTAAAAGAGTAATTAGATGAGAAAAGTAATGACAAGTTTACCATTATACATATTTCTGTTTAAGGTGTGACATGCCATGAGAAAAAGGCTTTTAATGTTTAAATACAGCATGTCCTATGGTTGTACATATTTGTGAGACTGTACCTGTCAACTTTATCTGATGTCCCCCAGTGTGGTTGCAAAGAGGTAGCATTTTTCTAGGAAGCAAAATGGCGCAAGTCACAAATGCCAGCCGTATTTTATCACAGCCGAACGTCACAAATGTCAACCAAGTGTCAAGGCATGTAGCCGAGTTAGTGTTTTATTTCCAGCGCAACTTTAGCAGTTTAGCTAAGTAAAATTATTGATTTGCGAGACAGGAAAGATGATTGTTAAGTGTGAATATTTGTTGTTTATAACCTAAAAGCACTGTGACTCGATTTGCACTTTCAGTTGCTTGATGTCTGCTGTAAAATAAACTTGACTCGAGTGATGAGTCAATCTTTGTTGACTTGATTTTTTGAGACTCTACCCATCACTAATATTTAATTGTTAATCTATTACAGTTATTTTTTTCTAGCAAGCAGACGTTAAATCCGATGTCTGTTAATTGGAGATCTGCTAAGTTGAGGGTTCACTGTAAACCGTATAATCTGTTAATGGTTACAAGGCTTTGTGGCTTGTACTGTATAGAAACATCAAGTCAAACATTGACTATCACATTCTACTACACAATAAAATACATAGACCTCATTTTTTAGTGTTGTTAAATAAGATCACCCTCAATTTCTTTTTAAATTAAAAATGGGACTAAAACCTATTTAGACATTCACATAAATATGGTGTGTGGTTTTTCCAAATATTGAGTCCACATGGACCTATAAATAGGCACATATTTGGGGAATACGAGAAGTTAAATCAATTCCCTGTGGTATTATATTAAAAATAGAAATATTTAGAGAGCAAATTTTAAGGTGTGCCTTGTAAAGATGGTTGGTTGAAATTTTTTGTAGTGTGTTCTAGAGTGAGTAATTATTTATATGCAATGCCTATTTAAATAATTATTAATATTGTTTCACTGTCAAGTTTGTTATAATTATATTGTAAATTCATATTGAAAAGTTGTAGTTTTATTTATATATTACGTGGAATAACTGTATTTCATCAACACAAACTAATAACTCTGTATGCATCAAACTTGAGAATTTCTGTGGTTTTAAGTAGCTGTAGTTTTGCAGTATATGACATGAGGAAAATGATGTAATCATTGAAAAAGTGGTGGAAAACAGGGTAGTATGGTACTTAATAAATTTTAAAAAATTTAATGATTGCAAAGTACTTAGAGTTTGGTACTTGCAGATACACCTGTATAGTTGGACAACAATTTTTTACTGTGTAGATTATGATTGTGACATTTGGCTGGCTGGACCAGTTTCCTCAGGCAGCAAGTGATGGCACACTGCAGTTGGGTAGGCAGTGTGTTTGTAATCTATGAAACTAGTATCTGGAGGAATAATTAGGGTATGGCTGGAAATTTAAATGTATGTGTGATGGTTGTGACCAGTTCTGGCCTGCTAGTAACCATTAGTTTTAAAAAAATCCACTTATTTTTTTGTGGCCTAGTGCTTATTGGCACTCGCCCTACAATAGTTTTTTTGTTTTTAATTGCTGCAAGCTTGCAACTGTGTTTAGTTAGTTTTTACCACAGTTCCTTAGGTTTTTGGAGCAATTAATTTTTTTCACACTTTTTTTTTTCCCCTCAAAATTTGTTTGTACAAATAAGGTGTATGTACAAATTGTGTGTTGCAAAATTGAGGGACAGTGTGGTAAGTGCACTGTTGAAGGTTCTAAACATATTTAATTATTATAAAGGCAAACTTGTATCTTCATAATTTTTTTTTTTTTTTTTTTTTTTTTTTAGAGAGAGAGATTTTGATGAACTAGTTATGAGTGGTTATGCATTGGTTTAAGCCAACCATCAAAAGTTAACTTTACTACACTGTTACATAAGAATAAAAAATTGTGGTGGACTTCTTGGTTACGTGTTCATATAAATAAGACTGGAAAATCAAAGACCAATTTGCAAAAACCAGAACTTAATTGAGAACCTTTAAGTGGTTTAAAACATCCATAGTTGTTGGCATTGAAAAATGTTTTCTACTTAAAATTGTTACTTGAAATTATATAAAATTCTTTAATCTAAGAATGTTTTAGTTGTGTACTTTGCATTATTTTGTTACATTTACTTTGGATATCTGCATTTGGCGCAGCTCAGCGTGGCACTATGACTTTCTGCATTGTGCAAATCACTTTAATCTACGTTATGAATTTATTTACACTTGTGTATAGCATACTCTAATAATATGCTTAAGAAAATTACTTCTGGAATTGTGAAAATGTTAAAAATTGCCATAAGCTATCCACATCATAATACAAACATGACAAATATCTATTAAAAGTTGAAAATATTAATTGCTGTTTGTTTTGAGATGTAGATTCATCAGGCCATGAATGCAATGACCTACATTTTAAAAATGGCAAAGCAACTAAATTATTTTGGATTCACTCCAACTATTCATTCAATACACACATCTTTTCATAATACTAGAAGGAGCATTTAATTTAGAAGCAAGCATTATCATTCATGAAAACTACCCTACCAAAACTTTTTCAATTGTAGCTAATTAATGGTATCGGCTGGTTTTTTTTTTTTGTTGAATAAAACTTAAAATATTACATTTCTTTGAAAAACATATTTTCTAGCTACAAAACATAATACTAAATGAGATGTGATTTATTTACAGTAAAGTCAGAAAAGTAATTTAGATGAATGTAATACTTCTGTATGGATACCATGAAGATCCTTAGTTTTATCATGGGGGATTCATTCAGAGGTAGGTTTATGTTAATAGTGTTACCCTACTCTGCCTCCTTTAAAATATGCCCAAAAATATTAAAGGTGGCCAGAGCATGGTGCTAGTCATACAAATGTTGTTGCAGGCTATTGTCAGCTTCCATGACAATTTGACTTCTTGCCAGTTAACATCACACAAAGAGTATGAATGTAATGTTTACAGCAATGTTACACATTTATGCTACCTTCTAGCATTGACATGCAACTTGCCTGAAATATTTCAAAAAAATATTTATTATGAAAAGTAATTTACCCAGTATTAAATTCTAAAATATAGGGACTGCATTAATCCATGTAACATAGTTAATTTAAATATTAATCACTATTTGCATTCACCGTTCTTTGTAGTTTTCACTTCTATGTACAGTCGAACCTTGATTTTACACTTACAGTTTCCCTAAATTTGTCTGTACAACCAAGTTGTCTGTATGAACTGAAACGGCCGAATTTCGACATATGTACTCGCACCCCCATGTGAAATTTGCATTCAAACTGCATATTTTGCTAATTAGATACATGAAGTCATGTTCACATGTCTCGTGGAAAAATTATACATTTTATTAATGAAATTGGAATTTACATATTAGAGTAATGTATTCTGAGTGAAATGATACCCCAGTTATGTAGAAAAGACTACCGATCGAGCTAAAGTTAACGGAAAAGCAGACAGCAACACCGCATGTATGCTTACCGCAACGATACAGTCCATGTTTACATTTACCATTTATATTATTTTCATTGATTAAATATAAATTAATTTAATATGGTGACATATTCTTAGCAAAATGGTAACCCAGTTATGTAGAAAAAAACTACTGAGGGAGCTAAAATTACTGAAAAAGCAGACATCACTGTGCATATGCATAACATAATCGTGCTAATGTGCTATGACGAATGATATTTTGGTGATAGAGATGCAACCTTGCTTACATTTTGTAGCTTATAATAAGAGCTCAATGCAATACATGGCAGCATTGCCACTACTTGCTTGTGCCTAACACTACATTGGCAACACAGCCCATGTTTACGTTTTCTGTGAGGAAATGAGATGTTTTACATTAATAAAACAATATTTTAACACATACACATCTTCACTTTAAAACTGTGTATGTACCTAAGAGATGCAAAAAGATATTTAATAAGTAATACCAATGCTGTTACAAACTTGAGTAAAGTGTTGCGTTGATAGCAAATTACATTTTGAAGCATATTGACACACAAAAATAAGATCCATGTATGTAAAGTAAAGTTATTTTAATTAGTAAATGTGTCGTGAATTAAATGTGATCAACTCCAACTGGCTTAGAACAATATTTCTGTGCAAAAAAAGTGGCTTAAATGGGTTGTACTGAACAACTCAATAGCAGTACAAACATTACATGTAAACAAGTAATTTAATACAAGACATTGCCACATACAATTTTATATGTTTTTTTTTTATTGGCCTTCAGTTTGGCTTTAAATTTCGGAGAAGGGAAAGTAAATTGTATTTCAGTGGGAAAATACTTAAGTATTGGGAGAGATTGCTCTGTTTTCTTTAGCATTTGTTTAACACATGGCAGTGTATTAGCGTATTTTCCACCTATAACGATACGTAAAATATTGAATATACTGCTTGGAAACATGTGAACTGTAGGCAGTTTCTCAAACTTTTTAAAATACTGCAGTGGCATTATTAATTCAAGCATTTTCCTTTTAATGACATATGGAAAGGAGGGGATGGACATTTGTACATTTGTAAAAACATTGTGTGCCTGTGTCAATCTCTTGTATAATTTCATATTTTTACACAAATGTAATGGCCTGCCTCTTGCATCCACTTGTAAGAGAATCCCAAAAAGTAGCATAGGTCAACAACTGTAGCAAAATAAATCTAAAAAATGTCAAAAATTGATATCCAAGTGAAGTAGCATGATGAAGTCATCGATAAATATAAATCTAAATTGTAATCTGTTGAGAAAAGCCAAAAATCCAACTTACTATAGCACTAGACAGTCAAAAAATGTAGGTAACAATAAACAAACTTGCCAGGAATAATGAGAAAAATATGGGTGGAACAGGCGAGGATGTTAGCATTGACATTGGCTGATGCTGTTGCACACAGCTGGGCATGGAATGTGTTGTGCTGCACATTAGACAAGTACAGCATGAAAAAGGGAATTGCATTGAGGTGGCGCTGTAGAGCAGCTGTTGGGTCAATGACCTTGCTCGCACGTTGCACACTAGTGACTGTAAATTTTGATGAATTTCTGCCCTCCCTTCCTGCAGTGTGATGCATTGCGCAAAGAGTTGGACTGAAGATAATTCTGACCTGTAGATTGAATGTTTTATAATTGGTAAACTGTACTAAAATTTACCATTCTAAAAAAATTTTTATCAAGTAATTTTTACAATCCAAAAGTTAAAAAAGAAATTTTATTTAATATTTGCCAAATTGGTTGACTTTTTAATTTTGGCAGTGGTGTAACGTACTACAATGACTATTTTAATGCTTTTATGGTATGGCAGTCTATTTTGAAAACTATTTTCTGGTTACAATTTTTATTTTCATTTGTAAACATGAGAGTTACGGCTACAAGTAGGCCGCTAGGCTAACAAAAATATATAAAAGGACAAGAATTCAAGTACTTGCAGTCTAGTACTTGTTGATAGGTGTGCACACACACAGGACGAAACATTTTTCACATGGTTGTGCGATTGTGGTGTTTTACTGGCTAGGCCAGCAAAACGTTGTGATTGAAAAATGTGTCGCCCTTCTTTGTGTATGTCTGCCTTTCAACAAGTACTAGACTGTGAGTACTTGAATTCCTGCCCTTTTATATTTTTTTTCATTTATGGGAACAGTGAAAGTGGCGTGTGTAGTAATGGATTTGCCTTTAATGATACTTTTGTACTTTCCTAGCACAGATTCAGCATCTGGTATTAGGTTAGTATTGAGATACATAGAAGGAATGAGTTTTTATGTTATTTTTATACGAGGTTGATAAAATTAATTTAAATACAAAGCTGGAAAGTACATTAGTGAAAAATTCGAGTATATTAGCTACCAAAAAGTTTTGTGATGAATTTTACCTAAACCACTAAAATGATTGTGGTTCTCCCTACTTATTTAAATTTATTTATATTTGCTTTTAGTTTTTAGGAGGACCTTTGTGTGTTGTACATTTAAAAAAAAAATGTTTTTTTTATCAAGATTTTGTAATAAAAAATATACAAGTTTTTCATGTAATGAGTCTCTTTATGACATGTTCATGTGTTTCGTAGAGCTGTTTATAAGCCTTGATTTGTAAAGTATTGGCGAGGAGCATTGTCTGTAGGAAACAATGGGTTCCCATGCATATGTAGAGTGCCTCCTATTCTCGATAGGATGTGAACTTTTATTTATTTTATCACAAGGCTTTTGTTATGTTTTTTGTATAAATTTTTGGCACTGTTTGGTGTCTTCCATGTTACACAAAGTATTATTAAATTAGTTGAGTTTTTTTTTCCCTTTGTGCTTGTACACCTTTCCCATTTGTATGTTTAAATGGGTGTGTCTGAATTCACTATACACGTACATACTTGCAGTTTATCACACCAAATATGCTCGTGTATGATAATTGAATGAAACTTGTATAATTGTTTCCTCCCTCCCCCCATTTAAGTACAACTAGGGGACTAATGAGATTATAAAATATTTTGAGGACAAGACACTATTTGGACGAGAACTGTAAATGTGTTAAGTATTACTTCAACACTTTAAGGTGTTAGCCATGAAAAAATGTATTATTTTTAATTTGTACCACATACTGCTTAACTTGTAGACATTATCTGTGACTACTTTTTCCTCATATAAAATTGTTTTTAGATAGCATGGTTTTTGCAAAAATATATGTCAGTCAAAATTGTACTGTTGTAATGTACAAATAAAGTAAATCAAACTATTTGCAGAAACTTTAACAAGGGCAACTGAAAGTTCTTGTCTTAATTAATTTTAAGGAATGCTTAGCAAAAGTTATTTAACAAAAATTTTGGGGCAGCCACAAATAAAAAACATACAAGAATTACCTTATTTTCAGCTATTTTTTTTAAATTGTAAGTCTTGAAATAGCTCTTGGCATCCTCATTCAGTCTGAATATTTCTGTAGATAAATTTTCATTATTTGCACAGTTCTAACACAGTAAAATTGTGATTTTGACATGCATTTATGCAAAAACTGTGTGCACAATTTTTTTTTAATGAGGAAACAGTAATTGCTAACAATGTTTAATAGTATAAAAGACTGTGGAACAAGTATATATAATTTTTTTGTGGCCTACGCCCTTGAGAAACAAGAATGTGTAAATATTAAATAGACAATTCTTTAAGTTTTTGCAACATTAAAATTTAATGCAGATACACTATTTGTAAGATTGAATGTGCATTGTACATTATGCAAATTGATGGCCTAGAATGAAAACATTTCTCTCACATTTTGGTGAGAATGGTTTTTGATACTGTATGTTGGAAAGCCTTGTATATCTCCTTTTACAGTGCTCCAAACAAATAAGGGATGCACCTTCCTCATTTGGAGCACTGTTAAATGAGATATGAGATTTGCACAACAGTATCAAAAAGTAATTTTTGCAAAAAATGTGAGATAAGTGATTTTTATTCTAAGCCATCACAATTGAATTCATAGAATTTTTTGTGATTTAGATTGTAAATTTAAAAAATGTTCATGCAAATGTTGGTAGTCTAATTGCAGTAATAAAAATTGTTGTTTAAGTATTGAGAGTTATTGTAGTTTGGTATGATCATTATTGTTTATAATTTCTGAACTTAATGTATTATAAATTGTATCATAAAAACTTTTTAACTGACTAGTAGTGATGTTGTCACTGCAGGTGTATAAGTGTGTACTTTATGTGAATTTGGACAATGCTTGTAGTGTGTTTTATTGTAAAAAATATATGGACACTGCTTGAAGTTTGATTGTCCAAAATATATTAGGTGGCCAAGGAAAAATGGCAGATGTTAACTTAATTTTTTTGTTTATAAAATATGTTTACAGGGAAAAAAGTGAACATTTTTCTTAAATATTTGCCCTAAAACTGTCATGCAGTTTTTATAAGGTAAATAATTGTCATTGTGTACAGAGATATCTCCTCCCGTAGCTAGGTGTTAATGTTGATGAATACTGCTTTGCCTTTGGACTGTGTTCATAAATTAGTGTTTATAAATAAGTGCATTCCTGTAACTACTTGCACTAGATTTTTTGTTATCTTGACAAAATACTATATATGATTTGATGGTTAAATTTGTCAGTATTTTGTAACTTTCGCCAAATAACCATAAATTTTAAAATTACCAGGTTACAGGCTGCTAGATTTCAAGTAATTTTCTTCAAAAGTGAAGTTTTTGAAAAACAATTACAATCTTAAATTTTAATAAATGTCAACTGTTGAAATACTATCCATTTAGAATTTTAGTGTGTTTCCCTTTAGCTGTGGAAATAAATGGACTGGTTTTCTGAAATGTTTACAGCATGTTGTTGCTTTCTTTCTAGTTTCATGGTTTTTCTAGTCAGTAGATAGCCAGCAATTTTTATGTAGGGAATTTGCTTTGGTTTCAACATTGCTGTAATACCATCAGGTATAGCACTGCCCATGTAAAATTTTCAGATGTTTTGAGTAATACTTTAGTAAAGGTGTGCCTATCAAACAGGTGCATTGAAAACAGTACACTTCCAAATAATATGTAATCCCGGTCATTTTATTATTATTGTTGTTATTGTTATCAGCAAGTTGAACTCTTTGGAAGTATTAAAATTGCACTAAACATTATACAGATACATTAATTAGAAATTTTGGTGATCACAGCACATAAAAGGAGGTAACAAGTTATTTTATTTAAAGTCTTTAAAAAAGTTATTTGGCTGTATGTTTACTTAAAGTTATTAAGTCTTTGAATACTTGACTCCCACGTAGGTGAATCAGGTTTGATTCCTGTTGTTGTCACTCCTGGATTTTAGCACGTGGATATTGTGCCGGACAATGGCACTGGTTGGCGGCTTTTCTTAGGGATCTCCCGTATTCCTTGCCCTTGCATTCTGGCGCTGCTCCATACCTGCCTTGTTTCACATCATCGAAACTCAAGACCACGATGTTAAGAACTGCCCATATCTCTCCACTCCACTTAAGTCTTTGACATCACAATTGAATTGAAATTCTACTTTCAAGATGCTAAAGCATGATTTTCATTGTGAACACATGAGTCTGGGAGACACCACGAAGTATTGAAAACTGACTGTAAGGGATGCAGCTCAACCAGTGAGTGTCACAGGCTTAAGGCTGGACCACTCGTAAGTAAGACTTGGAACTTCGTAATTCCACATTGTGGTGTACTCATTGGACCCACTTTTCTACATATTTCTCCACTTTCCCTTTGTTGTGCTGCAAATATTTCAATAATTCATTTTGATTTATGTTAAATAAATCAAAATGAATTATTGAAATATTTGCAGCACAACAAAGGGAAAGTGGAGAAATATGTAGAAAAGACACTCACCTGTACATGGGAATATCTCTGAAGGGCTGCATCATAGGATCTGCATGCACTATGCTGCATTACTCCAAAATAAGGTAGTTAAATAAAAAAAATAAATCTCCTGTTAGCGACTACATGCTGACAGTTAATGAGTACAGCTATACATCAGTTGCCACCAATATTTTCACCACTTCCAACACCAGTAACTTGAAGAGAATTAAATATTTTTTAACTTGCACTGGTATACTATACTGACGGTAATGGATTAGCAGCATGGAGGGAGAACAAAGCTTATTGGCAATATCTGCCTCTTGACAGTCCTGGGGGTATCTCTAATGTGTACCTAGGAACAAATTACTCCTAGAGTTGCCACTAGATCTGAAATGGGGAGGTGATGGTTGCTAAGGGGAAAATGAAAAGGATGGCTTGCTGGGAGATGCTGCATTGATAGCAGTGCTCTCCTCGCCGTCGTTAAGCTTTGCCACCACTCTGTTGGTTTCCTGATCCTGGTGTCCCACCCTTCCTCCCGTTCAACCTCTATGGCTTCCCTCCCTCCACATGTGCGCATTCACCAGATTTCCCCTACTTTGATTTCAGTTTTATTTAATGTGAAAATGAAGTGTGTATCTTCTCCGATCTTAAAGTCTGCTAGATCATCTCGGCGGTCTTAAAGTTCATCGCATTAAAATGATGGTACATCAAGTGTTTTAAGGTGACGCGCATCAGGTGGGTTTGGCAGTAAGGATAGATGAAAATTTTTTATATAGTTTTGATTAACAGGCTAGGTAACTTTATCACCTATTGTGTTTTCTAAATTGATAAATTATGGTCTCTGCTAAATTGAAGCATTGCAGTGACTGTGTGGTTTTTTCTTTGGATTGTGTCATATTTGGTATCTTGTGTTGAGGTACGTTTTTATTTTATGGCTTGTCTAAGCCGGTGGTGCTTGACTTGCATTGGCATATTTGACAGCACTGCCTTCGTGGTTTTCATTGTCTACCCACCTGCAACGCATTAATCGTAATTTGATATGGGTATTTGCCTGATTCACCCAAATATAAGACCATATTTTGTTCCAAATTTCTCTTTCGTCTTAATTTCGCATCACAAACAATCTGAGGTTTGTATTTATGCATAGGTAATAGTGCATTGGAACCCTCTTATAAGGTTCTTCAGGGGTCCACAAGGAAGTGACACTATAAGAGGAAAATGCAAAGATTCAAGAAACTGGTCGCCAAAAGATATAAAAGCATGCACCGTAACACACAACTTTATAAAATGAACAAAAAAATTTTTCAAATACATATCCTTTGTGAAAGTTTATTTCCTGGTTGCAAAATCATAAAATTAGTAAATGAGCAAAAGATTACTGTACATGCAAAATAAGCACAAGTGTTCATGGCAGTTTGTCTCCTGGTACCAAAGCACACAAAATTGTCTACAAGCAAAATACGTAATATAAAATGTTTCATGGAAGTTTTCTCTTGGTTGGAACAATATTAGTTAGGCCTACATACTTAACAAATGATACTTCATACAACAATTTTTTTAAAAAGTTAGGTTATCAATCTCTTATGAAACTTTGCTTGTTGCACAACTTGGAATATTAGTTAACAAACAATTGGGTTCTGGTTGCAAAATACATACAGTTTGCTAATAAGTAACCAAAAATTATGAATTCAGTCATTTTCTGAAGAAATTCTTAATGGTATTTTGCCTCTTGGTTGTATTTCCTTGCGAATCATTAAAAATGATCTAAATGGAAAATAGACTGAATCACATATTCAGGTACATTAGACTGGGAAGCAACATAGTTTCTCAAGATGTCTTAGAGACATCTTGAGGGAGAAGAAGAGTAAAATGTGATATTATTTCATCCGAAAGGCCCAAGCACTCACTCCAAACTTACAAATAAATTGTTATGGGTGAAACAAGTGAATATTTTAAGAACATTAAATAACTTTAGGTAGTAACTTACAATGGAAGAACACACAACAAACTGAGTGAAATGTTATCGGTGATTTTCGTAGAGAGAAAGGAACATACTACACAGTAACATTGCTGCACAAACATGGAGTTTGTAAATATTGGTATAAGTGTACAAACAATGACTGTAAATTAGAGTGAAAATTGATTTGTGAATGTAGATATAACAGTAAAATTAAATGGACTGGTACCACAACTAGAACGAATTAACATGTACACTGATAAGGTATTTCTTATGCATAAAGTTGTTATTGATGTTTTGAGGTTACTTTTTGCCAGCATGAAGAAAACTTATATTGCCACACACTTCAACTAAAGTAAAGGCAATTCACATTTGCATTCCTTTGACATACTTTAATTGATCACATTCGGAATGAGGTGGGGTTGTATAATGCACAATAGAGTATATTTAGAGATCCACTTTTTTTTCTTCAAGTTTCTTTTTGCCCGGTAGGGGTGGAGATGGCAGAGTGGGATGACTTGGGTGCTTTAGCTGTTCATCGGGAGCAGCTTTCATAGGAGGCTCAATTTTTTTTGTGAATGGGTCACTTTTACCTCAGTGTCTTCTTCTTTATCGTCTTCACTTTCTTGTTCTGACAGTTTTGTCGATTTACACATTTCTTCAACTGTATACTAATGGCAAGGCAAGGTTTCATCATCCACAGAAACGTACTCATCAAAGGTAGATGAGAATTCGAGCCTCTTGGAGGTTTCCCCACTCACCTGATGGGACTAGCATCTCAACTTCATCACCGATTGTGGATGACACTGAAGCATGTGTGAAGCCTGATTTCCTAAAGCAGTTGGCGATAACTGACTGTGGCATGGATGTCCAGGATGCAGCAGTCGTGTGCATTGCTGTCGGCAAGCTGATTTTCTTGAGATGTTTCTTAGCCTCGAGATCACGGAGGATGTTAAAAATTCGTAATGATACCTTGATCCATAGGCTGCAGATATGCTGTAGTATATGGTGGCAAGAACTCAATACGGATGTTCCTGAGCATACTTGTTGCTGTTGGATGTGCAAAACAGTGATCCAAGAAGAGGATGATTTTCCTGTTCTGAACACCCATTTAAGCATACTGAAGGAAAATTTTGCATGTCATCCAGGCATTTTGATTACTTTCATACCGGCAGGGCAAACTTTTGATGTTTTAAAGCATCTGGGTTTTGCTGCCTTTCCAATCATGAGAGGAGGGAGCTTCTCGCTGCCATCCATGGTTTGCTCCCAGCAAAATAGTTACACTTTCCTTTGATCCTTTGCCACCCACACACTTTTCTCCTTTGAAAGAAAATGTTTTATAAGGAAGCAAGTTAAAAAAAAAGTGCACTCTCGTCCACATTGAAAACATATTTTTAAGCATATTCTTGCAAAAGAAATGGCAGCAGCACTGTCATTTTCCAGTCGTCTGTGACAGACTCGCCAACACTAGCACCCTCGCCACTTATAGTCTTGTACTCAATACCGGTGCATTTCTTGAACCTATAGATACAGCCGTTTGAAGGAGTGAAATTGTCTACACCTTATCTCAAGGCTATTTCCATTGCCTTTTCTCGCAAAATTGTTCCATTTACAGGCACATTTTGGGAATGTACTTGTCTAAACCACTCTAGCAGCCTCTCATTTACCTCTTCATACCTCCCACCGCATATCTTCTTCACAGGGGTTGATCGCGTGGAGCATTCTTTTATGATTGTGTTTGTATTTGAAATGATTCAGTTCAGAGTAGTCACTGGAATTTTCAAATCTGGAGCAATTGCTCTGCGTGTTTTACCGGGATTACTGTCAAAGTCCTTGATTAAGTTTGATGTGTAACGCATACTGGGAGTAAAAGCCTCGCTGACCCCCCTNGGATCGCAGTTACACGTGGACAGCCAGAACGGATCGGGATCGCAGTTACGTGTCAAGGTTGTGCCGAGTAAGAGCTGGTATATCGCCGAAGCACCCGGAAGATGCTACGTATATACATAGGAAAGCAGGGCCACGAACACTCCTCACCCTTTTAGCCAAACCACGGAAGAATAAGCTGACAGGGCAAGTTAAAAGGGCAGGCCACCACTTCCTCCCCCCCCCTCACCTTTACGGACCATGGCACATGGTAGAAGTGCTTTGCACTGCAGGCCACCACCTCCCTCACCCAACAAGAGACACATGTGGACACTTAGGGAGGGAGGCTAGAGAGCATATAAGCTAATTTACGTGAGAAGAGAGGGACAGTTCATTATCACCGCACCGAGAGAATCAGTTGCGTCGGGAAATCGCGAGGACATCGGAACGAACCCAGAGCTGCAGTCCAGGGGAGACTGCACCAAATGTGGGCCTTTTCGTAGGCCACCCACATCGCCGGATCTCATCCACAGCCAACAACGTACCAAGCACTGCCAGCAGAGTTAAGTATCAAGTCGTCGACCAAAGAAGACTCCCCCTCCTCCACAACATCCACAGTTAATCCGAGTTAGTTAAATAGAGTACCACACCTCGGAAGTGTTTCTGTATGTTTAAACTCGAGACAATATATCCATCCAGTAAAGTGAAACACCGAAAGACTACATTATTGATATACCCTCAACCTTCAAGGCACCTTATAGTCTGTGCCATAAACATTAACCGTAGACCCTATGAACCATCCTGTATACCACAGGTCGGGAATAGCATCAAATTTAACTTTTCAGCTAATGAAAATGTCTTTCTTTTCTTTGAGGCTCTCATTTAACTTTTTTACTAAAACTGTTTCGGGACGAATTAATTTTCACTATGTAAACATTAACTAACGACATGAATATTAACCGCCTTCATCCAATTACATTCACGTTAAAAAAAAATACCACTATACAATTCCATGGATGATTGCATACAAGTAAAGCGAACCATATTTTTGTGTGTAAATGTGACTGCTCACGACATCTAGAGTTATTCCAGACGTACGAAGTTGTGCTTCAGTGCCTAGCCAGAGAATCTCAAAGATTAACCGCTTGATGGTGGTTTTTCTATGGAGTTTACGAATCAAGAAAATACCGTACTAATGTAAACAAAATGTGTGACTATGTAATGAAATACTTTCAGTTGTTAATTAGAGTTTTGTGAAATGGTTTGGTGACAAGATACAAATTACTGAATCAGAAACAGTTTGCATTATTCGCAGGAAAATGAAAACATTATTTCTGGGAAAGTTTGTTATTATTATGGAGAAAGATTCAGGGCTATAAAAATCCTGCATTACAGACGGGAAATCCTTTTACTGTAATAGCACTTTAGTTTATGATTTCCAGAGAAAAATTGTAATCTTTAGAAAAACCCAAGTGTGGTTAATATTATCAAAAGAAATAAAAAACAATTGCAACAAAAAGCAGGGTTAACTTCAATTTCTATCTTGTTTTTCTTCCAGTAGGCTCTGTTACTGGTCTTTAATCCAGGGGCGCAGATATTTCTCATCGTGAAACCACCTGACAACACCATCACTAAAATATTGGTACAATTATTAAATATGCATATGGGTCAGTGTATTACATTACACTATGGGTGGTTATGTTTAGTTAACTTGTGCTTACTAAAGATACACTTGTAAAATGGTGGTGAACTAAACATCTTATGATCTAGAGCTGTTACATGATCACAAAAATGGCATTATTGTCTGTGAACGCAAGTGATCAAAGTAGTTTGGTGACCAACTTTAGCACTGACGATCAACATTTCCTGAGTGAATATGTCTGGTGTTGTGAGTAAAAGATAGTAGCTGTATCTATGACTTCTATTTTATTTTCTGTACTTTGTTTACTCCTGGTTGAAGCAGTTTTCTGGTTTTGTATCGAACGTTGGTAAATGAGCATGTGTTAATTAATTATGAGTGATCTTATTAAAATAAAAAGGTCCATTGGCATCGCAACTAAGAAAATTTTAACGATGTAGTTATGATGCGAATTTTAAACTAATGGTGGTTCATATGCATAACAAATGTGCTGCAGCCAGTCATTTTTCCATTACTGAAGCAAATGTTCATAGGATATTGGACTTTTGAGTTTTTTTTAATCATTGTGGCAAAATTGAATTTTTTCTAATAGCAATGTGCAAATGTAGGGGTGGTGAGGGTCTTATATTCAGGTGAATACAGTATTTGCGATTATAAAATGGTAATTGCTAATAATCAGGTGCGTGATTGAGAATTATTACCAAAGAGTTTTTTATGGTTAATCATTTTAATTAAATTTGTTTAATGGTTTTAGGTGCTAAGCTCCCTCAGAGCATTGAATGTATTAATTTATTTTTTGGCACATGTATGCAGAATTCTTGATAGGTCTGCTAACTCGTGTAAAGTTTTGTTAATGTATTTGTAATTTTTATTATGAATATTTTTTTAGCAGCACCTTTGGTATGTCCGATAAATAGGATGCGTGCTTGCTAATCTACGAGTTTTGATTGATGTTTTATTCTTTGTAGTTTTTATTTATTTCCTGCCTGAAAGCTGTTAGATAAATGTGTTGGAAATTATGTGCAGAGTTTAAAGTTCAATCAAATGGCTATGATGATTGATAATTGCTAGAGTTGTGAATAATTATTATATAAATGTAAGTTTATTTGTTTTGAATGGCTGGTTTAGTGAGTGTGTTTAAGAAACAAGGTTTGATCGATTACTGTTTGATGTTTAAGATAGTATTTTCAATGCTCAATAATATTATTGTGTTGCATTTGATCTCGCAAATCTGCACCTGAAATATAAACGGTTGTCAGCAGTCTTTATTTTTTTTTGTAAACTTGTAGCACGGTGCAATGTCTGCAGACGTCATGTGGAGAAAAAAAGGAGGGGAAAATCTCTATTGTGTGTTGCAAGGGAGTTATAAGCTTTGTGTAGCGTGTGGGAAAAGTCTGTCCACTAAGTGGTTACCAGGATGAGTGAGATAATGCTTCTATGTGACTGTGTGCAAAAGAACATCAGGGTTCGTGTAACGTGCCTGCCAGACACTGTCTCTGGCGTGAAGAGCTACTATGGAGTGAACCGCTACAGCTGGGTTGTAGAGCTAAAGAGTCAAAGCAATAATAAAATACAGAGAAAGTTCTGGCTGGAAAGTTAAGTTCCTAGAAGTTTAAATCATCCAACATAAATTAATTTCACAATTAAGTTGCAATTTGAGAGAGAAAAGTAATAGTGATGCACAAAAATAAGAAACCTTTCTCTAAGGGTGGCGGCACTTACATATATCTAAAAATCAAAGCTCAGGGTCAGCATGAACTAAACCATCTATAGAAGATGCTACTACCTAATGTAAATTAAATAATTCTGTCGTTGGATAAAATGATCTTGCCCTTGCCATCTAGGGTCACCAAGAATGCTCTTCCTACTAAGCATATTCTTTGCTAAACTAGAGATTTTTTATGTACTTGGAGATCTCTACATTATGTAATATTAGTACCAAAGTTTTGTTGAAGTCTGCTTAAAGAGTTAGTACTCAAGGATTTCAAAATAATCTTCTGATGCACATTGTCAACCATGCATATATTTGTATGCTCTGAGGAAACGTAGGGCCTGATCAAAGTACTTGATACCACAGTGGATCCTTGGTGAAGACACCTAACATAGTTTTGGAAGAGTGCCTTCTTGAAATGGGATAAATGTTATAGTGTCTTATTTTCCATTACTGGGGTTTACAAATGCTAGTCACAGGTGTAAGGATTCGCAGATTCTGTCGAGCACTAATATGGTGGCAAATACACTGAAGAGCCAAAAAAACTGGTACACCTGCCTAATATCGTGTAGGCCCCTGCGAGCACGCAGAAGTTCCGCAAGACGATGTGGGTATGGACTCGACTAATGTCTGAAGATATGCAGGAGGCATTGAAATCTGCGCCAATTTGAGAAAGGGTTGCATGTCGGTCACATTTAATGATTCTCGTCAGTCGTCGTCGTTTGTCCCGTTCGTTCACGATCTTTTTCCGGCCGCAGCGATGTCGAATATTTGATGTTTTACCGGATTGCCGATATTCACGGTACTCGTGAAATGGTTGTACGCGGAAATCCAAATTTTATCGCTACCTCGGAGATGCTATGTCCCATCTCTCGTGCACCGACTATAACACCATGTTCAAACTCACTTAAATCTTTATTAACCTGCCATTGTAGCAGCAGTAACCGATCTAGCAACTTTGTCAGATGCTTGTTGTCTTATGTAGGCGCTGCCGACTGCATCACATTACTCTGATTGGTTCCATACCTCTGTTATTTGCATATGCATGCCTATACCAGTTTTTTGTCTCTTCAGTATAGTTTAGCAGCTCTTTCATCTATACATTTTTGGACACACTGCGACTGGAATAGTCAGTTTGAAAGAAAGACTAACAATTTCCCATGTCACTAATTGGCATGATTAGACACAAAATTGCACTCGGAAAATTATAAACACCACGTGATGTGCATTTATTCTGCAATTACTTCGCAATCCCCTAAGGGCGAATTTCACGAACATTTACTCGTTGGTGATAAATTCGAATGCTGTTTACTGCACATTCTAACACTTGATTCCTACTATAATCACATCTCTCTCTGGGGACACCCCAGGCACTCGGTTCGATCACTCTGTATCGGGTCATGACTCGTTCCCAAGTGAAAGATGGGACACACATCGGGATGCATGAAATGCGTGTTCTGGGGTGGTTGGGGGGCGGGGGGGGGGCATTGGCTAAGCGACTGTGGGCCGNGCAGCGGCCGTGCCAGACCATGGAGAAGTGGTACACGTTAACCCTGTGCACGCGGGTGCGCATGGACACCCCTAAAATTTCCTGGCCGAGCTGCCAGGGGCAAGTTATTTGCGGCAAAGTGACTTCGTAACATGTGTATGGACAGAAATAATTAAACCACATAATTTTTTCCCTGGAAAAATACATCTATTTCAATGGCATCAGAAAGTACTTGCAAAGAGGAATTCAGTAATACAGTATATGCAATGGACAGCAACTCAGAAACGCCAATAAATAATGTGCAAATATGATTAAGTTAAGTGGGCCGATAGCATGGGGCTGTGGACCTGTACTCACTGCTGTAAGCAAGTAACAAGCACAGTGACTTACCCTGGCAAGATTGCCAGCATTTTGACAAGAGGTGGCGCACACTGATTAATCTCGTGCAGCCGATTGTATTTCTCGTCTGCCTCATGGTTGGCACTGAACCATGGACAACCTCCGAGACTACTTTGAAGGATGTTAAACAGCCGTAAATGTGCGATATTTACCCATTTACATGAGAGTACACAGTTTGTACAAGAATATATCAAATAAACTGATTTCAAGCATCCATGTTTCTCTTTGTTACTTGCCAGGCATTCCTGCATCCATACCCCATGTAGTGTCACCTTTAAAATGTACATAATACGTTTTTGAGTCATTTTTTGGGAGATTTATAATGTTGCTCCGTATTCGTGGCAACTATTGTTTATGTGCATGTTAATGTGTGTATATGTACATGCATAGACAGTCGAATCACACTGTTATGACTACCTACTAGAAGTTCCACCTGTGTGTAGCCCATGATGTTGACATGGTCGAGGTGACCCAAGGCTGGTTGAGTGTAGAATTGGCCAGTACCATTAACTCTGACATGGTCGTGAGGTTACCAGGGCTGGTTTAATGTTGGATTTTGCCCGGCGACATAGCTTAAGTCGGTTTAGCTAATGATGGGGTCGTTCGGTCGACGGCCCAGGGACCCTGGTGCAACCTCTGTCAGTTGCTTGGTCGTTGCGTACTTATAGTTACACACTTTACCTATAATGGCAAGACTGTTGACCGTCTCGTACACCTGAACTATATGGATGGAAACACTGGTGATGCTAATAAGGTTGCCCTACAATGACTTGACACTATTTCACTTGTTGAGTTGTTTAGTCATTGTCCTTGTTACAAATGAATAATGCATGAATGATATACCAAAAAAGGTCTCAGCCCTTACACGTAGAAAACACGTGGTTTTGTGTTGAAAATGCGATTGCGTTAAAAACTCTCCGACAAGTGTGTGGTGGCTCTCCCCTCAGTACATTAAAATAGAATACAAAGGTACCGGTAATTAAGATTATACTATTGCAGTTAAGATTATTACAGTTTACATGCCGGTACTGAGGTACAGTGGCGCGAAGCCGAAGCCAAGCGGTGGAAAGATGTGACGTGGTCAAGCACTGGCTCGGTGGATTCACCTCCCGAGTTAGGAAAGCCAACTTGACCTGCGGTGTTACCAGAGTTGAGGATCTAATAATTATGTGCCTGGCGCCACAGCTCTGCGGTAAGCTGATGTGATGAAAATCGTTTCGGTCGACGGCCTAGGGGACTCTGGTTAACACTCTGTCACACACGATGGCGAGGCTGTAGGCCGCCCCGCACGCCTTAATTAATTACAAATAAAACACGAACGATGCTTGTGGAGGTATTTATTACCCGAGACTCCTTACTGGACACACAAATTTAATACAAACACGTGGCCTTAATGGCCCAGAAACTGCGAGCGACCACGTGGTCTTTACAATGTGAAACACACTTAACAATTCTCGCTCTCCCCTCTGTGCTAAAGGAAATAAAAAAATGAATCGGTTTGTGACATTGATGCCAATGGATATGAGTTCAACTGATGGTTTGTCCGCACCGAGGGCCTCTGCGGAGCGAGAGACTTGCACGTCTGGATGTATTGAAGTGCTGACGAGAACTGGGGGAAGCATGGGCCGGCTTCCGCACCCGAGTGCAGCCAACGCCACACGGCGAAACGATGAAACACAATAGACCCTAAAAAGTGATGAGATGAAAGTAACATGAATTAAATTAAACTAAGATGACACAATTATTCCCTTAAACAAATACACAATAAAAATAATTATATTTATTCTAAATGTTTCCATTGTACCAGCCACAGTACTGCCAAGTGTAAAATGTCAACTGTCCTTGGCTGTGACTGTATCGACTGTCTTCCATTATGACGACAAAAAATGATATTAATTATATACACTGAATAAATTTGAAACACTAATGCAATTGCACTGATATTATTACGACACCCTCACTCTTGCCCACAAGCTTGTTGGTGTGGTGTGTCTGGACACGACTGCGGCAGTCATAGTGGGAATAAATGGCTTGTGAATGCCCGATTCACGTCAGATGAAACACAACCTGACATAACATCCTCTTAAATGATTAAACTTTAAAAGTTATTACATTTCTCATAATTGTGTGCAATTCACTGCTGAAGACGCACTTGCATAACACTAGCCACAGCGTTGCGAAGTATACAATAAAAAACATTCCTGGCTAGGGCTGTGTATGCGACGACTGTTTTTATGTTTGTTTTCATTAGGAACACTGATAAATTACACTTTGTAGCATATCTCTCTCTATCTATCTATATATATATATATATATGTATCTCTCTCTCTCTCCCCCCCCTACATGCTAGCTGGTGTGGTTGAAACTACTGCGGCAGTCAGAGTGGGCACAAAGGATCTCGTGAATGTGTGGCTCACATCCACTCAGTGGAGAGTTAGTGATGTGGGTCGTTCGGTCGATGGCCCAGAGTGCCCTGGATGCCTTAGTAAGTTTGAAGATGAAGTTGTTACAAACTTAATATTACACCTCTTACACACGTTGACACTGTGGCGAGACTGAAGGCCGTCTCGTATGCCTGAAATATATTAGAATTATTGTGAGTGGTACTGCAAGGGGTGTGGCACCATGTGTGTCCCAATGGACAATGAATAAACACTCACTGAATTTTGTAAAGCTGTTTACTCACACATTTGATTACATGTTCCAGAAATGGACATGTGAATATTAAAAGAAACGGACCCAGCCGGTGTCCTTAGTGTGAAAATGATCCAAGTCAGCATGGTGGTTGTGTGTATACNATATTAAAAGAAACGGACCCAGCCGGTGTCCTTAGTGTGAAAATGATCCAAGTCAGCATGGTGGTTGTGTGTATACATGGTAGCGTTAAGCTCTCTGGTAAGAGTGCAGGTGATTCTCCCCTCGGCACAGAAATAAATGAAATGTTCTGGTTAATTAAGTTACAATTGCAATGAAGTGATATCAACCTAAATTATATTACCGAGGGGGCTCGCAGAGTGGACGACCATGCTGCCATTCTGGTTTGTGTGCTGAAGCGAACTGAACGAGTGGGGTCGGCTTCCGTCACAAGTGGCGTGAACCGACATCAAACGCCGAGCGTAAAACATGACATAAGCTCTATGTAACATTATTGCAATGGTTAAAAATCATATAAATTGAATGTAACACATTGGTGACACCCCCATTGTTTAACAAATGTCTGTTAAGGTTGAAGTTGTGAAGTTGATGGGGCATGTCACCACACTAAATGACATGTTACAACGATGGAGGGCTTTATATGCAATCTCCCTTTGTGAAAACATAATTGCTCTTATATAACTAAATATTAATAGATTGTTATGTTTTCTCGTAAAAAGTGTTAGAATTTCACTGGCTGCAGTGTTGCCAGGTGTCTGTCTCCTGAAGGGATGGATGAGTTCACCTGCGCAAAGGGGTGTGGAATGCCATGCTCGATTGCTGTTAACACAATAAAACACACCCCTGATTGTAGCTGTGAATGCAGTGACTTTGTTTAATGTGTTTGTCAAAATGCTGCACACTAATAATGACACTTTGTTCGATGCCACTTGGTATGTCGTGGTGCTAGCTGTTACGATGCAATAACCAATTGCCAGTGCGCCCAACGGCTGTGGCTTTGGGGTGAACACTATTTTGGATCGTCCACCCATTTATTAAAAGAGTTACCTCTTGTAATAAATGAGTAGGGAAGTGACTTGAGTTACGTAATCCTTGTCGACAAGAAGGTGCAAGTTCCGTTCTTGTCAACCTGCACTACGCACTCTTGGCCTGATATTGCTGGTGGGGGGCCAGGTGCAGCTGGTGCAGTTGATGTGACCACTGCGATCAGGAGCTCGTGGACGCATGGTTCATCACAAGTTGTGCGACGCACTGCAGACAGCATGGCTACAGATACCTGTGGAGAGCTATCAGCACCTGAATGAGTCACTGCCAGCTTGTCTAGCTGCTGTTTGTACTACGAAAGGCAGTTACTGTGTATACTAGCAGGTGGCCACAGATATCTGATTCGACTGTGTGTGTATATATCTTGTAAAATGATCACAAGCAGGATCAAACCACCACGTTACTAATTACCAAGCTGCTCTAGATCACGCGATATACCAGTGCTGAGTTTTTGCATCTCTGTTTAACCTTTTTTTCCAATTAGAAATCTTTTGCCTCATCACTATTTTGCATAAATAAAGTAACATAAATGCCTTGTCTATAAAACAAGCAGTACCTAATATGTTCCAACCGAACACAATTTTGAATTGATATTCATTTACTTAGTTATTATTTGCGCATGCAATCTCCGCTAATATTCTTTTTTAGTTAATTACAATAGCATCAGCGAACAATGCAAGTGACCCCTCAGCAGCTACCAATCGCATTGGCCACAAAAAGATGCNTTAATTACAATAGCATCAGCGAACAATGCAAGTGACCCCTCAGCAGCTACCAATCGCATTGGCCACAAAAAGATGCCAACTCTGTGAAGTTAAATTATTAAAGTGCAAAAAATCTTGACATTTAACATAATTTAAGAGTAACAGCAACCAACAAGAAGATTCGTGATGTCACGTATATTACTAAATATTTTGACACGCCTGGTTTGGGTAATACGTTTGTCAAGTGGGTCATCCTCTGCACCGCCTGGCTTTCGGTTTGCTAAAACTCCTGTTCAGCGGCTCGTGGAATTTTCCTGTTCTTTGCCTTCCTGGTTCTATCATCAGGAACGGGAGCTCGTACGACCTCCAGATAAATCACGGCTGGATGTACTAAGTCTCGCCAGACACGTCTGGCCATCAAGGAAGTTAAAGCTACCCCAGGAGGCTAAGTAAATCGAGTTTTTTTTTCCCATGCCGACCGGAAGAAAAATTGATGATGCTCACGCCGACAGCGCTGACAGACTGTTAGAGTCTGTCTTTGATAGGACCGGGCACTTTGTAAAAGACCGGTACGTCTTGTGACGTCAGTGGTGGAGTTTGTGCCGGGCAGCAAAGACAATTTTCCGTAAGAATGATAGTACTGCAGTCTATTCACGGTTTCTTCACACTTTTTGAATCAAGCCTTTGAAAAATCATCCTATGTATGACGCGTGTTTTTGTTACCTAAATATGTTGGGCAGCTCAAGCATTTTATACTTGTATTAACATAAAGTATCACATTTTTGGTTAAATTAAACTTTTAATGATATTTTATGTACAAATTATAATTTTCTAATCATAATTTATACGAATTGCATTAGAGAGAAAATAGGTGTATTGGTAGTACCTAGTAAAAAATAGTTATTATGCAAAATATTATTACACCGAGTGCTCACGAATGCGGTGCGTTGTCACTTTGGTGTAATTTTCTAGACTCTGTTAAGCTATGTCTGTACGAGGCGGAGGAATTTCCTGGAAGTATAACTTGAGCAAAGCTTGAGGAAAGTTGGAAGTAACCATGAATTTACGACAGAGATAACACGTGCGTATAAATGCAGGCGGGGTCACTCCCCAAGTGACGGTAATTAAATGTAGGACCCGCTGCAGCACCTAGTTCCTGAAAGGTTGAATGAAATGAGAATATAAGGAGGAAAGGCTGAGGAATGAGAGAATAGGGGGAAATGGAGTACCTGGAGAAAACCCATCCACCAGCGGCAACATCCGCCACGTTCCCGCAAGCGAGAATCAAAATCTGGGAATGGGCCTGCCGGGGAGTCAAATCTATATTGATGTGGCGATAGTGAGGCCGTAGCCACGAGGTCACTGTGGCCCCACTTCCTGCTCATGCAGAAGATCAACAAGTTTGAAAAAGATAGTTAAACGGTCAATACAGCGCTGTAAGAAAAGGAAGTTACATATTTAAGATGGTTCTGAAATGTATATGTTGTGTAGAACATACAAGACACATAAAGCAGAGAATTTCCGTAAATGAGGCCCTTTCCACTGAATACGGGTCCCGTGCCTGCCTTTGCCGGGTAACAGACCGAGGCATGGGATACGACCGTATAGCTAACGCAAATTGTTATACAGAAACGTGACTACGGCATGTCGTTACGATAGTTTAAAAGTTATGAATTTGCTTATTTATTCTAATTATTTAAACAGACACTCAGCCAACGGATTTAAGTGCCCAGAGAACACATCGTGTCGGTAAGTAAGGTACGGTTATATTAAATTCCTAACCCTCCCACACCGTTCACACTTCCTAAACCTTCTGCACAAACATCACTGTTTACAAACATCACAATTGGAGACGTCCAAGAAAACTCACCGTTCCGCACAAATTCGCGGATTTTCCTCTCCGTGCAAAACTTCCAAGTAACAAGACGTCTCAAGGTAACGTGAACCATTCAGTGTATTGGAGTAGGGTAACTCCTTTCCTACGAAGCCTTTCACAGTAATACTGATCCTATGTAAGCCCCAAGCTAAGGTTTATTCTACCCAGATTCGGAACAAAACGAGAGTTTGGAATAGGGAAAATTTCCACCGCCAGGTGCGCAGTGATCCGAAAGGTAACTTTTAATAAAAATTTTAAGCTATATGGATTACAAAAGAGAACTAATTTACATAGTTACGAAGATATTTTATATTTGATTTAGGATCATTGTAATATAAATGTTTTTTAACGTAGAAAATATATATAATCTGGTACACATGCGACACTAGCGCTTACATAGTGGCGAAAATTTTCCCTTTGCCAAACTTTTAACTTTGATCCACCCAACCTGTAGTAGAAGAAACCTTACCCTTGCTAATGTCCAGGCAGAATGAGACACCCCATTTAGTGAACGTGATGCGAAAAGTTGTGATTTTTTCAAAAGAACAATATATCAGGGAAATTACTTTCAGTTATGAAGTATTATTATATTATTTACTCGTTCTTGTATATTCCTCATAATATCTACCATCTATCACGTGAAACGGTAATTCGTGCTGTTACAATGCGAATTAATAATTTTTTATTACTTGGGCGCTATTTTATTTATGAAACTCTTTTTTACTACGTATTCTAATAACCTCTGAGAGTAAAATTATTGCTGAGCATAAATATATTCGTAAAGCTATAAACACAAAGCTAAGGATGAATAATCTGATGCTGGCTTGAACTACAGATTAAATTATTACGCGTGATAAATACTTTTAAACTGAAAGAAGTGAACTCGCAGACACTCCGCTCCTAAAATTTTAGTGACGCAAGCGGTATTTTACAATACGCAGTAAACTTTAAAACCAGTGATGATTATGTCCCAGTCACAATATATAAATACATAATATGGGCTTAAATAGAAACACAATAATGAAATCAGATTTATACTTTTGAGTTATAAGCGAAATTTAATTTAATATTTCAGTTTAGAACCTACTTTCCGAACACATTCCTTGGTACACTGTAGAGCCAAAAAAAAACTGGTATAGGCGTGCTTATGCAAATAACAGAGGTATGGAACCAATCAGAGTAAAGCGATGCGGTCAGTAGCTCCTATATAATACAACAAGCGTCTGGCAAAGTTGCTAGATCGGTTACTGCTGCTACAATGGTAGGTTATCAAGATTTAAGTGAGTTTGAACGGGGTGTTATAGTTGGCGCACGAGAGATGGGACATAGCATCTCCGAGGTAGCGATAACATGCGACATCCCACACGTCGAGAGTTGCTACCGAGTGGCTCCAGGAACACTCTATTGACTTTAGACACTTCCATTGGCCACCTAAATCACCAGACATGAACATTATTGAGCATATCTGAGATGCCTATCATTTTTCTTCCGTGCATTTTTGAAGATATTGCAGGTTCATATTCAGGGCGAAATAGCAGCAGCAATAACTGTTACCTTCCGAGTCTTTTTTTATATGCCACCCCTCCACGCTGAAATACTGTGGTCGCCACCCTGCTTACTAAGACTTCTGTATAGCTTGGAGGGTGTCGTTAGTGGGAGGACAATAGTGCGTGTCAGGCTATTTGCCTATATGCTTTCCGTAATAAAATGTGAAAAACTGCTTAGGTTTCTTCCCCCTCCCAGGAAAGAATGAGAGGTACTCATTGGCTAGGATGCATCTATGCACTGGGCGACAGACCATATTGGCAGCACATGCACCCCAGTGGCCCCATGTAACAAAGGATGGGGAAGACAGCAGAAAACCAGCATCTTGCTAAAGGAAAACTGCTGCATGGTGATCAAAAATGACACCCCCAGGCACCCTGTTGGTGCTTAGGGGGTAGGGGATGTGTTTGTTAATATTTACTGTGCTCGATGAGCTCGTGCACATGACCCAGTGATAAAAACTGATTCAGGCAGGCCTGGATGTTGTTGAAGTATGCCTGTGCGACGACTCTGGCAGCAGTACAATCGGCCGCCGCCCAATCGCGCCACAGCGACACAATGATAGCGCTCTCTGTGTAGGCCACAGGGAGTGCTGCCATCCCGAAGCATGTCCTGGGATCCGCAGGCAGAATTCTGATTCCTCGGCAGACAGCAAACCTTTAATTTGAAATCAACAGTCATCGCACTGGGGTTGTTAATTCTTCAATCAACGGGGCGACAACTGGCAGCTCTTGACGATCGGTAGCTATGCCAGCAGATTTCAGGTACGACGACCTTTCCCACTCCAATGCCTGCGCGACACCTTCCGCCAGTTTGGTCGATGGACTGGTATTTGAGTGTTCCCAGTCACCCCAGAAGCCTGGGATCCCTTATTCGCCACCAAAGGGATGCATGTCCTAGTAGATGGTCGCTGCATCAAGTCCGTGGTGTATACATCGCCTATTCATTGCTGCATCCTTCGCTGAAGGAATTCCATTACTAACAGCCTGCATCTTGCTCGTCAGATCCCATTCTGGACGACTGGTCTGAGCATCTCCTAAGCGATGTGCACAGTCAGAGACTGGCGAGACATTACGAGTGTCTGCAATTTTTTTTCCTAACCTACCCTATTGCTAAGTAATAAGCGTATGTCCGAGGTGGGCACAGGAGATAATTGTGCCTCAGGGCTGAGCCCCATATGCCTAAAAGGAAGGGAAGTCATACAAAGGAAGCGTGCATCGTGGCAGTGTGGTATTAATGCAGCCAAGGCTGCAATTGGGGCCATGAACTGTCTCCCTAAAGTGTACCTATAACGGAGGCTATAGCTAATAAGGGAGAGGAGAAAACCAGCATAGGCACCGTAAAAACTCCTCCCGACAGGAAAGAAGTTTGAAAATGCTATGGGGAAACAGCTGGTGTGGAATCCATGCTCTTTAATGTGATGTAGAAAGTCTAGAAAAGAGGGGCGAGGCTTGTGGGTGTATGCACCCTTGAGGTAGTACTGCTGCCAATATTCCTGCGCTGGCGAAGCAGTACAACAATATTGACAGCAGCAAATTTAATGAAAGGCCCCCCCCCTCCTCCCTGCTTTTCGTTGAGTGCATCGGAATACTGGGATGCTCATGGCACCTTCTCCATCTTTGTTCTTCCACGCTGACAACAGGATCTCCACACCGTGGGTGAAACCAGGGATCCACCCATCCCCCAAAATAGTATGTCAGTCTTGGGTGAGCTCTTATAAGAGCTCTGTGGGACATCTGGGATCTACCAGTGATGGTGGGTAGCCACTGGTCCGGGAGTGAAGGCTGACAATCAGGGATGCTTCGAAGGTCCGATGCATTCTATTCCATTCCTCGCGCATCCGCAGTCGGAAGCCCATAGAATCCAGCAATGAGGTTTGCTACAATTCGCCCTTTGGCACCTCGAGATCCCCCTCTCCACCTTTATCGTTGGGTTGCTTCAAGCTCGATGCGCTTCGCCATCTCGTACTGTGTTATGCAGGTTCCCGAAGTCCACGACGATGGTGCTTGCGCACCGGCTAGTTAGTTCGCAGACTGGTAATGAAATATTCCCAGACACCCCAGGGGCCTGGAGATCGCATATACGTTACCTGGGGATGCGAGGAGTTGTGGAATAGTCCTGCCGTACTCTCAGAAGTCCCTCGCCTTCACTGGTCCTAAAGGGCGGGTAGACCCTGGCGAGAGAGCAGCCACGAGCACGACTTTCATCCCACGACAGCTCGGCTCGTTCTGAGTCTCTGCGAGGCCCTTCTGCCTTTATATACTGTGGACTATTTCGTGGTGCTTACTGATTGACTGGAGCTGTTAGTCAATCCCTGGCTGCATACACACTGGTTAGCTGTGTTGTTCGGCTCATCCCTAGTTGCTTCCCTCCTGGTCGACTAAGCTGGTTGTGAATCAGGGACAAGATCGTCTATGACCTACTTTCCAGCCGATTTGTGTGGATTTTGAAAAGTGGTACCCAGATATTGCTTAATTTAAAACAGCCTTCTCTATAAATGTTGGAAGGGTATTTTGATATTTATATTGCCTCTCAGATATATATTTTTTTGTAATTGGAGATATTCGCTATTTTACTGGACACGGTTCGGGGTGGTCACAGAGTACGACAGATGAATTTGATGTCCGGAGGGCACCAGCTAACCAGTTATGGGAATCTGCTCAGGTTAGCATGAAACTCTTGGAGGGTGAAGGGGGGGGGGAGGCGGCCGAAAAGCCCGGGCTAATGAACCCTGTGCCTTATTTAAGTCTCACATAATAACAGACATCGAGGCTAAGTGGTCGCCTGAACAGATGCACACTACCGGACTGGGGTATTGTGGCTCCCCAGCATGCCATGCCAATTCAGACATACAGTAAAGCACCAGTACAACGAACTTCATTACAACGAACATTTCATTAGTACGAACAAACCATTTGGTCNGAACTTCATTATAACAAACAAGTGGTAATTTGGGTCCCTTGGAGTTTGTTATAGCGAAGCTTTACTGTAAAACACTTCAATACACAAAAAAAAAAAAAAAAACACTGACTTATTTGATGTAGATCATGTGACGGGTAGATAACAGTTGTGAGGACCAGTCGCCCTTAAGCTTCCCATGAAGCGAGAATAAAATACACACACACTTTGGTTTCAGAATACGAGTTTTATTACAGAAAGCCAATAAGATGGCACACACAAAATTAAGCGAACGTGCTACTAGAGGCCTCGCACTGGCCTAAACTGTCTTAAACAAAGGCGTCGCGCAGACACGGAACAAAAATTAAAGTTGAGTTATGCATAGATGGTTGGAGGGGGAAGGGCGAGTCTACTCTGGAAGGGAGGCAAACTCGGGGGTGCACGAAGTATAAAAGAAAATGTTCCTGTCTAGTTAAATTCTATGGATGTGAAATGTTTGGTGCACAAACATTGCTTCAGCTCTGAGCAACGTGACACGACCTGCCCTGATGCCTGCTCTTGCTAGGCTAACGAGGGCTCGGCGAGGCAGTGGTAACAGTAGTTACCCACTCTGCCCGCTCAACATAATTCTCTCGAAATAAAAAGAAAATGGATGTTGTTAGAATACATTGCACTAGATGAACATTATACTTGCATTTAGTTAAGCTCTGATGACCTTGATGTGTTTGGAATTGATCAAAATTACATGATACTAATTGTTATAATGAGTATTTGTTTTTGAAAACATTTTTACATCATCTGTAAGAAAAACGCATACAAAAAACCTGTTTGCACTATGAGGCAATTACTTCATATTAATTAAAACGTCTTTTTAATTAATAAGTTTACAAGGAAATTTATTGTGCCTTGGTCTGGGCTCGGTGCCCCACTGNTAATTAAAACGTCTTTTTAATTAATAAGTTTACAAGGAAATTTATTGTGCCTTGGTCTGGGCTCGGTGCCCCACTGTCAGAGTCAAAACACTTCATTCTCATAAATTACCCATGGCACTTAAATAAACATTCACCCAAAGCAAGAGTGTCTCTATTAATATCCATGATCCACTAATTAGTTTTGCAAAAAGTTACGTGATTACTTGGATCTCATGACCATGTGGTCGGCACGTGGCACACACACACTGTTGCTGTGCTTGTTAAGGAAACTTCCCACTTTCATTTGTAGATGCATCATAATTCCTGATAATTANCACACACACTGTTGCTGTGCTTGTTAAGGAAACTTCCCACTTTCATTTGTAGATGCATCATAATTCCTGATAATTATAACCCTGTGGTTAGGCCACTTAATTATGTTTAGTTGTAATTATGTCTTGTGGCACTGTTAGTCTCTACACTGACTCATAGCATGTCTTGGGTGCGTGGCCTCTGATCAGGTATCGCATGGCCGGTGTTTAGATCTGATAGTTCCTACCTGCTCCGGTAGAGGGTGCACGAGAGTCAACAACGGCTCTGGGGGAAGCCACAGACTCCATCATACTATAACTGTCAAACTCAATACTGTACTTGGTATAAACTGTGTGTTCTGCTATGGCTGACAGAATATTCGGCGAGGCATTCCCGCACATCCACATCATAGCGACTTTTAGTGGGGCCAATCTTGACGGGCCATAGTCGACGAGTCTCATCTCCCTTGCGCCATCCAGTTGGAAAAGCATGTCTGGCATCGGTCTGGTGGTACACATGTAGTGTAGGATCGAAGCAGGCTAGCACAAGACATTGATTGAATTGGTGTTTAAGTGCCTCGAAAGCCATTTCAATTTCAGCCTTGGCTAATCACTGAAAGCAGCATTGTGGCGACAACGGTTCCATGAGCAGGATGGTGACGATAGCGAAATTGGGGATGTACTACCTGAAACAATTCACTATGCTGAAAAATGTGTGGAGTTGTTTCCTGGTATGAGATAGTTCATATTCTGCTATGATTCGGCTGTGTTCGTAGCTGGGTGTGCTGCTATCGGCGTCCACTAGGTACCCGAGGAAATAAATGTGGTACTTGTGGTTTGCACAGGTTAGCCTGTTCTTCACAAGCCCTTCCTGGAAAATGGCCAGGTGGAGTGTGTGTTTCTCCTATGTACATTACCAAATAATGACATCTAGGTAGACTAGGGTACATTTTTCCACTAGTCCATCCTTAACACGCATCATACTTTGGAATGTGGCCAGCACACAGTTTAACAGGAAAGACTGATGCTTGCCACGTCCCCCCTCCCTTAGCCAATTTGTCCCGCTACACCATCGCAGCTACAACGTGCTCTCTACTGGGTCGGCTGTCACCACCACCANTAACACCGGTGACATGCACAAGAGTGCACTCCACCCCCGCTACTCTCCAGTTACTGCCAAATTCAGGTGACCATCACTCTTTCATGGCCTCAAGAGATATTTTGAGGGCGTGATGATTCGGGTCGACCAATACTGCCAAGAGACCTACTCAGTAAAAAATACTTCCAGGGAAATTACTGGAGCGAGGGGGCCACAGTGCTCCAGAAACCCGTTGTGTGCCCCCTTTAATTTAATATTTACCTCCGTGTGTGTGTGTGTACATGCGACCCATAAAAATACAGGAATTGTAAAATAAAGGTGGGCCATATTTAACACTCAATCGAGCATGGCTACACACACCCCTTGTGGGGTGAGAATGGACTCGTAAACCACGAGCCATCCACTATAATATACAAAAATGAGTGTGCAAATGATTTTTCTATATTTTTAATAAATAATTTAAAATGTAAACAACTTATCCAAACATGCAATGGACTGGAAAAACCGTACCAACACTAAACCTATGTTGCTCAAGCATTTCGTGCCAATCAATTTTCTTTCTATGCGTAGTTTGCCTATGCAAATTAATTATTCGGGGTTATTATGTCTTCAAGTGTAACATAATTGTGTTTTTGTGTGTATATTTCCTTTATAGAAGTGACATTGTATTTTTAAGTGCAACTGGCATGCAATGTTTAGTTTGATTTATAAAGGCTTCTAGATCCTCATGTACCTGTTGAAGTTCTGTGTGAAGTTTACTCTGCATGCACAACATAGTTATGATGTTGGCATATCTGTTTTTAAATTTCTCCGAAAATTCCTCCCGCTTGAGTTTGTATGTTACGACCTTGCCCTACCATTTTCCTGCATTACCCACTAAGTGGTTACCCACACATACAGCCCATTCCTCATGACTTATCCCATATCTGGTGAGTCTTGTCATGCAGTCCTGTATGAACACCTGCAGGTCCTCATTGTTGTGTCCAGAGAATTTGGGTAGCACTTGGAAGTGCGCTGGTGTGGAGTCCCATAGTCTGCTGGTCTTGGGTTAGGTTATGGGCACTGTTATATCTGGCCTCGGCGCAGCTGTCCACGGCCCGATTGTGGGTTTAAGTTGTGCTGCAATGCAGTGGTTGTTTCTGAACTGATTCGCAAGTCCTTGGTTCGCGATGTGGCATGAGCACTCGCTAAACAGTCCTGTTTGACATCCATGACAGTTTTACACGTGCTTGCGGTGTAAACTTGACTCATCAGGTTGCATGCTCTGCACGAGGCCAGCGTGGGCCCATCTGGCATTGTGCTGAGCATGTGCCTATTCTCTCGCACATGAGTTAATGTTTGAGTCCATTCCCTGCCTGGTGTGTGGTGTTCAGTTCCAGCCTAGTGGCTGTTTGCCGCACGCACGATTCGCACAGGAAATTTCCGGCTTGTACTGTTCGCCACTCCACTAAATTAATGCATCTCGTGTGGTACTGCAGCCTACATCACCGAGACTATGCGATTGGCCCTTACTCCGGTGCACACTAAATGAAATTGCCTATGGAGGCAACTAATTTGCTACAAAGTGACTTCATAACACGTGTATGGACAGAAATAATTAAACCACATGACTTTTTCCTTGGAAACAGTCTTGGTGACAGTTCAAAATAGCCTGAATCAAACACAGGTAGACAACTGCAAATTTTAGCATACATTCATATTTCATGTATGGGTCGTAGCTTGTAGGTAACATTGCCTGAGTGGTTGGGGATAGTAATGTGGATGTCGTTCGCCGACTATGCTAAGAAAAGTCAGAATATTACACAAAAGTCCTACTTCGAATAGAATGGCAGCCAGCTCACTGGGTGAGCACGAAGTCGCAGATTTCAGGATCGTGGGCCGAGCGACCACGTGGCTGTACTCCCCCCCCCCACACATACAGTACAAATTTACAAGAAAACGTAATATATAGCCAGAGCATTGTGGTTCCCCAGCACGCCTTATTACCTTATAAAATTAAGGATGCCTCCTTGAGGTGTGTATGACTTCCTGGATAGAGCCAGGACACGAAATACAACACTAAATGAGAACTCGCAAGTTTCGGTTAACTCAAGTAAAGTGTATTGCCGAATAGTGCACACAGTTACATGTATACAATGCAAATTAAAGCGGACCTGACTCACAAGGCCTACCAGCTACAATTACTGTATAAAAAAAAAAGGCATTTATGGCGCAAAAACTTTTAATAGTAATTAANGAAGATAGTTGGTAAACTAAATAAAAGTTCCTGTAAATTACGTTAAGCTACTGCTGTTAAGGGTTCAGAACAAAGTATGATGGTTCCCTCCGACGCGATGCACGTGCAGCATCAAAGACCCATGGAATCAGACTGCCGGAGATGGTGAAGGCGAGTTGCATCCTTACAGAGAGCTCGCTCCACTCCGCGACTGACCTTAATAACATAGAACTTGAAACATACACACATAAAACATTCAGAGTGAATTTTCTTAATCCTGCAGAGAGTTAATAGTTCATAATTCAGCACTAATTTAAATAAAAAACCTCATTATTTGGTGCCTTGCAGAGCACGTGGGAAATTTAGGTCTGTTATGCTTTGGGGCACACTATGACCGGAACGGTCAGGTTGAAAGAAAGACTAATTATTTCCCATATCAGTAATTGGCTTGATTAAACACACAATCGCACTCGGAAAATTATATAGACATTTCAAATACCTTAGTCTTCCTACTTTACACCTGATTAAATATGCATGTGGCGTGCATTTAATCTACGATTACTTCGCAATCCCCTTAAAGGCGAATTTCACGAACATTTGCAAGTGGGCTATTAATTCTAATGCTATTTACTACACATTCTATCACTTGATTCCAATCCTAATTACACAAATCTCTCTAGGGACATCACAGGCACTCGGTTGGATCACTTGGTATCGGGTCATGACCCGTTCCCAAGTAACGGTGCGGACATGCATCGGGACGTACGTGTTCCGCGGGCCGTACTGATGCGACTGATGGCCAATGAAGTGATGACAGTGACCATGCCATACCATGCAGTAGTGGTCCACGTCATAGGTTTCCAGCACCTCGCATACTTGAGTAATGGGAGTTTGTCTATAGTCTATTCACATTTTCTTCACGCTTTTTGAAACAAACCTTTCAAAAATCACTCCATGTATAAGGCGTCTTGTTTTATATTTATATCATGTACCACAAGTGTTATATTTTTATAATGTACAGGTACTTTATTTGTGGTTAAATTGAACTTTCACATATATTTTATCTATAATTTTAATATTTTATTTTAAATAATACGAATAAAAACAGGGGGGAAATAGGTGTGTTGGTAATACCTATTGAGAAATAGTTCTTATCGAATATACTATTACAATGAGTCCACACGAATGTGGTGCACTGTCCCATTGGTAATTTCCTAGACAAAGCTTTGTTTGCATCAGGTGGAGGAATATTCTGGAAGTAGAACTTCAGCAGGGATTCAGAAAAGTTGGAAGTAACCATGAATCGACTATATGCTTTCATTACTCTCCATTTCGTACCGGCGTGTTTGTTAGGTTGCCAGATTATTCACGGAGGCAAAGGACCTCTCCGGGCACATGAGCTCGAGGTCGCATTGACTGACAACCTGTGGGCCGCGTGTACACTTGGCAGCCGGCCGGCCAGCCGAGGGGATGGTGATGACAGTAGGAAAGAGGCAATGAACATTTTAGGTTTCTATGGGTATCCTACAAACATGCCCAGTGTTACGACATAATGCAAACAGTCACCAGATGTCCTGTCCCTAATGCTGTTTTGTCCAGCCTGTGCTCATAGCATATCACCATTTTATAATATTGCAGTGTGTATATTGTATTGGAATAGCCAATTTTTCAATAAAGTTTGCGGCATACAGTTCTTGTACAACAGATTTGATTGATACTGGGTCCTACACACTGTCGAATCACATTATGACCACCGGCTATAAGTGCCATTTGCAGCATGTAGTCCACGATGTATGGCCCGTGACGTGGGCTGGTGAAAGGGTATATAATATGACCGACAGGCTGGCTGTACACAGTGTGCTTCCTGCTGTCGTGGGTAGGGGAAATGATTTAACAGAGCAGAAAAAAAAAAAAAAGATCATTGATTTTCGGGCCATGGGGGGCTGCATTTAGGAAACCGAGATGCTTGTTAACTGTTTACATGCATCTGCCATTCGTCCACTAATGACACACCTTTACCACACCATTGGGAATAACCGTTGTGGAAACTGCGGAGCTCCATGCGCCATTTACGTCCGAGGAATGTCTTCTGCGACGGTGCGTGAAGGCCAACCGACAGACTAGTGGAACAGATCACCGTCCAAATGAACCAGGGGGAATCCAGACACGTGTCTACTGCAACAGTTCCACGAATAGGGCTCCGGAGTTAACTGAGAGTGACTGCACCCATACTTACACAGGTGCATCGACGAAAACGATTGGAATTTGCTCGACAGTATGGCGCCTGGACAACTGCTGATTGGCAATGGGTAGCCTTCTCCAACGAGTCACAGTTTCAGCTGCATAGAACGGATGGGCGTCAGTGTGTCCGGAGAGAAACGTCTGAGAACCGACACCCTGCATCCATTGCTAGACTTACACAAGGCGGTGGGGGCAGTGTTATGGTCTGGGGAATGTTCTCGTGGTATTCTCTAGGTCCCATCATCGGTGTGGAAGGCACTTTTCATTGATTTGGTTATGAACCTATTCTCTGCTATCACGTCCACCTGCACAGGATGATTGTCTTTCCTCGGGAGGATGGGATCTTCCAGCACGATAATGCACCTTGCCACATGGCTAGAAGTAACTGCACGTGGCTGGAAGAGCACGATCAAGACTTCAAGGTTCTTCCCTGGCCCCCAAACAGCCCGGATCTCAATCCAATTGAAAATCTGTGGGAACACCTCGATCGTCATATTCGTTGCCTGTCTCCTCCGCCATGCACCCTTCAACAGTTGTGTGACGCACTGCAGACAGCATGACTACAGATACCTGTGAAGAGCTCAGCATCTGACTGAGTCACTGCGAGCTCATCTAGCTGCTGTGCGTGCTGCAAAGGGCGGTTACTCTAGATACTAGCAGGTGGTCATAATAATGTGATTCGACGGTGTAAGAGGGTGTTCGTCTGAGGTGTTCTGACATTCTCTCTCTTGCTTCAGGGCCACTGTTTACACCAACACCCTTGCACCACTATTGGTAGTGGCACCTGTTTTTTGATAAAATATTTCAGGAAAAGTCGTGCTCCGAAACACTTCGGTTCAGAACCACTTTCGTGATTGGATAATTTGAATTATTACGAGTCTTATCTGTTTGCCCACAAATCATTGACAGTCAGCATCAGAAACTTAATTCTGATTGGCTCACTCATGCAACAGACTTCACACAAAGACCACCAGCCAATAGCCAAAGGAAGACCAAGTATGTACATATGATATTGAATTCTAGCCTCCACGTAAATCTTTTCACTAATAACATGTGGACATACTTATTGGTGAGCTTTGAATTCTTTCTATTGATCTGTTTTGAAGATTATGTCTTACTATTTTCTATGTAGGCCTGATCTCAGTTGAAAGTATTCCTTGCCAACAACCACAATATTGGCTGTTTTTGTTATCGAGACTCCAGCAAGACACACTCCACAAATATTGCCTAATTGTAAATCAGTGAAGTCTTACACGGCATTTGACTAGAATTCACGAACCACCTTTATGAATGATGCTGACAGATGCCAGTTTTGTGGTATGTAGTTTGGCTGTACCACAAGAGTTCGGTATAGTCAATTTTTTCATGGGAGTGGTTTTTTGTCCATAACCTGTACATTCCTATATTCACAAATAAAACTGAGTTACACTTTGTAGTGAAAATTAACAACCAGTTGCAATTTTTCCCATAACAGAAACTTTCTGAAATGTTAATACATTATACAGGCTGAGTATAAAAGAATACCCCAACTTTGAAGGTCTAGAATATCAAAACCCAACAACCTACAATCTTGATTGACCAATCAAATAAACCATGAAGTTTGTTTATCATACATTCATAAATGTTCAATGTGACCACCACGAGCAGACCGAATGACATCTACACGATAATCAAACTTGTTCCACACTCTTGTCAGCATATCCGGTGTTACGGTTTGGATGGCAACCGTAATTCTCGTTTTGAGGTCGTCAATGTTAGCCGGCAATGGTCGACGAAACACTTGATCCTTTATGTGCCCCCATAGAAAAAACCTGCACAGGGCAAGATCCAGGCTTCTTGGGGGCCAGTGATGAAGAGCCTGGTCACAGCTGCTCTTCGACCAATCCAGCGTTGCAGCAACATCTTGTTAAGGTATCCGCGAACAGCTAGGTGCCAATGGGGTGGCGCACAATTAAAGGAAACATCAGACCGTCCCCTTCGCATTGACTTGTTGAATGCGAACTCGCTAAACCCTCACCACCTCAAACCAAGAGTTACGAACGCCATCGAAACAGTAACACCGGACATGCTGACAAGAGCGTGGAACGAGTTTGATTATTGCTTAGATGTCGTTTGGGCCGCTCATGGTGGTCACAGTGAACATTTATGAATGTATGGTAAACCATTTTCACGTTTCCACAGTTCATTTGATTGGTCAATCAAGGTTGTAGGTTGTTTGGTTTTGATGTTATAGACCTTCAAAGTTGGGGTATTCTTTTATACTCAGCCTGTATTACCAATATATTTTGGTACAAGTGTCAGAGCATGTTTTTCCTAGAAAACAGATCTAAGCAAATGTCAAAAATTAAATTAATAAAAATGACTGTACAGGCAACATAATTTGAATATGCAATCTTTCTAGTAGAATTTTATATTTTGGTAAAAATCTTTCTCGCAAAACTACAGAGAAAATTTTAAAACTGAACTTGCAAAATAAATATTTCTGGCAATGTAATTTTTTGGGACACGAATACAAGGGGAGGGTTCCATTTACTTTCAGCAATTTTCATGAGAAATTTAACTTTCATAGTAAGCGTCAATGGAAACTTCACCAGCCAAAATACTGAAATTAGATTATAACCCAATGGTTATTGCAACAGAATACACAAACCAAATATATTTGACAATCCGATACAAATTTGAGAAATTCATCGTGTACAGACCATAGTTTTACATGTTCATAGTCAAAACATTAGGTTCCTAGAATTAAATATAAAATACATTTAAAACTTAATCATAAATATAAAGAAATTTGAAGTACATAATACCACAATGGCGGTAACTGCTTAAACACTTTGCAAATATAAGTAACACAATACTCTAAGATTAGATGCAAAATAAAGATATTTACAAATATAAACAAAAAGTATTACTTTCATAATCCGTACCAAATAATTTACAGAGATTTAATATAGCCATCTTCCACATACCACTTGAAAATACAAGGCCACAATATTACATTATCCAAAAATTAATTTCTTTTAGTTCATTATACAGCCAAAATTACTAAATGTCACAAAAAATTACTAAAACTCAAATTCATACACATTTCATGTGACATTCTGATGCTGCTGTAACAACTGATCCTATAATATGATAAAATGGGACAATAAGAACAAACTAGTAGATTTCTCTTTAGATAATTTCTAAATTTTACCAAATTTGCATGAATTTCATGTAACATAAACTTTAAAATACCATAATTTGAAGTTCACCAATTTTTTTTAAAAAAATCTATGCATATACTCACACTAGAGAAGGTATCAAACACAAAACCATACATAACTTACTTAAACTTGACCCCCACATTGTATGGAATGCTCATTTCACTGAAATATTTCTTCTAGCTACTTCTTTAACAGTTTGTTCATGTCTCGATTCTGTTGCTGAATCTTGAAATCAGTCTTTTCAGTTTTTTCTGTAACCCTGTCAATAAGCTGTGCTTGAGTGTCTAATTCACTGCTCAAACCTTCTGCTAATCCTTTCAGAAAAGTGACTGAATTTCCAATATCATTCAGATTACTTTCCAATACTGCTTGCACTTGAGCTGAGCTTTTCAATGCTGGGGCTTGCCCACGTACACTCAGACCTGTTAAAAAAGAAGAGTAAAAATTTTACTGAAAAAACCCATTATAAACATGTTAAGAAAATAAATGAAAGCTTTTCTATAAGCAAAAAACGGCAACAACAAAACAGTTATTTCTGAAAGATCTGTTATCCAAAAGTGACAGGTGGGGGGGGGGGGGATCCAAATTGTACAATAATTTTATTATCAAAGCCACAATCGGTAGGGTTTTAACAATAATTAAATAAACTTCAATGCAGTAAATAAATATCAGTAAATTTAAAAAATTTAATATAGCCGAGTGAAAAGGTTTGGGCAGCTTAGGGTATTCTAGAGCTGGTGAGTGAAGAGAGGTATGGAACAGCACCAGAATGAAAGGGCAGGGGAAATTTAAGATCCCCAAGAAAACCCACCAATCGGTGGCATTGCCCGGCACCATTACCATGTGTGAAAATCCGGGAGATCCCCTGCTAGGAATCAAATCTGGTTTACCTTAGTGGGAGAAGCATTCTAGCCGCTGTGCCACCATGACCCCATAAAATTAAATATGGATAAAGGAAACCCATGACAAAGGGACACAGAACATAAGAATGTGTACCTTTATCATGTAAGAAAATTCTTAATTTCTGATAATGTGGAAGTAGATTAAATTTAATTCTATCTTTTGACCGACATTTTTTATTGCGGTTGACAGCAGATTAAATTTTCCTTTTTATGCAATTTTGCTCTTTGGCTACTGCCAGAAATTTATTTCCCACAGAATCTAAGAAAGTTTTTCGAAGCATTTTCTGCTAGTCCTGATTTCTCTATTTATCCCTATTTTATGTTCTTTAAAATGTGCGGAACACATTGTTGCACCAACAAGGAATATCTGATAAATACATTCCTGTTGATCTGAAACATATTTTTTAATTGTCTAAAATGTTTTGATTTTAGTAGTTCTGGATCTGAGAGCAGTATGTTGTGCTTCTTAGATTCCAGATTTTAATAACTTGTTAATGTAAGGGATAACAACTGCAACTTGAGTTTGTTAGTGTGAGCATATTTATTGTTATGTTATATTTGGAGCAATCTATTTCCTGATGAATGTGGGGCTAAACATAGCACTTACTTAATAAGAGGTAATCATACAATGCAAGAACTGCTCCAGCAATGATTATCCACAACTGATAGCTCTTAAAATCAGCTACAAACAACTTTAATGAAAACACTGCTGATTCCATGAAATACTTGAATTTTTTTATAATGTTTAATTACTTTTCATTACTGTTGAACATGGGATAATTAAATATGAAGAACATAAACACGTCTATGGAAATTTTAAAATCGTAGCATTAATACTTTGGCTTCATTTAAGTTACACAAAATATTGCTATTTCCCAAGTGAATGGGATTGATGCCAAGTAACATTTTAAAATGAGAAAGACCACCCAGGATATCTGGAACAAATATCAAAGAATGTTGAGCACATCTACGGTCACCAACCATACCAGAGCATCAAATAAGAATTGCTGATAAATTTCATAAAAATTAGTCAACAAACCACAAAGAAATAACATTTTTTATTATGGAGTCAAGTTTCGAAATTCAAGTTAACATTACAAACTTTGTGTTTTTAACTGTTACAGTCCACATTTAATGGTATATAATGCATTTTGCAAATGATCTCCATTATACATAAATAATGCATTTTTTTTAAACACTATCTTTGTAATAAGTAAATTAAGGTTTTCATTTGATTCATGCACCATATATTAAATTCTAGAGAAAGAGTATTTTTTGTATGTAAAAACTTTTAGTTTGAAGACTAGTATATATTGACATATTCTGCTTCAGACTTTTACATTAATACTGCCAGAGGTAGCATCATCCTGTCTACCAATGGCAATATCATGGTTGGGTTCTGCCAAACTCGCCATGGAATCCATGTGCCTTATCTGCTCAAACTCCTTGGACACAAATTTTCCTGAATAGATAACTTTGCTGAAATACATGTAATTATTTCTGAATCAGTCTGAATTTCCTGCCATGCCATCATATTGTCTTTCTGTGGCTGTTTCTGCTAGGACTTTTGGAAGCAATGGTAATATACATATTCCTTAGTCTGACAACTTGGCCTCTGCCAGCTATTTAGTGGGGATAATAAGGAGGGGATTAAGCATCAATAGTTCAAAACACTTCACTGTGTGCAATGTCTTGAAGGAGAGGGTGGGGGGAATCAACGTTCCTAGGACATAAGCAGTATACAGGAATTAGCTGCCCTTCACTGCAAATCACTGCCCCAGTAGCACACCAAAATATTTGAGGGGATGGACCAGCATAAAAATCATAGCATCCTGAATAAGGATAGCTTTATTACCTACCTGAAAAATATTTCATGCTCCAATCTCTTTGATGCTTTTCAAGGGACTTGAGGTTGATTACACCAGCCTCATACAGTGATAAAACGTCCCAGCAGGTTCAGTTGCATGGGAAAGTCTGCTTTGACAAACCCTCCAGCCAGAACAGCACCAGCTGGTGCTACAAGAATGTAAATGTACATTTATGAGCAGCAGAATTAGAAACCTACCGTGTTGGCCAAATGGTGCTGTGGTGCCATGTCAAATGGAGTCGTGCCCAGCCATGAATTACCAGGTTGTCAAAGGACATGCTGACTATCTGAACAACAGTTGAGCACAGAATAGGGGGGAAAATAAATTTCAGCACATATGATTGTGGTCAGATCGTTGGGGCTCAACACATGGGGCACTCCATCTCTGAAGTTATGCAGTCACGGGGATTTCCATGGGCCACCATGCAAAGCAAGTACTGTGATTTCACATATTTGGGCAAAGCAACCATTGCCACAGACAACTGCAGTGGCATACAATATATCAACGACAGAGGTCGCCTTTGGCTATCTCGGTTGGTTACAGCAGATAAGACAGGCCATAGTTGCCTCACTACGTCACAAGGCTCAATGATGAAATGGGAATGGGAATGCTGTCATTAAACTCTTGACACATGGAAAAAGGTTTTCTGGACAGGTGAGTCAAGATAAACGTTGGTACACACCAATGGCATGGTATGAGTGCGTCACCAAGTACAGCAAACTCCCGATTATTGAGTGCGGATTATTCAGTTTTATGTTATTCGTGCATTACTTATAAGTCAATATAAACTACTCAAGTAGTCACAATTTCATACAACAAAAATTAGTGCTGCTGTTTTTTTCGTTTGATGTTCTTCGCTTCTATATATTAAAAACAATTTATTCAAGTTAATTTATGATAAAATATTCACTTGAAATTAAAAACTTAAGTTCTTCAAATTGACCAAATTTTGTTTTAATGTTTTCGTCCAGAGTTCCTTTGTCAGACGAACAATGCTCAAGCCAAAAATTATAATTGCCACACTAATTTGCGACAATTTTTGCCAACCATTACTTGTAGAGTCGTTAGCAAACCATGTGTGATTCATTCTCATTGTTGCCATACTACGAGTGCAGTAAACACATAAGAATAAGAGAGAACACAAACTGCTGTGGGATATAAACAATACTATCATAGCACCAGTTCATTATCCACATAGTTTTGCACTCCCATAGTATTAAAAAATGATTGATGCGTGCAATCTTTGGTGAATTAACAGTCTGTTTTGAATGGACATTATGAAAAAAACAAACAATCGGCAATCATTGAATGTGGTCAGTAATTAGCATTGTTTAAATGGGAATGTTGACAAGACCAAAATAAATAAAGGGGAAATACAGTAAAATGCAAGTAATGGGAATGAATAATCAAAAATCCCATGTACCTAAACACATGTTTGATAAAATGTGCGTATTTTCTTTTAGCCTGCTATATTACTAATGTTCCTCACTTAAAATATATTTTTCCAGCTGGTACAATGTCTATTTGATCATTTAATTGACATGCATGTTTTGCAAATTAGTTTGAGGCTAGGAAAAAATTAGAAGTCATTATTTGGAGTATTCAAGTTTTTAGCCATAATTTGATTATTCGGATATTTGGCAGTCCCGAATAACGCAAATAATCTGGAGTTTACTGTACATACAAGGTGATGGATCCTTTGTGTCAACAGAGTACAGTTCAGGCCGGTGGTGGTGGTTATCATCATATGGGCACAGTTTATTTGGGATGCAATGTATCCCCTGGTACAAATGCCATTGTCTCTCACTGGCAAACAATACAGGGACCTGCTGGAAGATCGAATTTATGCCCCTACAGCAAGACTGCACCAGTTCATTGCTCTCGAATTGTGACTGAGTAGTTGGATGAACACATGAATTGTGGGAGGCTGTACAGTAGTCCTGAATCAATATTGCTCATGACCACTTCTGGTGCCATTTGGAGTTCATGCCACGCTGCATCATGATGAAAGGGGGTGTAAACGCTAATAGCAGGAATCTGTAACTTTTCATGAGTATATATTGATAAGAATTTGCTAGACCATCACACACTTTCACAATTCATAGGCAACACTCAATGGTGAGTGAGTAAAGAGATTTGGGTGGTTCTTAACAGTGAAGTCTTGAAAGCTGATGAAGGTGATTGAGATGAGTATGGAGCAGCACCGGAATGCTAGGGTGGGGGAAAACAGGAGATCCCAGAGAAAACCTGGCAACAAGCGGCATTGTCCGGCATGACTGCCACTTGCGAAAATCCGCGAATGACTCTGCCAGTGATTAAACCCGGTTCACCTTGGTGGGAGGCGAGCAGTGTAACTGCATAGTCACGGTGGTCCCTACACTCACTAGTGATGCCAGACACTAATTAGAAAAAATTGCACCACCATGACCAAAGAAAATGCTTTATAAATGGAGGATGTGTTGTAGCATAGTGAGATGGAAAAAAAGATGCAATAAGAAGTTACCAATGTAACTAATGAGCCTACTTTCCTTTATATACATGCCAATTATTTTCATGAAGTGCTTAAAACTTAGAAGCTTAGATGGTGGGTAGACTTTGACATCTTGTTGACACACATGATAACTGTGTTCCAGAAACATATGCAATACTAGTGAGAGAATTACAAATACACCGTCTTACCCAAGACATNCACATGATAACTGTGTTCCAGAAACATATGCAATACTAGTGAGAGAATTACAAATACACCGTCTTACCCAAGACATGAACCCAAAATTTCTCATACCATAAACTGTTATGCAACCAACTGTGTTGCAGAGGTAGCATTAGGAGCATCAACTCCNAACCCAAAATTTCTCATACCATAAACTGTTATGCAACCAACTGTGTTGCAGAGGTAGCATTAGGAGCATCAACTCCAGTTCTAATTAGCATAATGTTTGGTAAACAGGGTTTACTAAAGTAAAATATTTACAGGTCTGTCATTTTGAAAGCAAGTCAAATCATACAAGTTTACATAGCTCTAATTATGTACAAAATTGGATGGAAATTAATTGACTGCTTCCCAAAATAGGGCATAAATGTTCCATTTTCTCACCTGGCACTATATTACAAAATATGGGGCAAAAGAGGCGCATAAGTAAATTTGATGCTTCTGAACACTACTGTCAGCATACAGAATTTTGTTGCGTTTTGGAGGGGGGGGAGGGGAGGGGACACAAACAAACAAACAAACACACACACAAACAAACAAACAAACACACACACTTCCACTTGCTTCTTTGTTTTCTTACTATACAGCATGTAGTTGTAAAATTATTCATTCTTGCATACACTTTAATCTTAGGATGAAATAGTTTTCATCAACCATTTTGGGTAAGTTTTTACAGCAGCTATTTTATTGCACGAAGTGGTAATGTTATTTCTTTGATAGTTTTGTTATCGTAAATATGGTTCATTCTGTTTTTTATGGTTTGCAGCATGGCCTCATGAGCTAGTCATGGCTAGTCATAGCCAGTCATTTCCATTCTTGCCGATGTGAGACATACACCGGTTTGTGGGATGGCCTTGTTGGCCATGGTACGTCTTTCATCCATCACATCGCAGTAACTCCATAAAAAGGGAAAGGTGTAATATTTTTTATTGAAATATTATGGCTTTGCTGTTTGGGTCATTCCATGAAAAGTGATCAAATCAAAACCTGACCCTCTAAGATTGTCCCATTTTGGCTCACATAATGTACTACCAGAGACAGTAAAACACAATTTTTAGATTTTTTGTGTAGTAGTTTTTAAATTACACCCCTCTGAAATATTTAGAATTTCACATTTTTCCATTGTCATATGATTACAAAATCGACTGTTATTTAGGCTAGAAATGTGATAGAAGGCTGAACTAAATAGCATTTTGTAGCTTATTTTTCAGGCTTTCATTTGATACATAGGAACACTAGTTTTGGGAGTATATTCTTTTCAAGGTCACACAATTCAAAATTCTATTTTGAATATCTCAAAAAGTGGGTCTTCAAAAATTTTCCAAATATTTACACAAACTTACATATTTCAGCAATGTTTGTACAAAGTTTTATCATGGGATCATATATTTTACAATTTTTGAAATTTACCTTGTGCATGTTAGCCATAGGCATGAAGCAGGAATTTTCAAGTTTCCAATAACTTTAAGCAATTTTTAGGTCTTGATTTGGATGTGGTATGCAATTTTTTATTCAACATTAGTAGTTTTAAAAATTATGAAAACTATCCTATTACAGTTATTGGGGTCATCAAACAGTAGTGACAGGCAGGTTTACACAGGTAGGCTGTGAGANTGAAAACTATCCTATTACAGTTATTGGGGTCATCAAACAGTAGTGACAGGCAGGTTTACACAGGTAGGCTGTGAGAGACACTTTTGGAAAACAAATTAACGTGGCATAAACATTTCATGCTGAAATGATGTGCAGAATATGGAAAGCAATTATTGGTTTATGAAGAGTGGTGGTGTTTATCTTATTTGGTGGCAGTCCGGTTATTTGAGCTTGCTTCACCATTACCAGTGGTTATTAAATTTTGTGCTTAATGAAACTGTTACTTCACATCGCTTTTAAAGTTGTTATATAGTATTGGTTTACAGTTTTTAAGCATGCTTGCTGTGCGACGAATACAATATGAGTAATAAGATTTTAAGTGCTGCGTTACTAAAATTCTAACCCCAAATAAGGTGCAAAAATGTTCATTTCCCCTAGAAAATACTCTCACAAACTCTTGGTTTCTTAATTGTTTGATTTTATTCTATTCTTTCCTCAACCATTATAGTTGTTCCTTACTTTCCGCAATGCAACAATAATTTACACATTTTTAACAGCCTAGCATAAGTATGTAGCTAACAATGTCATACTGCCGAAAAAAACAACTTCCTTTATAAATTTATTGAAAGAAAAATGTTTTTAGAAGTAAAACTGATAATGTAATGCACTTGAATGAGACCATAATATGTCTGTACGAATAGTTTCCTTTGATTCCATACTTTGTAAATACAAGTTTGGTAAATTATGAAGTAATAATACAGTTAGTAGTCCTAAAACCGGTCAGAAAATAAAACTTAAGTCTCATATGGGCAGCGTATCACACATTCTAACCCAAATCCTTCCCCTATCACTTTGGCTGTTACCTTCCTCTGGTCTTGAAAGTCAGCGAGCGTGGAAAGGGGGGGGNGTAAGGGGGTGAAGACAGTGGCGGGACCGTTGCCATCTGATGAGCGCACCACACTGCAACCACTAACAAAAGGTAAAACATGATTCAGAAATCTAGTTGCAATCTTGTATTCAATGTGGTGACATTGTTTCTATGTACGCTCAACTCGCGTAAAGCTTCAAAGAATCCGTTGATGGTAGTTTTGAAAGATTTTAAGTTGCACTTGGCTTGCAAGTGGCAGTCGAAAAGAGGCTATTTCGCCTTTCTGATGATTTTTTTTAAATAGCAATGTTTTAAACACTTGCAAAGTACAATAACTTTGTAACCAGAACTTTTAACTCTTATATCAAAAATATAGTTGGGCACATGAAAGGGGTTGTGAAAAAAACCTGGATTACTAACTGTCTGCACCCCGTCTATCCTTCCAGCCAGATGGAACCCTTAAAGCCTCAAAAAATGTTACAGTGAAAAGGTCCAGCACAAAAAGAGTGAATAAACTATTTTTTTTTTTAACAAGTAAGTGATCACAATTTTACAAGCAGTGTTGAAAGTCAATTGTAAGTTCTGCCAAATAAATTAACTGAAGACCAGCAAATACAAGTGTGTCCCAAGCAGGAGATAGGAAACAGCATGGAAAAGGCACCATTCCAAAATTCTATTCTCACTAAATGCATTCATTAGTCAAAAAATACTTTTAAGATATACCTGGATGTAGTTCAGGAGGAACAGCAGCACTACTAGTGCTCTGGGTCATCTGCGTGTAACTATTCAGGTCATCAGTATTTTTTGCTGGTATACTAGAGGCAGGAGGAGTTGGTTGCTCCCCAGATCTGCCACTGAAGTAATTCTTGAAGCTGCCCAACAAACTCTGTAAAGTTACCAAACCATCCATATACACTATGACTGCAGTAATACTAATTTCTTAAATTTTATGCATTATGGAAAATGTCATAACAGTTTTTGTTTACATACTAGTAATATGTATTGAGGGTAAGATGAGCCAAGTTCAGTTAATACCCTCAGAAGGTGGTGAACCTCTTGGTCAACAGTGTCAAGACAGGGAACAGAGGAATATGGACCACTTTTACAAGTCTAAAGTTTACTGACACACATTCAGCAGGTTTGATGTCATTCTGGTGTCTATCATTCATGAGGTTGGAATGTTAAAAATTGCAAATGCCTACTTTGTAAAACATCTGCATGCTAAAAGCCCTAAAAGCCAGAAGGATATTGACAGGGGGTTGAAAACAATCTTAAAAAGAACAAGCTTGAAAGGGTTAAAGACATATTGACAAATAGATAATTATATTACTCCTATTTTTCTTAAACTGCATTATAAAGTATAACTCCCAATACATAAAAATTTTTTCACAGTGTACAATACCAACGTACTTTTCACGAGTAACCAAAATTTTTTTGCTCCATGTATGACAAGTCAGCTTTTTTAATATACCTGCACTGGTAAAATATTATACTGAAAGGTTATTTAAAAGTTGTTCACTGAAGTCAGCCATTTGGAAACTGATCTTTGAAAAATAACTGCCAATACAGCATATCATTCAACATTGAGATTGACTTTAGATGCTTCACTGTCTGTAAAGTTGAAAGCAAATTATGAAAAGTAGTTCAACATATTAATACCTTATTAAAAGAATAATTGAATCAGTAGAAAATTAAACCAGTTTTTAAATTTTGGAAACTTTATCTAGTTACATGTTTAACATATTTTATGTTTCTAACAATTCACAAATTTAACTTTCCTTATGGAAAGATGTCACAGCACAGCCTTGCTAGACCAGCTCTCCACCAACATTTTGTTACAAGATGCCAGAACATTTAACTATCTCCATTATTACTGTTGTTATTCTCAGCGAGTGCAATATTTTATGAATTTAATTAAAGTCCTTTATGTGTGTATATTGATAACAGTCAATTCACACTCATTATATACACATATTCAGTTTATTGCCATCATTCCAAATGTCTTGCACTCACGCATCCAGTTCAATAGTCCCGCCCACTGCTCTCCACTGTACCGATGCTCTCAGTCCACAGACTTCACTATCGCTGGTCACTGTCGCCACCACTCGCTGCTTTGCTGTCTTCGCAAACCTGGTGCTTAAGGTTTCACAATCCTCCAAACTCAAACTGTCAGCTCAGTGGCCCACCAAGGCTTAAAAGTAGTCTTGCTGGCCCAATCTAGAAGGTTCCTCACACCCCCAATCGTGCTGAGAGGCTAGGGCATTGACCAAAACATTCTTGCATTGATAACCCCAGAAATTCAATCCGCTCAAGGTCGGGAGCATGCAAGCCCCGATAGGCTTATCTGGCACATGCAGCAGGTTGCCTTTGTAAATCTCAGTGTGCTCCTTGGGTTACTAGCCTAGCCTCGAGAAACCTTTGTTTGCTTGAGCAGGGTGGGACAAGGGAAGCAATGCAGAGCAGCAAGCGTGTAATAGTATCATATGCTGCCCACTTCAAAGTGAACACTCGTTCACAGTTCATTAAACGAGTTTTAACACACAACTATTAAAATTGATACTTTATGAGGATCTTTTACAGTTTCTCTGTGAATTGCTCCATTATATAACTGTTTGTCTTTGTATTCTCAAGTAATTTTTGGCCACTAAAAATGTCACATCTAATTTGATATGCGACATGTTTACTCTTGTTGTTCATGTTTGAAATTCTAAGTTAAGATCCTGTGGAGTTAAATGTGCATGCATTTACTTGCGGATATCAAACTGGTAACTAGTAGGTATCAGCCTACCAAAAACAATGAACCCTGGTATGTCACCAATTTTGGAAGGAATAAACCTGCAAAAAACTGTTAAATGTGCCATACTTGAAATATTTTTAAGTGTAAACAACACAAGACCATAGTTTCCTGAATGTTTTTTCCAGTCCTATTGTATTTGAGCTGACGTGGAGAAGTTTATAGTGAAATTAGGTAAAAAAAAAAAAAAGTTATTTTAAAAGCATTTCCCACAGAAAAAATTTGCCTAAAAGTTTTTTTACAAATGTTTGTATCTAAAGAAATCTTCCATCTTACTCCAGCTACAAAATATCTGCTTTTTGAAGTGCTAAATAGCAAAATAATTCAACAAAATCTAGGAATGTCTTCTTTATATATTTACCAGTACTGTTATGTTACAATCCTAATATTAAAAGTATGTGGTTTCAGTTCTTAACAACGCATGGTTATCCTGTCAAATGCACCACACAGCGGCCAAGTGCTTCACAGAGTCTGACCTCTAAGAAAGTCAATGGAGTCACTGACAGTGCAACAGTAATCCGCTACCATTCTTGCCAGTTTCCAACTCTATCCCAGATCACCAAAACTTTATCAAGCTTATAAATAGCTCAAAGCAGTTGCACCTATTATCACTGTAGTATTTCAAAAGTAAATGGTTTTGCCTGATAATGTTATGCAATACATTTTAACCAGTAATTTTTTTTAAGAAATTTTTTTCCTTTTTGCATTTAAAGGTCACTTTCCCTAGTAATGTTTGTGTATTAATATCAGGAGTAAAATCAACATGATTTTTATACAAAATATTAATCTAACACAATAGGCAACATATCACAAATAAAATGATATCCCCAGAAGCATACACCTACTTTACCTGAACTTGTTGCTCAAAATTATTTGAACGTCAGTGACTTATACCAAGCATGAAGTTCATTTTCAATGGTTTCTTGTGGGGAGATATGATGAGTTTCATTAATTTATTTCAAATGACATGTCATGAATAAACTTATATCCTGGAAAGGCCTATTCAACACATATTGTCATCAAATAATGCATAAGCACAGAGCCTGAGTGCAGCATAACTCGCAATAGGCATTAAGTATATGGGAAAATCAGCAGCCTTGCTTTGAGTGATTAATTATTAAAGACCGTAAAGTAAAAGTTATTTGCTTTAATCTCTTTCTCAAAGTCACTTTTTCTTAAAGTGAAATATTATTAATTACTTTAAAAGGCAGATGCATGTAATGCACACACAGCATCAACGTTAAGTGTAGATATGCACCCTGGGTTGAGTAAGCTTTGGCTGTCCTCTGTGATACTCTGCAGAGCTAATTTCCTCCTGTTACATGGTTGGCGTGAGTGAGTCAAGAGATTTGGGCGGCTCTTAACATCAAACTTGAGAGCAGATGAGGGTGAAGTGAGGTGAATATGGAAAAGCGTTGAAATGAAGAGGTGGGGGAAATGGGAAAACCCACCAACCAGCTGCATTATCTGGCATGATTCCCACTTGCAAAAATCCAGAGTGAACCGGCCTGGGATTAAACCCGGTTCATCTCGGTAGGAGGCAAGCAGTCTAACTGCTCAGCAACCATGGCCCCATGGTTGGCGTGGTGTAAGCTAGTTGCCTAGCAAGCAACATGGCATCCTTGCACCCTCCCTCTGGGTGCTGACCAGTTTGGAAGGGGAGGGGAGGGATAGATAGTTTCACTTCTCCCGCTGCTGAATCTTCCCTTTCTCTGCCTGATCTGTGTATGCTTGCATTCGGTGTTGGCTTAAAATCAATTATATTTGGCATGTTTTTTCAGCAGTAAAATTGTAAACCTTATGTTTGAAAATAAAGCACACAGCAATGTTTATATTTAAATGTGGCTGAGATAAATTTTTGTTGCAAATATAAATTAAGCAAGGCTATCAAAAGTGCTCCATTTACAATGAATCACCAATACAATTTGAATATAGGTTGCCAAACTATATTTTGCACATTTCATAATGTTTACTCGTTACAGACTGCACTGCACTGCAATGTTTGTTCAGTAATAACCCTCAATGTTCCCATTTCTTAATATAATAATAGTCTCAAAATGTTATTTTCTTTGATAGCCCACAGTAATATACTGCAACTACACAAATTTAAGATAAGCATTTTGAAAATCAAATAAATTTCAACAGCCAACACTTTTCGTACACTTTGAGCCAACAATGTAGTTTAAAATAAAACTTATTTTGAGCAATCAGCAGAAAAGTAAGTTGACAACATAACCTATCACAATATTTTTTAATATTCACCAAGAGAAAATAAGTTAAATTTTTTTTTAATGTAGTTTGTTAGTCACTTCAAACATACTGGCCAAGTTAAGAAGATTTTTGAGCAACGTGTCCTTTGGTTTAGTTTATTGCATCCAATAGATCTTTGAAAGTACATTTTTGTACAAAAATATAGGGAAAGTCAAGTTATACATGCTATATAATAAGTACCTGGAAACAGATTTAATTATTCCACGCTGGCATCAGCTTATCTAGGATGAAGCAATTAGAAGCAANATAATAAGTACCTGGAAACAGATTTAATTATTCCACGCTGGCATCAGCTTATCTAGGATGAAGCAATTAGAAGCAATTAGAAGCAACAGGACTTTACATATGCTGAAAATGTTAAGAAACCAGAAACCTCTGATATTACTGACAANGAAGCAATTAGAAGCAACAGGACTTTACATATGCTGAAAATGTTAAGAAACCAGAAACCTCTGATATTACTGACAAGTGGATAACTTAATTTGCTAAACTGACTGGGTGAAATAAAGACAAACTAATTCCTGTATAATTTTTGTCTCTGTAACACTACACACCATCTCACTTATTGAAACCATTGCAGAATTTAATCAAAACAAAATATGGCATGTCTACTAGAATAATTTTTACTTAATTGAACATTTTTTGCAGGTTATTCTATTAAAGTAAATAAGCTTGAAAAACTATCTTCACAATGCTTGGGTCTTTAGAGGTCCAAAAATTACCTACTGGTGTCTGCAAAGGTTTTCTCTACTTTAATAGTGAAATACAGAAGACTACCAATCATTCATGTTAATGATAGGAAGGGTAAGCATGAATAAAATAAGAGAATGGTGCAAATAAAGCACTTTACATAAAAATATACAGACCCACATACATCTGTGTTCACCATAGCTTATTACCATTGCAGCAAAGTCCATGAAACAAGATGCTGCACACAAAGAAGGTTGCTATGTGGAAAGTAAAGCATAGCCATTAGACTGCAGTATTGTTTTATTTGCTCCACCAATACAATTCAAATAAATGTTAAATTTATTAAGACACATGGCAAAAACATTTCAAGTTTCGGGAGGGAAAAAAAAAACATACATCCACAGTTCAGTTCTAATGGTCTGAGGTTAAACACCGTCTTTAAAGAAAACTGATCTACAAAAGAATGTAATGTTAAACTCTCAACAATATGAAACTGTGTACAGTCCTATTTATAGTGCATGAAATGTATTCTGTGACCTTGATTACTTAGTTTAATTTTGGTTTATTGTAACTGCTGTATGGATTTTTCTTGCAGCTATGTCAGTATACTTGAACCTCCACTGTCCCATGTAATTCAGCTGTTGTCAAAGCACCACATCATCTCACTATAACTCCTGCATATTTCTTTCTTCATAATAGCCTGCATCATTACACGTGTCACTGTCACCAAGTTGTTTGAAGTCAGACTTATATTTATCGGATGTAACAAAATTCAATACTCAAAATTTATGGATTCTAGACGATACCAATACAGATATTTTTCATTGATAACCATAGGTCCGAAATTGATAATTGATGTAATTTTTGACGATTGTGAATGAAGATGAAACATTTATATTTCAAATTAATTGTAATCCTTTACAAGCCGTGCAATCACTTGCCATTGCCAGTTATACATGTTCAAAAACCCCAGACGTCTGTAGAGAGTAAGCAGCTGCAAGCACCCGAGCGATGAGGTTTTCTTACAATTCAATTGGATTCTCATACGCCAGGCTCAAGTGCCCCCAAAACTAAATAATCATGAGGGCTTGAGGTGGGGAGAATGAGCATGCCATACAATGGGTCCACCGTGGCCAATCCATTGCTTAACAAATCTGCACATAGTATTGTTAATTTTCTTCCAGAATTACACAATACCATCAGTAGTTAAAGAGTCCTAAAAGCAGAGAGTGAGGAGCATATTTCCATTTCCAACATCACTGAAGCAATTAATTGGTGGATGTTTTGGTACAAGAATGGGACAACATTCCGTTGGAAACTATTCAGACACTCTACGAATCTATTCCGCGAAGAATTGCAGCGGTTCTAAAAGCAAATGGTGGCCCAACACCTTATTAATAAATAAATATTATGTGTATGTCAGGTGTTCATATTATTTTGTTCATCCCCTGTACCACAAGCATTCTATGCTTGTGTTAACATAAAAATACCTAATTTTTTTAAATTGAATTTTTTTACATATAGTGTCTTTGCCCAAAAATAAGACAATAGTTTTCACTTTAAAGTGTATTTTAAAAAAATGGTGGTAGTCTTACAATTAACAGCAAACTGTTTCAACCTACAATAAAATGCAATGTTTACATACCCATTCAACTGCCAATCACATCACATGCAAATGCATATATTTTATTTTTCATATAAATACACACACACACACACACACACAGAGTTGATAACAACACTAAACATAGTTCAGTTATATCTAAACCTCCCTATTTACATTGCGGTTATNGAATCTATTCCGCGAAGAATTGCAGCGGTTCTAAAAGAAAATGGTGGCCCAACACCTTATTAATAAATAAATATTATGTGTATGTCAGGTGTTCATATTATTTTGTTCATCCCCTGTACCACAAGCATTCTATGCTTGTGTTAACATAAAAATACCTAATTTTTTTTAATTGAATTTTTTTACATATAGTGTTTTTGCCCGAAAATAAGACAATAGTTTTCACTTTAAAGTGTATTTTAAAAAAATGGCGGTAGTCTTACAATTAACAGCAAACTGTTTCAACCTACAATAAAATGCAATGTTTACATACCCATTCAACTGCCAATCACATCACATGCAAATGCATATATTTTTCATATAAATACACACACACAGAGTTGATAACAACACTAAACATAGTTCAGTTATATCTAAACCTCCCTATTTACATTGCGGTTATACTATTAAATTAACCTACTGCTGCTATGTAAATAATGGTGGCCATTTGGAATTCAAAACATGAAACTCATAGATAACATTGTATGAAAGTAGTGTGCACTTTTTACACTTTCATACCGCAGCCGTCTCCTAAACTACCAACAACCTGCAGTACATGATGCATGGTTTTGGTTCCATGAGGGTGGCACTATCAGTACATATTTATTTCAAGTGTTTAGTATCTACACTGAAGAGCCAATAAAACTGGTACACATGCCCAATATCGTGTAGGGCCCTCCCGAGCATGCAGAAGTGCCCCAAGACGACGTGGCATGGACTCTACTAATGTCTGAAGGTATGCAGAAGGCAATTCACACCACTAACCCTGCAGGGCAGTCCACAAATCCAATCTGCACCAATTTGGAAAGGGTTGCACGTTTAATGATTCTCATCAGTCATCGTTTGTCCCGTTATTTCACGATCTTTTTCCGGCCACAGCGATGTCGAAGATGTGATGTTTTACTGGATTCCCGATATTCACGATACACTCGTGAAATGGTCGTACGCGAACATCCAAATGTTATCGCTACCTCTGAGATGCTATGTCCCATCTCTCGTGCACCGACTATAACACTATGTTCAAACTCATTTAAATCTTGATAACCTGCCATTGTAGCAGCAGTAACTGATCTAGCTGCCGACCGCATCACGTTACTCCGATTGGTTCCATACCTCTGTGATTTGCATACGCACGCCTATACCAGTTTTTTTTGGCCCTTCAGTGTACATTCATATTGTTATTTTAGTCTATGGTCATGTTTTTTCTAACACTGTAAACAAAAAGAAGTTTGTAAAAAGTAACGTGAAAATATTTTTTAAGGTCTTAAAAAAATTTAATATTTTAATTTTATGCAGCGATTTAAGCAAAAAAAAGTGATTGAGCTTATTATATTTTTGTGATTCAATGCAGTGACTTTCTAAACAAGAAAATTAAAATTGTANTTTTGGCTCTTCAGTGTACATTCATATTGTTATTTTAGTCTATGGTCATGTTTTTTCTAACACTGTAAACAAAAAGAAGTTTGTAAAAAGTAACGTGAAAATATTTTTTAAAGTCTTAAAAAAATTTAATATTTTAATTTTATGCAGCGATTTAAGCAAAAAAAAAAGTGATTGAGCTTATTATATTTTTGTGATTCAATGCAGTGACTTTCTAAACAAGAAAATTAAAATTGTAAGTAAATCATTTTTCTTGAAACATGATATAATATGGGGGTCGCCTTACATTCAGGGTAGTCTTATTTTCAGGTGAATATACTTTATAGTTTATCCATAAAGTATAATACTTCATTTGTAATTAATATGAATAAAAACAGGGAGAAAATGTGTGTGTTGATAATGCCTAGTAAGAAATAGTTCTTATGCAAAATATTATTACACTAAGTGCACACAAAAGCGGTGTGTTGTAACTTAGTTGTTATTTTCCAGACTTTGTTAAGATTTGTTTGCATGAGATGGAGGAATATCTTGGAAGTAGATCTTTAACAGGGCTTCAGAAAAGTTGGAAGTAACCGTGAATGGACTGACCAGTTCAGCTATACCTTAAAATGTGTGTGTCTAGGTGAACTCGCGAGCCACCTTCACATGTAAAATCTAGCCAGGAGTCAAGACTTTCTTTTTAACGAACACCCTGACTTCAACATGAAACTATTCAGTAATCAATACGCTAGCACTTTCTATCCTTGAATGGTAATTTAGCATATTCTCCATCTTTCTTTGAGTTTAGTCAACCAGCCAGAAGATGCACTAAACGACCCTGAATGTAAGGCGACCCCCATATTATATCATGTTTCAAGAAAAATGATTTACTTACAATTTTAATTTTCTTGNACCCTGAATGTAAGGCGACCCCCATATTATATCATGTTTCAAGAAAAATGATTTACTTACAATTTTAATTTTCTTGTTTAGAAAGTCACTGCATTGAATCACAAAAATATAATAAGCTCAATCACTTTTTTTTTNCAATTTTAATTTTCTTGTTTAGAAAGTCACTGCATTGAATCACAAAAATATAATAAGCTCAATCACTTTTTTTTTGCTTAAATCACTGCATAAAATTAAAATATTACATTTTTTTAAGACCTTAAAAAAATATTTTCACGCTACTTTTTACAAACTTCTTTTTTGTTTACAGTGTTAGAAAAAACATGACCATAGACTAAAATAACAATATGAATGTACACTGAAGAGCCAAAAAAAAACTATGAACACCATCAACTGATGAGCACATACACCTAGCCGGACAAAGAAAAACCGCTAGGCCATCCATCTTGGTATATCTGGTGTACACATTCCAGTTTCACAATCTGTTTGATGACCCCACAAAGATGCACAAAATACTAAATGAATATCCCACACACAAGTAATTGGGCAACATTGCCTGATCATACTTTTAAAATCTCGCTATTTCTAAGACTTACCAAAAATAAATAATACAAAAGCTGGGTTGCTGCTTGAGGTGAAGAAGCTTCTGGTATCATATATTAGACTATTCAGAAAGTTTCATATGGTCAAAATGCTTTCTTTCTTTGAAAAAAATAAAATTTGTTATGTTGTCTCCTTACTTTTGCATAATTTACTGTACAATCTGTGTGTAAGCATATTATCAACATTTGTGTCAAAATATTTGGAAGTAACGAGTGTGCCTTGGTTTCCACATTTGCAGTGTTATGCGCTATCAAATAATCCCATACATATTTTTATTTTAAATTAGAAATTGAAAGATGTTTAATTTAAATATCTCAAACTTAAAAACCAACAGGACTGAGCTATCCTTGCAGCTATGGAAATGTTTTTAGTACTGAAAAATTACACAAAAAAATTCTGAACTATAATTATTTAAAACAGTTTTTTTTTCTTAAAGAAATACAACATAAACTTAATCTACCTTTCAATGACATTATAGGGATTTGTCATCTGACATAACTGTAATTTTAATCTCTGAATATGTCAATTCCAATACATGACCGAAGCACGAGATATTTTCCACTGTCTGAATGAAGACATCCAGATATTTTGTACTAGAGATGGCCCAGTCATTTAAAGAATCTAACCCTGTTATTTCAATCTGCACATTAATTATGCAATACAAAGGGAGAGCAAGTAAATCTTCATAATAAGAAGAATGATTACATTTGCTGTAGTGCTACATTGTGATTAATAAACACAAGTGGATATGTTAAGGAAAGACAATTGATACTATACAAGTAGCTGAGGTGTGCTTTATATATTATGTACCGGTACTGGACTGCATTCCATTACAAATCTACATAATGCTTTAGGCATTCAGAAAATTGAATTATTTTACTGAGTAACTGATAAAGTACAGCTTGGAATTAATTTCAATTTTAACTAAGTTGTAGATACTTGCTATTACATAGATCAATTAATTGCACCTTGTGGTGTTTTCAATATGCTATGTATCTGTTAGGGTAAAAATGTTAAATTTTATCTGCAGTGAAGATAAATAAAAATCATTACATTTGTTTTTTTTTTTTCGCTGGGTAGGATTGTAGAAATAGGTGGAGGGTGATTTGAAAGTACCTACTCCAAAAAATAACAAATTACAAACTATTCAGAAGTGCCAACCATTTGCCAAAGCTATCAGTAGTATTTTGTTTAAAAATCTGTAGTTTTCAATAATTTTCATTAGCGATGGTATTCATCTCGCCATTCTCAACATTTACTATTTACATGTGGCAGGCAACTAACCATGTTGCACATTTCGCAAAACACATGACAAAGAGATACATTTTAAACAATTTGACAGTAATAAACATGTGCTAAAAGAAAAATGTTTCAAATAATTTAAATAGGCCTACCTACCTTTCATGAGTTCAATCGGGTTTGCCAACATAAAAGCCCAATATGAAGCCATGTAATTATCGTCCACATCTATTTTACAGTTTTTTGCAGCAGGTAATGAAAACTTGCTATTTTTGCAGGATTTTATGTAATTTGTTGAATTTTCTTAAATGCAACGTTACTGCCATTTGTGTTTATAGCAAACATTTTCTGTGTGTCATATACTAAGTAACAAATGTATCTGGCACATTACATGTTTTACTACAAGTCACGTTTTAAAAGTCTTTGGTTGGGACTTTCTGTGCTTTATCAGAATTCACAATATCCATTTTACATCAATTTGCCAGCAAACGAACAGCATCATATAACATAAATAAATGCCATTTTAACGTCTCGACTATAAACATCTCGTTCAATACTCTCAAATCTTGCTTGTAAAAAATTGATTTTGCAGCAACTACCGCTATCAATTTCTTGAACCAAAGAAGTTTTCACTACTGCACACTGTTTTATTAAGTTTCTTCACCAATTTTTCTGATTGATATATTTCATGCAAATGCAAGAAATTACGCTTGTATTTCCAATTTTGCGCACTGCCAAGAATCTGATTTCAACACTTGTTATCAGAAGTATACTTGCAAAACATACATGCAGGGGAAAAAAATTGTAAAACTGAAAACGTAGAAATCCGTATTTTAGTTAACATCTGTAATTCTGTAGCGAGGCCATATAAATCGTACAAACTACGGAAAAACCATTGCACTTGGCACCTCTGACTATGGAACACTCAACTGAAAATCATAATCCTTACTTACACCAGACTTCGCATGATTGTTCCAGTACATAAAAAAAAATTATCACTNCGCATGATTGTTCCAGTACATAAAAAAAAATTATCACTGTATGACAGTAAGTAATTCAACGGCATAGTATGCATACCCGCCAACCTCCAGAGAGAAATATTTTTGTAGTAAGTATTGTAGTAAAGTATTTTAAGTATTGTCATAAAGTATTTTAAGTATTGTCAAAGTATTTTGAATTCCAAATGTTTTGCTCAATNTAAAGTATTTTAAGTATTGTCATAAAGTATTTTAAGTATTGTCAAAGTATTTTGAATTCCAAATGTTTTGCTCAATTATGTTTTATATATGCCAAACAGAATATGCCTATATTAAATACAGATAATAAACAGTAACCAGCATATCAAAGATGTCGGCAACATTTCCTGAAATTAATTTAATTCCTTTTCTGCATAAAATAATGTATTCTGTTAGAAATTTCTTACATAATAACTTTATATGCACAACAATAAAATTTGAGTGTTACCCTGTTTCCATGGCACATTAAATTTATATCATACAGTTGCTCACCACAGAGAAATGTATAAATGAAAAGACATTTGAAACAAAGCTAAATTTAACATGTGATCAAAGTTATGAGATTCAAGAGGGGCATAGAACAATAAACAAATACAATTTTAAAACCAAATGATTACAATAATTATGCAAATGTAATTCCTGCTATTATAAATATCAATAAATCATAATATTATTAGTCAAAATATATTACACCTTTTGAATTGAAAGTAAAATGTTTCATGTTCGAACATGGGGATTTTTTACTTTGCTTACTTTGCTTTGTAAATTAAAATCTCATTCCTTGCAAAATTTTTGAACATACATTGTAACTTAATGACTTTATACTTAAAAAAAAAAACTGCCATTGATACTACTTAAAAAAAATATATTTTTTATTTATTTATTTATTTCCATTATCCAATTGATGCAAACCAACTACATTGGATTTGTCAATTAAATAAATTTAAACAATAAATACAAACACTCAACAATGTTATGACAACATGACATTTCCAAGAATACCCATAGCACAAATATAAAAAACATAATCGCAAAGAAACACACTTAATAGCATTTGTAAATAGTAAGTCTTCACACAGTACACCAAACTTCAGCATACTACCAGCATATAACCACAAAGTGAAATACACAGACGTGGCAAAAGTCGTGGGATAGCAATATGCAAATATACAGATGGCAGTAGTATCGCGTACAAAATGTATAAATGGGCAGTGCATTGGTTGGGCTTTCATTTGTAGTCAAGTGATTCATGTGAAAAGGTTTCCGACGTGATTATGGCAGCACGTCGGGAATTAACAGACTTTGAACGTGGAATGGTAGTTGGAGCTAGACGCATGGGACATTCCATTTCGGAAATGGTTANTAACAGACTTTGAACGTGGAATGGTAGTTGGAGCTAGACGCATGGGACATTCCATTTCGGAAATGGTTAGGGAATCCAACGTTCTGAGATCCACAGTGTCAAGAGTGTGACGAGAATACCTCATTTCAGGCATAACCTCCCACCATGGACAACGCAGTGGCCGATCGCATGCCCTTAATGACCGAGACCAACGACGTGTGCGCAGAATGGTCAGTGTTAACAGACAAGCAACACTGTGTGAAATAACCGCAGGAATCAATGTGGGACGTACGACGGACGTGTCCATTAGGACAGTGCGGCGAACTTTGGCTGTACTGGGCTATGCCAGCAGAAGACCGACTGAGTGCCTTTACTAACAGCACGACATTGCCTGCAGCGCCTCTCCTGGGCTTGTGACCATACCGGTTGGACCCTACATGACTGGAAAACCATGGCTTTGTTGATGAGTCCCGATTATAGTTGGTAAGAACTGATGGTAGGGTTTGAGTGTGGCACAGACCCCACACATCCATGGACCCAAGTTGTCAACAAGGAACTGTGCAAGCTGGTGGTGGCTCCATAATGGTGTGGGCTGTTTTTACATGGAATGAACTGGGTCCTCTGGTCCAACTGAACCGATCATTGACTGGAAAGGGTTATGTTCAGCTACTTGGAGACCACTTGCAGCCATTCATGACATAATGGACTTCATTTATCCAAATAACGATGGAATTTTTATGGATGACAATGCGCCATGTCACCGGGCCACAACTGTTCACGATTGGTTTGAAGAACATTCTGGACAATTCCAGCGAATGATTTGGCCACCAAGATCGCCAGACATGAATCCCATCAAACATTTATAGGACATAATCGAGAAGTTAGTTTGTGCACAAACTCCTGCACCGGCAACACTTTTGCAATTATGGACGTCTATAGAGGCAGCATGGCTCAATATTTCTGCCGGGGACTTCCAACGACTTGTTGAGTCCATGCCACGTTGAGTTGCTGCACTTCGCCGGGCAAAAGGAGGTCCGGCACGATATTATGAGGCATCCCGTGACTTTTGTCGCCTCGGTGTACTACACTATGGTAAAATTCCAAATGGATGAATAAAATTGAAGCACATTTGTTTCATGTGTCTCTGCATGCACGTAAACTACATGTTAACAAAGCTTGGACATGCCTTTTTGTATGATATATTATATACATATATTTTTCTACTACTTTTACATTATCTAGTAAAATTCAAAATAATTAAATGATATTTAGACACTGCTTGGTTACAGTAGTTTACACTGGTACCTCCTTAGCACATCGGCACAAACAAGAAATTCACATGAATTGTGANACTGCTTGGTTACAGTAGTTTACACTGGTACCTCCTTAGCACATCGGCACAAACAAGAAATTCACATGAATTGTGAATTATGGTTTGATTTGCACAGGTATACTCTCAATCAATACGGTTCAGCAACCCGATTTAAATATATTTTACATAAATGTTATGTGTTTCACCACAAAAATTTACTGATCTTCATAGCTCTCTTCACTATCACATTTCATGGCATGTACTAAAAATTATATAATGCTCCCATGAAATTCATATTAAGTGTGATTAATAGTGTTTATATACAATATTTGTAGGTATTATGTTCCTGTTTTTCGGAAAAGTCATGATTCTTAATAATTACTCAGTCATTATTCACTGTCTATTGGTTACAGTCATTTAATTTACACATATTCATTCTGTCTATTGCCATAATTTCAAATGTCTGTTTGACATACAGTTCAATAGTCCCACCTGTCATTCTCACTCTATACTGGACTGATGCTTGCAGTTATCGCCACTCGTCGCTTCGCTGTCTTGACAAACCTGGCTTTATTAAGGCCATGCAATCCTCCAAACAGTACTGTCAGCTCTTGAGGCCCTTGCTGCTTTAGTAGTCTCGCTGANCTTTATTAAGGCCATGCAATCCTCCAAACAGTACTGTCAGCTCTTGAGGCCCTTGCTGCTTTAGTAGTCTCGCTGGCCCAATCTAGAAGGTTCCCTGCACCCCGAGTCTCTCTGAGACACTAGGGTAATGATCACAACATTCTTACAACAATAACCCCAGAAATTCAATCCGCTCAAGGATGGGATGAGCACAAGTTCTGATAGGCTTATCTGGCACATGCGGCCACAAGAATTTATAAATCTCCAAACACACCTTTGTTTACTGCTTGCCCTTTACACGCCAAATTGCTCACTCGAGCGGGATGCGGCAGGGAAGCAATTCAGAGTAGCAAGCATGTTACATCAAATTATTGGTCATAATATCTAGTCCTGGCATGGACATGTGTGTGTGAACATTTCAGCCGTTAAATACCATCTGTACGGATGTGTGGATTCAGTTTTACTTCTTATCCCTGCTGTTGTGATGCCCCTTATAGTTGTTCATATTTGGTTGGGTACAGTACGAGTCTATACTCAGCGGAGCAGCTGTGCATTATTCGCATGTACTGGAAAACTGAGCCCATAAAGGCATACCAGTGACAATTTATTGTGAAGTTCGGGGGCTGGAAAACTGCCTGCAAAGTTGTCCATTCAATATTTGGTAAAGAAACTGGACACAGGGGGAAAATTGTTGNGGGGGCTGGAAAACTGCCTGCAAAGTTGTCCATTCAATATTTGGTAAAGAAACTGGACACAGGGGGAAAATTGTTGGATGTGCATGAAGGACATCTTAAACTGCCATATGCAATGGTGTAGGAAGTGAAAAACAAATTGCTGGCCTCACCAAAGTTGTTGCATAGACTGNTCTTAAACTGCCATATGCAATGGTGTAGGAAGTGAAAAACAAATTGCTGGCCTCACCAAAGTTGTTGCATAGACTGTCACAGGAAATGGGAATCTCCAAAAACACATTTGCATGAGCTGGCAAAAAATCAAAACTGCATTCATATAGTATTACTGCTGTGCAATAATTGCAACCTCCCGAAAAAGCAAATAGAGTAAACCATTGTTACTGGATCCAGCAGTTTTTCTACACACATCCATGAATCCTTNACCTCCCGAAAAAGCAAATAGAGTAAACCATTGTTACTGGATCCAGCAGTTTTTCTACACACATCCATGAATCCTTGAATACACATGGTTCTACAACAAAGCATTCCATCTCGGTGGGGTTAATAATTCCCAGAATACTCAGCCTTAGGCTATGAATAATACTCTCACTGTGCATGAAACACATCTTGATAATGAAAAAAATTGGAGTTTGATGTACTTTTTCAAGGCACCACATTATTGGCCATCTTTTTCAACACAACAGTGGATACAGACATCTACATGGGTATCTTGCAAGAGTTTGAGAATCAACTGGATGACATGGAACTCCATTCTGGCTACTTTCAGAAGAATGGCACCACTTGCCGCACTTTCAGCACCAGCATGAGATAAACTGTGTCTTTCTTTGACGATTGTGTAATTTCCAAGGACTTTAACCACCCAGATCATCTGACCTTACCTCAATGCATTTCTTCTTGTAGGGCATGCCAAAAACGAAAGTGTCTCAACAAGCTATGAACTATCATGGAACTGCAAGAAAACACATTCAGTGGGAAATTGAAGCTGTGACTCCTTATGTGTTGTTGGCTACTTTCCNTATCATGGAACTGCAAGAAAACACATTCAGTGGGAAATTGAAGCTGTGACTCCTTATGTGTTGTTGGCTACTTTCTGTAACATGGCGAGGCATGTGCAGGCATGTATTGATGCAAACAGGGGTCAAAGCAAAACTATTCAAAATAATAGATTTAGTAACTAGAGATTATAAAAAAAAGTCACCAATTAGTGACATTTTCAATTATAAATATTAGAGGGAAGTCNGTAACTAGAGATTATAAAAAAAAGTCACCAATTAGTGACATTTTCAATTATAAATATTAGAGGGAAGTCTCTTAAAATTTTTTTAATTTAAAGCACCACTAACAAAAAAGTTAAGAGCTTATTACAATTGAATGCAAGGAAATAAAATTGAAAATACACAAGCAAGACTACACTAAATTATGCGAAGTCACCAAAAAATGGCTGCTTACAAAAAGCTTATAAGGTAAACTTACCATGAAAAGTACTGAAGCACAGATGACTACAGTAATGTTCCTGGAAGTGGACTGGCATTCACTTTTACAGCCCAAAAAAATACTTTTTGATAACTAGATAAACAAAACTGATTAAATAACATGAAGTCAAATATTTTCAACACAGTAAGTCAAGTTTTACAATAAAATATTTGACAGAAGCTTCTTTGTTTTTCTCTCAGTACACTTTGCAAGTTCAACCCTTTCTTAAAAATTTTTTTTCTTCATTTTTAATTGATTGTGCCCCTTCAAACATAGCCTGAGCCAAATGCATTTCTTGCAAATTTACTGAAGTCTTTGATAGTACTGCTTTGAGTATCCTATCAGCTTCATGCATTTTTTTCCCACCTTTCCTTTTTCATTTTGTTCACTGTATTAGTATCATAATTATTTTACATGTTCAACATCCTCTTTCAGTTATTTTATTTCCTTTCTGGATTCTTCTTCTCCTCGAGGTACAGTCTATAGATCTTATGAGCATTAACTGCTAACTGTATCAATTCCCTTGTAATTTGAACTTTTGTTGGATTGTTACCATACACACTAAGCCCATCCATGGTTAGCTCATTCGTTGATCTTTCTTCACTAATAATTTTTGAACAAAGAGAAAAACTGTTTCAACATCTACACTTCCATGGAAAATATTAAGGCTTATTTTCACTATCTTATGCACATTTGGATACTTATCACCAAAGGAATTTTTAATTTTGAAGACGTTTCTCCAAAAATTGTCAATTCTTTGTACTGGAGTGTGGTTGACTTCTGTCCCAGTTTTCAAAAGTCTCCATTCGCCCAAAACTAGGTCAAAATTTGCAAACACTGTGATTTCTGCTATAAATATACAACTTTTTGGATTTAAAATTTGGGAAGTTTGTAATTAGCTGAAATGTTTCAACAGCATATGCATAATGTTTTTTCACATTAAACTTAAATTACAGTCATTCTCTTTCACTTACATTCCTCAGTTACCCAGGTCTCCACATGATTTTTCTTTTGGATTTTGAAAGTTGTCCTTATCAAATGCATTGTTTGGGATTTATATTCCATTGTAACACACTGCCTTGCATATACTGCCAAACAGAGTACAGTTCATGGTCACAAGTTCAGTCTCTAACATATGTATTAATGGTTCTTTTTTAAAAAATTAACTGAAATTATTGAAAATTTTGGAGCTAGATATAACTAAACTTATCTCAGTTTTCATAGAGTTTTTTTTTTTTAAAAAGCAACAAACTTCTTGTAAGAGGCAGAATCTCAGGTTCTACCTGATCTATGCGAAGGAATAAACTTCGGAAAGTAGTCCAATAAAGAAAGCCACTGCTCAAGAAGAAGTCTTGCAGCTTCTTGGAGGGTGCGCCATCATATCTGTACACATTTGCTAAAGGAATGTTCTGGAATATTTTCTTTTTTTCGAGAATTTGTATAATCGTCTTTTATAGATGGCAAACCATGGAAGAAGTAATACAGATTGCCAACTCGGACATCAATTCCCAAAGCCTTAAGCCTTTAATACATTAATTATTAACATGATGTAGATTGCACATGTTCCAAGAGAGAGGAGAAATTTTCCCCTTGCAACAATAACCTTTTCATTTAATAATGTAAATACCCTGCAATTTACATTAGGGCCATCACTGCCAATAGTTAATGTTTTTCCAGACTCAGTGACTTTATTCAAAGCTGGAAGAAGTGATGCTAATAATATTTCAGCAGTAGCCTTTCCTAAGAAAACTGTCAAAAAGGTGGGTAACAATTTTATTATGTACATCTGACCAAAATCTAATACTATCTGAAGCTCTTTCTTTCCTTTACTGTTGGTTTTATCAAACTGAACCGAAAAATACATTTTCTGAGCTTCCTGTATCATTTAGTTTCTTAAGTATGGCCCAAGTGCATCCGTGATGAGATACGACAGCCTTTTAGGTGACAAACTGAACCCTTCTGGCACCAAATCTGGAAACATTGCACGAAACACTTCACCTATATTTTGGAACGACTTGGCCGAAAGTTTTTGGCTATCACTGTCATAGTCCAAATTATTTCTACTTTGGTGGCAGCTTCTCTGTAGTTGCAGAAACATAGAATTTTGTTGTCACATGCTGACTGTGAAGTAACCTAAAGGCAAACTGGTTAACTACAAATCTGGATTCTGAGATTAATTGCTTTCACTTACTGTTTTTCTAAAACTGTTCTCGCTGGATACTGTTGACACCACTGGTGTTGAAGTTGTGGTCTCGATGCTCAAATATGACTGAAGAACTGCAGTGGCAAGACAGAATTGTCAACAATAAGGCAACCCTGTGATCCATTAAGTTTCACTTTGATATTGTTTATGTGCTTCTTCACTGTGTAGTGCTGTGTGACAGACTGGAACCCTTCCCAACAATAAAAGAGAGACCACATACAATACAGTGAAGTTCATTGTCTGTGCTTCCTTTTTTTTCCCACTGAATATTTTGCAACTTAAATTTTCTATATTCTCTCATCACTGTTCTAAAATGACACTTCCCCATTTTTTATGTGACCTGTACATAATTATAAATCTAAAAACAAAAATAAGATCAATGTCATGAGCAAAAAACTTAATTCTTGCTGTTTCTGGCAATGAACTTCCGAATTGTTTTGATATCAGTGTCGAGGAAGAATATAACAAGGTAATGAAAATCATTGAGCTGATAACCACAACTGAAATTTCTGGTTTGCTGAATATAACATGATAATAATAATCATTGAGCTGATAACTACAACTGAAATTTTTGGTTTGCTGAATATAACAAAGTCATGAAAATCATTGAGCTGATAACCACAAATGAAATTTCTGGTTTGCTATTTCTGCAGTTTGGTTGCAAATTTGGTTATTATATCATCATTTGAAACATAGAAGTACACACANTTCTGGTTTGCTATTTCTGCAGTTTGGTTGCAAATTTGGTTATTATATCATCATTTGAAACATAGAAGTACACACACAATTTGCAACTTTCGATAACTAAGATTTGAACATCTGCATGTTCAGAAAGAAAGTAATCAAATAAGAAATAACCCATCGTAAAGATTACATTTTTCGCTCAAAGTTATCGAGCTGCAGGATCTATGTAAACACTCTTCTTACAATATTCATAACCACAACTTGCAACAAAACTAATCTCATCACAATCTGATAATCACAGTTGAATATACATTAGTTAATGCATCAAATGCATCACTGTATTTATTTACCCATTTCTTGATAATGCCAAATTGCATATCTTACTTCTAATGATGATACATGGACGGCCAAAATACTAGACCTAAGTTCAAGGTGGGCAAACCAACAACACACGTCATCAAACTAAACTTGCACACTGAGAAAAGTCTATTGTTTATTCATGTTAGCTCGAAAATCAAAGTGGTCTAGAACAATAGAACATTGTAACGTGGTACGTGTACAGTTATAGCCGGCTTTAAGTTACCACTGCTATAACTTACCATTCGACTAGTTCAAGATGGAGTAACAAGAGACTCTGTAAAATGGACGCCAATTAAATATGAAATAAAGTCAAGTTCCGGTTTTGTTTTGTTCCATACTTTTATTTACCAGTTAAGTGACACAGTTCACATACGAAGTTCAGAGTACGAACAGGTTTCAGACAACCAGACAAGTGCAGTGCAGAACAGTGCCACTGTCGTTTACGAATTATTCATGTTATAAAAACTTGCCCGAAGAAAATTAAATGCAGGCAGAGAAATAATCTAGTAAGGTCTAGTTTGCCGGTGTGGGGGTTAGCGCTACACCCGACGCAGTCTAGGCGAGCATTGGATGACAACNGGCAGAGAAATAATCTAGTAAGGTCTAGTTTGCCGGTGTGGGGGTTAGCGCTACACCCGACGCAGTCTAGGCGAGCATTGGATGACAACTGACTTGATTCAACTGACTTCAATGGCGACTACTTGAATGGCAACAGACAAACGTGTACTTGTGGCTGCCTATCCAGAGATAAGGGCCTGGCATGGGCTGCCACGCACGCTCTCCACACGTTATTGAAACTGCGTCATAGAAACTTGTCGAGCAAAACTGTCGACGCAGTCTGGAAAAAGCTAATNCTCTCCACACGTTATTGAAACTGCGTCATAGAAACTTGTCGAGCAAAACTGTCGACGCAGTCTGGAAAAAGCTAATCTAATGTTGACGCTTAACAAAAACTCCAACTCTCAAAACGGCAAACGTATGCCCGATAAGCAAACTATCACGGTAAACGAACTACCACAGCTTTTAATTTCAAACTCGATAAAAATATTATGAAACTTAACAAAACAAAAGAAAAATGAAACACGTGTCCAGAAAATTAACCATACTGTGTCATTACAACATGTAGCACTACTGTTTGATCATAGAAAGTGTTTCAAAAGTAAAGTACTTATTTGCAGCATATGTTAGGTTATTTTTAAAAGTTACAAAACTTTTCATGCAGCATTAATAATTTAGACTATCATCCGAAGCACAATGTTAGCTAGAGATCTCAAATTATGTTAAGGAACTATCAATCTCTAAACTATCCATTCTTTCTTGAGTGTGCTAAGCCAGAGTACAAAAATTTACTATTAGTTTGGAGTTAATTTTTAATCGGGAATTGAAAGTGAAGGTGAGCCTCCTAAGCACAGTCTGTGAGGAAATCTCAAGAATATGCAGAGTTAACAGAAAATATACGATGATTATACAATAGTATTTCCACTTTTAGACATTTTAATGCTCTAAATTTGTGACAATAAAATGTAATGAGGGAAATTTTAAAGTTTGCGGAGGGAAATTCCTCTAAAATGCGGCAATTTCCACTTGCTGCTGAAGGAGCTGACAAGTTGCTCGTGTTCAACAGTTATGTATAAAAATTAGCAACTTAGTGACAAAACTGCACAAACAAGGACCTTAATGACTTATTTAAAAAAAAAATTTTAGTGACTTGCTCCAAGCCCTGTGCTAATGGCGACCACTTCAAAAATTTGTGATGTCACCATATGAGGTGTGTTCAAAAAATAAGGTGAGAACAATAAAACACTGACAGAGCTATTTATAAATACATAAGTAGTTATACTATTTTGTCCCCTTCAAAGTAATCACCCTCAGATATAATACACTTGTGCCAGCGCTTTTTGCCAATCCTCGAAGCACTTATATGCGNCCTTCAAAGTAATCACCCTCAGATATAATACACTTGTGCCAGCGCTTTTTGCCAATCCTCGAAGCACTTATATGCACATTTTGGTATGGCATTGAAGTCTCCCAGGTCTTTATCTCCTAAATCATGGCAAACCTCCGTCCTTTCATGGGTCTCTTCAGTTTTGGGAACAGGAACAAGTCGCAGGGGGCCAGGTCCGGTGAATACGGTGACTGAGGCATGATTACGGTGTTGTTAATACAGATTCTTTGATCCATTGTTTGCGATAGCNCCTTCAAAGTAATCACCCTCAGATATAATACACTTGTGCCAGCGCTTTTTGCCAATCCTCGAAGCACTTATATGCGCATTTTGGTATGGCATTGAAGTCTCCCAGGTCTTTATCTCCTAAATCATGACAAACCTCCGTCTTTTCATGGGTCTCTTCAGTTTTGGGAACAGGAACAAGTCGCAGGGGGCCAAACCCGGTGAATACGGTGACTGAGGCATGATTACGGTGTTGTTAATACAGATTCTTTGATCCATTGTTTGCGATAGCAAAAAAATCGCCAAGCACACCGAAACACATATAACCTTTATATCTGTCACAAACAAACTAACGATGCAAAATGGCTGATAATGTTANCCAAGCACACCGAAACACATATAACCTTTATATCTGTCACAAACAAACTAACGATGCAAAATGGCTGATAATGTTAACATATGTTGGGGACATGTGTACCAACATAACAATAAAAACAATTGATAATCAAATGTACGTAGCCATCAAAATTTGCAGTCACCTTATTTTTTGAACATACCTCGTACGTTTACACTAAGGTATGCCGATAATTGAATTACATTATGACCAATAGTTCAATATTTGCAAAAGAACATCAGAGACTGAGAGAAAGTGAAACATCCTATACTAATGTGACCCCAGAAATAAATGGACTGAGATGAGGCAATGAAACAATCCACAGAGAAATGTCAGCAGACCTTGGAACGCCTTGCTATGCCCCATTTTGTTGGATGTTGTGACAACCAACTCGGCTCATGACCAATTTGTGGGCTCATGACCAAGTGGCAATGGAAGGCAGGCTGCAAGGGAATTGGAACCCAGATTTGTGGTGGATGCTACGTGCAACTGTGAGGTGCCTGGGGTGGAGCTCTCCAGGGCCATGAGTTAACTGAAGAGTCTGCTATGTACTAAACCACTATCACTTACACGGCTATCATTGGTGTGGGAAGATCAGCATCTTCAATTAAGGTCACCCTATCAGCCCAAGGTCACAAGAGCCCTGTATTCAGGACAATTAGGACTTCAGCAAATGGGATGTACTATCCTGCCTCATTCCCAACCCTGAACCTGTACCCAATACAAGCTACTGACAAAAAATGAGATACTGCTAGGAACAGCATTAGTGGGCCCATATAAAGACTTAACAGCAGCAAACAACTTTAGAGGAAGGTGTTAATTCTACCAAAAGGTGGACACAAATGATCAGAAATCATGTGTGAACTTTTACACCCTTGCAGAGAGGTANGGTGTTAATTCTACCAAAAGGTGGACACAAATGATCAGAAATCATGTGTGAACTTTTACACCCTTGCAGAGAGGTACAAGAAAGGGTATAAAGAATGCTATCTAGTAGCCTGCGGTGAGAACACCAAATTTTCATACTGAAAAATAATCACACAATAGGGGAAGCTCCACATTGCTAGAAAAACTATGGAACTATAGTTGTACTTAGACCTCTTGCAAAACAGCATTCACTTCCACAACTGACACTACANGCTAGAAAAACTATGGAACTATAGTTGTACTTAGACCTCTTGCAAAACAGCATTCACTTCCACAACTGACACTACAGATAAGTTTACAATCAAAATATTTCATTTTAAGTCCATGATAATGTTTTTTGAAATTTTATAACAATGTTGTGGATGAATTAAACTCAGAAATCGGTTGGACTTTCTCCAGTGCTAAAACTGTTTATGGAAATAAATTGAAGAAAGAAAGAAAGAAAGAAAGAAAGAAAAAAAAACGTGGGAATTATTTTATCTTTGGTAATTTTCTCATAACTATCTTTGGCAATGGAGTAAAGTCCAGCAAATATCTGAGTTTAATTAATATAATTGTCCACTATTGTTATACACTTCTTCAATGCTGTTATATCTCAATACTACTTCAAACACTTGCTTGGTAATATATTACGTTGCAATGATGTTTCACAACTTGTAAAAACATTTTACGTATTGCTGTTAAAATGACAACTATTATACCAAAATAAAATTATTAAATCATTCTTAATTTCATCACAGTTTACCTTCATTCCCTGAAGATGTCTCTGGCTAAATCTCAACGCTGTATTGATTTCATCAAGGCGCTGCTCTGTACGCTCCAACTGCGAGCGCTGACGTGCCAGTTCCTGAAATATCACAGTAAAGTGATACAAACTTGTAAGAATACAGGTTCTCAATTTACAGTATTTAGCCATCTTGAATGTAAAACAAAATTTATTTTCAGATAAAGGTAAAATGTTAGCATTAAATAGCACTTGAATAAATTTATGTTTAGACAATAATAATACCGGTAAACATAACAGAAAAATTACTACTACAAAGTTACTTAGAATGTAGCAAAAATTTGAAATTACTGAGCAGAACTTGTGCCACTATGACTAGTTCAAAAATGCTGCATTTAACAGTATTACGTAATTTTCTTAATTGGTGTAAAAAGTGACATTTTCTACTTGTGAAGATGCTTTTTCCACTATAAAATAAGCATTTTTCATTGAAACTGGGACTTGATTGACTGTTTCCTTTAAACACCTGTAATTCACCCAAAAAATTTTAGTCGAAGCTTGGTCGAGTTGAATTATTGTGTAAATATGTGGATTAATTAGACATTGAAAACATACAATTATCACAATTAAATTAGCAATATTTTGGCTAGTTTGTGAAGAAAAAAAATTACATAAATGTAACTAGGTGTGCAGATGTTCTCCAATTATTTCCTAAAGAGCAACTTTGAGTTTATGTCACATTCCAAGCAACTATATGGTATTGGCTTAAAATATAACTTCTTAACTACTTTAAAATATTCATCCCCCTCTCCCAATTTCCTTATCTTCGGTCACCCTCCCAATACAATTTTGTGGAATCAAGGACAAATTTGTAATAGTGATTTGGTTAAATAATTAAGCAACATGTGTACACCATACACACACCAATTCCATGCATTTATTCATAAAGTGTCCAAACACTAAATTACAAATAGTATTTTGTTTCTAACTGTATGTTAAGGGCTCAGTCCATATAATTTTTATAACACCTCAAAATTAAAAACAATTCAAGGACACATATTAATTATATAATAATCTACCTACACGTATCGGGGTCATTCCATGTGGAATCATCAAGAGGCTGAAGCTGCACTATTTTGGATTTTGATAAAATTTTTTTCCTATGTTACCCCATCCTCAGGTAAAAGAAAAACAATTTAGATTTTTACCTACAACAAGTGGATGTTGGCTGCCATTCTTCATACACACTGCAAGCACGTTTCGCGGATTTCAGAGGTTTACACAACTCGCCGTAACGTTTTTAATAAGTCGCCTATTGTGGAGTTGTTAGAGTCATTTAAAAGCTTACATAAGATACTATTACATTGTATATTTATATTATAAAATCAATTTTGTATTTTTAAGATGGCGGGTATTGTTTTCAGCATTCAGATGTCTATTTTACCCCACTTTACCAAACTTGCATTTAGAGATCTGATGTTTTGCATTCTTAGTGTCTCCATTGTAGAACAGTGTGCAACATCAAAGTTATTTATGTTAAAGACATCCTTCCTAGAATAAAAATAGTCTCCAACTTAAGAAAAAAATAAAAATCTAAGGCAAAATCCATGAGGAGATGTTTGAAGTCATGTTGTTGCGCATCCTGCCTGGAGTTTGTCCTTCATTGCCTGTCCTGGTAGCATGTTTTGTATTCAATTAAAGTGACAATTGAGTGTTCTGTTGGATGTTTTGTTAAGGATGAGTATCAAAGTTGTTTACTCTAGATCACAGTTAATTATTGAACGTGACATAAATGATGAAATAAAAACATTAATTACACTTAGAACAGGTGTGGATGAAGATGTCACTATCTGTACATACCATTACAAGAAATATGTTGACAAGTTCTTTCATTTGTATGGTTTGTAACTGAAGGGGCAACAACTAGGTTAAAATGTGTACACAGATTTTTTGTAATTTTTTTCCAAATTAAGATTTTTTTATTACAAAAGTTTTTAAGTGATTTTTTGTGATTAAAAAAATTTTTTTTTTGTTATTTTCAAAGATTTTCAGCAAATTTTAAAGATTTCCTTGTGGTTTTCAGTGATTTTATAAGATTTCCGGTGATTTTTGAAGATCTATAATGATTTTCAAAGATTTTTTTCTCACTAAATTAATATCACGTATAGCAATACTGTAATACTGTTCTCATATCTGCAAATATGAATTTATAATTTTCAACAAGAAAATTAATTAAAAGATATATATAATGCAATATCATTGTCATGTTAGGTTAAGCAAAGAGCATGGTGGAGGTAGGTAGGGCTTAGTGTCTCGTCGACGGCAAGGTCAGTAAAGCTTAGGGAAGCTCGAATGTGAAGGAATTGGACGTGTACACAGAAAAAAGTCTAATGTTGTGACAACAGTAATTTTTTGTAATCTGTGAACTGTCAGTAACTAATGTTGCTGCAAAACAATTTTGTGTTGAATTGATGTTAATATTTGAGTTAAAAATTTTCATGTATTTTCTTTGCTTTAAAAAACATTCCGAAGTAAAAAAAATTATGTACAGTTATTTTGTCAAAAAAAGAAATATTACCAACAAAAATACCACTAGGAGGGGAAGCATACCCACACCTTGAATATTTGACGTCCTTCCAACTGCTCTCGCTTAACAAGTATGATTGTGTTTCATATTGCATATATTCAGAACAACATACCTACAAACTGCAGTTCTCTTTTGTTACATGGAGTTACTTTATCCTCTATAAATATATGCACAATTGGCAAATGTAAACTGTTTTGCAAGGCTTAAGGGCTGGTTTATATTACATTTAGCTCTAATATTACAGTTTAAAATTTAAATACAGTGGTGGCTGTTCACTACTATCCGCCTTTTACAACGCCAAGTCAGTGTAAATTTGTTGGATGGACATTTCTTTAATGTCACAGTAGCACAAAAAATTTTGTTCCTGTTATTTTTTAGCATAATACAATTTTGGTTGTAGCAAAATTGCTTAAAAGCTTAATTATAATTAACACTTCTACAGTATATTTGCATTATAGTAAAATAAGACTTTGTAAATGGTTAACATTGTCAAATTTTTCAAATCATTAATTTTATTACAACATAAATGTTTAAAGAAATGCCTCAATAGTAATTTTTTTGTTGCAAGACAATTAGACTTTTTTCGTGTAGCAGGAAAACATCCCAGAATTTGGCTAGAGTGATTTAGGGAAACCAATAAAACCAGGAAATAAAGCCCTCCGCCATTCCGGGATTCTAGCCCAAGTCCCCCAGAATGTGAATTCTAAGGTTTACCTATGTGCCAGCTTGTTTGGTGCGTGTGTGAAGTGCTCAGTATAGTTAAATTTTATTCTTGTTGAAACAATATGCTTCCTAACCTTTAAGCAATGAGTAAAGCAGCACAGCAAATGTCCCTCTCTCCAAAACCAATGACATACTTTCTAAGATACTGTTACAGTCTAGTATCTAAATAAGTTAAAAGAATCAAGTATTCCTTTGTGTAGTAACAAGTGCCCAATAATCAAATGAAACGAGGTTATGTGACCCTATGCGCAATTTCAAACCAAATACAAAAAAAAAATTATATATGACAGCCTTTCATTTTTGCAAAACAAGTTAACAGTGCTGATTTCATGTTAGGTAGTGTTATGAAAGTGTTATGTGCAATAAAGTGAATACATAAAGCGTAAATATTTTTATTTAACATTTTTATAAAGTTACTATGAATATTATTTTTTGAGCAAATTATGGTAGCTGCAAAATATCATGCACGTAATTGCTCCAGCAACTCATTAAAAGCTATAGAAAATAATATGATTAGTTTTTCAGGAAACAGTAATATTGAGATACCACTTTACTATTTTGACATTTATACTTGTCTTAAAAGTGTAAGGGTTCAATATAAAATTAAACATTTTAATATTTACCATTTTTTAATAGGGCACATGCATGTCAGCACTACGAATTGGACAAGTTATACAATAAATAAATTACTTGATATAAAAGGAAAATGTTTTGTCTGTCTACGCCAAGAATAATTTTTACACATGCCAACAAATAAAGTCATGTTAATCCAGCCCAAAGAATATATTGAGATAAGACAAGTTACAGGACATAACTAAGTAGCGTAGAGAGAGTTCGGACAGCTGTTAACAACATCAGGGACTTGAGCACCGATGAGGGTGAAGCGATGCGAGTGTGGAGCAGCACCGGAATGTAAGGGCGAGGGAAACTGGAGATCCCTGGGAAAATACGCAGACCAGTGACATTGTTCGGCACAATTCCCAAGTAGGAAAATCCTGGAGTGACCTGGCTGGGAATTGAACCCGGTTCGCCTATGTAGGAAGCAATACATCTGTTGCAGCACCACTGTCCCAACATTAAAGATTAATCGTGAAAGATGCAATCTGTTAATTAATTTAATTCACTCAATAATGACTTCAGCAGCCTAATTTTAGTTTAAATTGGTGTAATTGTAACAAAAACATGGCTTTGTTCACTTGTGACTGCTGAAAATGATTTATGTCAGGACTAAGAGCTAACTGTTAAATATTATTTAAGTTTAATGTTTAAGATTTTATTTTCCAGCATGGCAGACAAGAGGTNGACTAAGAGCTAACTGTTAAATATTATTTAAGTTTAATGTTTAAGATTTTATTTTCCAGCATGGCAGACAAGAGGTTTTCAATTTGTGTACATATTTACTGTGAATAATAAACTGTTCCAGCATTCCAAGTTGGGTTCAAATAGGTTAGTAGTTATTAAGATGTACTGAAAAAGGTATTTTTTTGTTCCCAATTCAAACAATATTTTTAAAAATGGTCTGACTTTTTATTTCACATATTTTATTTTTAGTGTAGCCACTGCCAGTATACCAAATTTTGTTTAAATACTGTCTAAAGGGTCGACAGTTTTGGCATTTAACATAAAATATTCATAAAATTGCCATTTGAATGTGTGTAATTTTCTCTAATTGTGTGCTATCATGTTAGGTGACCTATCACGGGAAGTATTTATTATATGTCAAAGTTGGCGGGAATCGGTTGAGCATCCGGAGATATGATGTGGTTTATTGTTTCAGGCAGCACCATCTTACAAAATAGTTTAATAAAGATATGATGTAGCATAATTAATGTTAGCTTTAGGTATGATCAGCATACCAATTTTGGTTTAAATAGTTGGTTTGGCAAATGTGGTACACTTGTCATAAATATTTATAAACAAGCTATTTTGAAGGTGCCTGAGACAATTAAATCCTGTAATTTTAAGTAGCCTGGCATCACTACTTATATGGTAAATTTGCCAGTAACCGTTTGAGTTATTCTATAAATATTATGTAAAAGCATTATTTTTCAAGTTGCTATGTCCTAAAGTGGGAGACCATTGGGGAATCAAGTTAAATTCCATCCTGACATTGTGAATGTTGAACATACAATATTTAGTTCAAATCGGCGGAACAGTTCGTAAGAAATATCATAGCACCAATAATTAATAGCTGCAATTTTGAAAAACAATTTATGCGGTATGGAATTAACTACAAAAGTAAGCTATCCTTACTGCGTTTTATCAGTAGATCGAGTCAGGTATAATTCAGTAGTTCCGAAAGTTTCAAGTAAGTATGGGCGCGCACACACACACACACACANGTAGATCGAGTCAGGTATAATTCAGTAGTTCCGAAAGTTTCAAGTAAGTATGAGCGCGCACACACACACACACACACCTCACAAACACATTCTTAGTCAAGACGCATACACAGGCTGGAAGGTTATCATGTAAGCGNCACACACACACACACACCTCACAAACACATTCTTAGTCAAGACGCATACACAGGCTGGAAGGTTATCATGTAAGCGTATCTTTCGCCTACCTCCAAAGCGTAGTTGGCTACACACAGACTTAGGGCGCAAGGAATTTTGTTTGAATCTTGGGTAAGGTACCAATGTCTCTGTGTTTGCCTTGAATTTTAAATGAATTATTAACACTTCCTGGATTGCATGTTACATTGTTTGAAGTTGAAATCACATTCTGGCTGTACGTTTCTCAAGGCCATTTGACCCAAAGTAATAATAATAAAAGACTATCTTTCCTGGGAAAGGCAGGCTAAAAAATGGAAGGGAACAAATGCAGCTTCTGCAACTGCTATAGTTTTGCAACAAATTCTCGAACAGGAACTTTTGTGTAGTATAAAAAAATTGTGATTAGTCTGCGGACTCTATTCAAAGGTTGCATTAATGTATTTTTTGTAATACTTATTAGGTGATTATCNAAATTGTGATTAGTCTGCGGACTCTATTCAAAGGTTGCATTAATGTATTTTTTGTAATACTTATTAGGTGATTATCTTTATATTTCTGAGTCACACAATAATTTTTATTAATGTTTATAATTTTGCGAAATCCTATCTAAATAGTTTTGCTAGTTTAATATAATTTAATTAGGTTTTGCAAAATTTTAAGTTTTTTCAAATGNAAATTGTGATTAGTCTGCGGACTCTATTCAAAGGTTGCATTAATGTATTTTTTGTAATACTTATTAGGTGATTATATTTATATTTCTGAGTCACACAATAATTTTTATTAATGTTTATAATTTTGTGAAATCCTATCTAAATAGTTTTGCTAGTTTAATATAATTTAATTAGGTTTTGCAAAATTTTAAGTTTTTTCAAATGNGAAATCCTATCTAAATAGTTTTGCTAGTTTAATATAATTTAATTAGGTTTTGCAAAATTTTAAGTTTTTTCAAATGTTAATTCTTTGTTAATAATTTAAACCAATGTTTTTAAGAATTATGGCTAGTTTTAGGTTTTTTCAGTTTCCAGTTTATGTGTACAATTTTTTTTAATTTCTAATGATTTTCCAATGCTTCCAGGGATATTCAGAGATTTTTTTGTGATTTACCAAGATTTTCTGAGATTTTATGCGAATCACAGGAATTTTCTGAGATTTTCTAGCGATTCACAGGAATTTTCTTGTGATTCACAGAGATTTTCTGGGATTGTAAGCGATTTTCCAAGATTTTCTGCAATTTTTAGGGATTCTTTATGATTATTGAATGATTTTTTTACATTGTGCACACAAATTCCCTTAGTTTGTTACCCATCGGTTGTAACCCATTTGTCATGTACAAGAAACCTATTTTGAAGTCCTTCAGGGAAATCACTATGCAGCTGTCTCCTAAACATGAACATCTGAAACTTATACCAGGTAAGACTGTATGCGTACATTGTTTTCAAAAGTTGAATAAATAGGTAGAATTAGAGTTTGACGGAGAAGAACACAACAATGATGGTAATTTTGAGCCAGAATGCATTGCTCTAGAATTGGTTAACCATGCATGTGCTGATCTGGATGAATCTCTTATTTGTTTGCAAAGATTTCCTCAGTGTAAAAGAAGACCAAGAATGGAGCAAAAGATTGATAACCTATCATGTAAAATTTTCCAATGATTCTAATAACCATGAAGAAATTACTCCAAATTACAACTTAGGTTACCTTGAATTAATAGAAGAGTTAAAGAAGAAATTTGCTAATGCTAACACATTTGATGAGAATTACAAAATTTAAGTTTGATGCCAAAATTTTGGAGTATTTATAGAACCAAAGCTGAGTTTAAGTGCAGTGAATATTTAGTAAGAAATGCAAGAACTTTAAAGGCAAAACATTGTGTGCTACCAAATCGCTTAAGTAGTGAAACCTAAAAGTTGTAACAGATTTTTTACAAGCGTGGTTATGCAAGCAGAATCATGCCTGGTTTAAAGGACTGTGTAACAGTTGGATCTCCAAGAGGAGTGAGTAGAAAAGAACAAAAAATATCTAGTANATGCCTGGTTTAAAGGACTGTGTAACAGTTGGATCTCCAAGAGGAGTGAGTAGAAAAGAACAAAAAATATCTAGTACTCTTTCATTTAAATGAAGTTTACTTGAAATTCAAAGAAACACATCCATTTATATAGATACGGTTTTCAAAGTTNTACTCTTTCATTTAAATGAAGTTTACTTGAAATTCAAAGAAACACATCCATTTATATAGATACGGTTTTCAAAGTTTGCTTCATTAAGGCCTAAGTGCTGTGCGCTAGCTGGTGCCAGTGGCACACATTCTCATACCTGCCAAATTTAGGAAATCATAATTAGAAAGATTTTGTAAACATAATAAAATTATTAAATTTTTGAATAAAAATTACACTAAATATTGCAGGCTTACCATACATACTACAGCTTAACATGAAAAAAGCTCATTACACTTTACTACACTAATAACATAACTAAAAAACATAATATTTTATTACCTTTCCACTTTCAGTGGAATGTGAGACGAAGCATAATAGCACAGCAATTTTAAAGATGTAACTGGCGCCCATAGGTTTCTCTAAGACATCGGCATTGCGTTGTTAGCTTAAATGGTTAAATCAGCACTAAAATAATTAACTAAAACTATCCTCCTACTTAAATGAGAGCACTACGGAGTCAAACAACTATTATCTATTTTTTCTATGTTGTTATATTCTGCTGTTTATGTTGAAATGGAACACTGTGATTTTAAAGAAGTAGCTGTGGCTTTCTTTAGGAATTCGGCACTAAAATTTTGTTCGTAACATAAGCCTCATTCCCCGCATTTCAAAACCGAAATTGATTCTATAGTGTCATTGACATGGAGGATTTGAATTGGGTCCTTATTTTTTTTTCACCAAACTGAAAACATGATCACATTCTGCATTGCTGTGTGGAATGGACAGAATGGACAAAATTATTCTACATATTCTATTGTATTTTAAAATTTCATCAACACCACAAATCTTGGATAAATTGGCCCACTTAACATCATCACTATTTCCTGTAGCACTAAGGGCTGAAATGTCATCTATCTGAAGAGTTGAGAATTGTTTTTCAGTTTCGTCCATAGCTGCATCCCTAGTTTCACCTTCTTGTACAAGGTAACTCAAGGGAAACAAATCCACATAGTAGCGAATAGTAGAAAAGTTGGCATTGTCGAGAATATTCACTCTTGCCACAGCTGCATTTTTTATTGGGAATTTGTGAACAATGTAGTCACATGCTGTAACAAAATAGGTCCTGACAGATGCAAAGAAAACTACTTTTTCCTTTTCTTCAAGTGTTTTCACAATGTTTCATGCTTTACTTCCTATTACTGATTAGGTGCCGTCTTTCTGATCCTGAATAAAGTGATAGTTCACTTCAAATAATGAGCAACTTTTGACAGCTTTTGCTTTCACAAAATTTGATAGCAATGCTTTTAGAAAATCAAGCAACAGTTCTCTCAAAATATGAATATTTGGAGATGCTGACTGAGGAATTACATTCAGTTTTTCAAATGTTGGGAGGACACCTAGAAGAAAGTCACAAAATGCTTTATTTAGGTCAGAAGAAAGGAACATAAATAGTTTTTCTTCCCGATTTACAAAAGGACTTTTATTCTTCAGAATAGGAGCATCACTGTTTGTTGATGTCAAAGCAAATTTCCATTTGCTGGAATCAGTAGCAGAACACAAATTATTCCTTTTCTCATTTATGTTTTTCTGACATATCACATCAGAGGTTTGACAGGATGATGATTGTAGTTTGGGAATTATGTAAGAGGTGAGACTCGAAGATGAAGGTTTCTCATTTACAACATCTCCCTTAAAGAAACTAAGCAATGGTTCCCACTGTTCAAAAACCCTCAAAAAACTTCTTCCAAGAGAAAGCCGTCTTGAACAGACATGCTTTAGTATTTTCTTTGCTTCTGTATCATGGAGCTTTTAAAATTNAACAAACCTCTTCCAAGAGAAAGCCGTCTTGAACAGACATGCTTTAGTATTTTCTTTGCTTCTGTATCATGGAGCTTTCAAAATTTTTGTAACCTTTCTTTTCTCTTTGAACTTTTTTTCAAATAATAAAAAATGCCCACATGAAGGTCACCAATTTTACTGGCAAAGAAGATACAGACTTTTCTGCAAATAAATTCATCAGGTGACAAATGCAACCAATCACAATAAGCCCAGGGTGTCTCTCTTTCAACACTGCTGTAACACCATTTTTATGGTCAACCATTACAGCTGCATTATCTGCACAAAAAGTCACGCAGTATTCAATGGGAATGTTATTGCATTCAGCTGTGCAAGCACTAAATTACCTATATTCCGTCCTGTAGAAACTCCTTCCAAGGCAGGGGTAGAAAGAACAGAGTTCACAATTTTCTCCTGTGTATCATCATACAACGTCACTACAATGGGATACAACTTTGAATTGGTGTTANTCACGCAGTATTCAATGGGAATGTTATTGCATTCAAGCTGTGCAAGCACTAAATTACCTATATTCCGTCCTGTAGAAACTCCTTCCAAGGCAGGGGTAGAAGGAACAGAGTTCACAATTTTCTCCTGTGTATCATCATACAACGTCACTACAATGGGATACAACTTTGAATTGGTGTTATTGCTTCCATCAGTTGAAACAGAAAATGGTGCATTTTGCAAACATTGTACTACACTAGATTTTGCATCAGAAGCCATTTCCTTTACAATTGCTGAGATTTATGTTCTTTGCAATTTCTGAGTCAGGGAACATTTTTTTAGTAGCAAACCTGCATGATCTGCGGCAGTTAGAGGAATGTTGTACTCTACCAAAAAAGAAGTAAACAAGCATTCTGCTAGTGCAAGGGTGGCGAACCTTTATGTATCAGCGTGCCATTTTTTCTAAAGAAATGTTCAATGAGGCCATAGACGTGCCGTCAGATAATTTTAACTTAGTGATTATTAGAAAAATAATAATACTAAACACTATCTACTCAAAACTCTTTATTTACTACCAAAAATACATTTTGCAATGTCAAATAATAAATGTTTCAGTTGTACGCATAATTCAAATTACATTAGTGTGACTTCTGTTGTTGCAGATTAGATGACAAATAATTTATATTAGGGTTGTAAGATGTTACTTTTAGCAGAATGCATGCTGAACTGGAGTCATCTGTCAAACGGTTTCTAAGCGAGTCTTTAATGTTATTCATCTCTGAAAATAATGACTCGCAGGCATAGGTAGATGAAAATATGGTTAAAATAGCACGAGCCAGCTTCTTCAAACAGTTAAATGTGTCTGGAAACGAATTCCATGTTTCCAAAATTTTGATACTGGCATTTTTACTTATATTGCTTGACAATCTTTCTGTTTCAATTAATTCCAACTCTTTCCTTGCTTCAATAAATTTTTGAATCCATATTGAACTAGACTGGAAATCAATCAGCTGCATTTCAAATTCTTCAATTTCCAACCAATCGAATGGGGACAAATTCAGTTTATCAAATGAAGTCACATCAGGGTACATAATAAACTTTAGTGTTTCCGATAATTCTCTGAACTGAGAAAATCTCGCTGAGAATCCCTTGATTGAAGAATCAATTACAGAAATAAATTCTTCAGTTACTTCTCCACCTGGTTTCTCATGTATATCTAAATGGTTGAAATTTTTTTTCAAGTTTGGGAAATACTTGTAGTTTTTTGTAGTAATATCGTTCCTGAAAACATGTAGTTTAGCATCAAAAGCGCGAATGAGATCTATCATGACGATAATTGTTTTATTTGTGCCTTGAAGCTTTACGTTCAATTCATTGAAATGTTGGCATATGTCTGTAAAAAACATCAATTTTGAAAGCCACATAACATCCAACAACTCTGGGTATTGTTCAATTTTTCCCTCATTTTGCACAAACAGTCTGATTTCTTCCAAGCAGTCAACAAATCTTTGAAGTACGTTCCCGCGGCTCAGCCAGCGAACATTATTATACATCAGTAAGCCATTATATACCGAGTTGACTTCATTCAACAAAGCATCAAACTTTCGCTTATTTAAAGCGTGCGACGATATGAGGTTGACTATTTTTGTGACTACCGCCATTACCTTATCAAGAGATGTTAAACCACTCTTAGCACACAAGGCTTGTTGGTGAATTATGCAGTGGAATTCAAGAATCGAATGTCCTACGTCTGTTTGAAATAAACTTATGAAACCATTTTTTTTGCCCACCATACTTGGAGCACCATCAGTTGTGACTGAAACAATTTTTTTAAAATCAATTTCTTTCTCAGCAAGCGAATTTTTAACAGCCGTACAAATATCTGTGCCCTTTGTAGTTGTTAGCAACGATGTTATCGCAATTAATTCTTCCTTAATGATGTTTCCTACGCAATATCGAGCAAAAACAGCTAAACGTGCAGATTTAGTAATGTCAGTACTTTCGTCAATGCATAGCGATATAAAAGGAGCGGAGTTAATGTCAATTTTTTGTTGATCTGTTATATTTTCGGCCAGTTTTAAGATTCTTTCCTTTATTGTATTTCTAGATAGAGGAGTATCTTTAATGCGCTGAATTATCTTATCTTTATTATCGAAATCATCAAAAAGTGAGGGCGCGCATGCTAACCAGGCTTCCTTCAAAAACTCTCCATCTTGAAAAGGTTTACTATGCCGAGCAATGACATTTGCAGCCGAGTAACTTGCCGCGCTCGTATGACAATTTTTGCCAACATATTTAATCATAGACGTTGACTGTTTATTTCTGTCTTTCATTGCACTTGCAATTAATTCCTTTTGCACTGGTTCGCTTTTTTGACTAAGAGATTTGTGATTTGTTTCAAAATGCCGTTTTACAGACGATGTTCTACATACCACTGTACCAGAACATAAAACACACACCGCTTTGTCGCCTTTACTTATCATGCCATATTTTTCAGTCCACCAAGTTTGAAATTCTCTATTACACTTACTATCTTGCCCTTTTTGTTTTTTTGCTGAACTAGCCATGGTAAATAATAGTTAAAAATCAACTTTAAAATACAGTTGTGTCAACGAAATTGAACGAACGAAAACGTCAACAAACTATGCGTCATTAGCAATTGTAGTCCACGACGTAACTAAGGCAAGACAATAACAAACGAGCGCGCTTTCCGCCCGCCGCCCCGCGCACCGCACCCGTTCACTCCTTAGCGTAGGTCCGTAGGATCACTCGCGCGCGTTCGTTCCTAATATAATACTGATACCTCCCTATTTGCGCTATGGCGTATAAGTCTGTATCTGCTCTCTGCGTAGGGCGCCAGCAATGGATGCTAGTCCTCAGTGATAGGGCGTGTAAATATGTTGACACTACTGTTCGTAGTTCAAATTTACCAAATGAATTTGAACTTCCTTGAGAGTTCACGTATGTCGTTTTATTTTTCGCTTAACAAGGTTCTTCACACTTGCTGCATGTCTCTACTTAGCTTGTCTCGAGGCGCTGGTTCGTCTCTCGGCTGGGGCTGACTCCGCTCCGGTGTCGAACTCGGGGCTGCTTCGTCACCTCGTCGGGAGGCTGCGACAGTTCCTCGCAGATTGGTCTTGGCGTCGTGATGCCTTCTCTCGAACTCCACTCCTCCCGGCTCCACTCCTCTTTCCTCGACTCGCGTACGCCGACTCACTCCCTCCGCGTCTGTGGTAGAACTGACCTCTTCTCGTCTGCTCCTCCGCCGTTTTATTAGCCCGTTAGCCATATTAAAACGCCTCATCTCGCACGTGGCTGGGGGCTGAACGCCGCGCCCTTGGTCGTAAACACGTGTTCGGCGCTGCGGCTATCCGCACGTGGTCTCAGCGGCGCCGGCGATTTTGGCATTAAAGTTTTATGGCTTCGCCCACCACGTGCTCGAGTGGGATACCCGGCCCCAGTTGTATAGGGCTTAGCGTCCCCCTTTCCGCTGCGAGACACACGTGTTCCTTCCTTCCCGGAATTCTGGTGTTATTGTTCCAGCACGCTCGCCAAAGCTATTAGCTGGTTTTTGGCAGTAGCCAGCCTGCGAGAGAAATGCAGCTGTGGGCTGTGAAACCTTTTAACGTTTTCGACGCAGCTGCGAGAGGCTGTGCCTTCTCGTCGCGGCGGAATCCTGGCGTCATTCTTCTGGCACGCTCGCCGAACCCTTAGCTGGTTTATGGCGGCTGTTCGCGTTTCCTTGTCGTTGCGAGTTTCGACAGTGTGTGCCTGCTGACGGAAAAATATATCTAGGGGTGCAGAATGCATCAATACGTCATAGTGAACTTTGTTATTTTAAACTAAAATGCAAACCTTTTGATCCGTGGCGTGGCGTGCCCAAAATATTGTTTCGCGTGCCATCAATGGCACGCGTGCCATTGGTTCGCCATCCCTGTGCTAGTGTAACTTCCAAATTGGCATTTCCCAATTTTGCAAAGAACTTAGAAATCTTCTGATTTTCTTCCTGGCACTTTATGTTGGTGACATGCTTTGCGCTTTTAGCGTATACACTTATATCTGTTTTCCCACCACCATATGCAATGTTTACNGTACACTTATATCTGTTTTCCCACCACCATATGCAATGTTTACGTCGCATCGGCATATATTACAAAAGCCAAACCTATCGCTCTTGTCTGATTTTATAAAACGTACATGGAAACTCTACACTGTACGATTCCCGGAATGTCTTGTAGTAATACTGCTTTTTTCTACCCATCTTTAGTTTTAAACTTTGCAAAGTCGACAATANGATTCCCGGAATGTCTTGTAGTAATACTGCTTTTTTCTACCCATCTTTAGTTTTAAACTTTGCAAAGTCGACAATAAGTAACCTATCAAGACCTCACAAAAACATGGCCGGCAAGAGACATAATACACACCACATTGTAATCACAGTCCATACGTAGTTACATACAGCTTTTATCGCACACAATATTAAAATCATTTAGCATGTGTTTCAACTAGACTTCAAATTGAAACAGTTGACGGTAAAATCAATGTCCACACGTTTTCGTATTCACAAACAAATCCTGTAGCTATCAAAAACTCCACAGACAAAAAAATGCAACTCCAATAAACAATAGATATGCGAAAATTGATTGTCGCCCTCTCGTAATGTGATCTCTTGGATGCAGGCAAAATCAGTATCGATATACACTGAGGTGAAAAAATTAATGAGATTGCAATATGCAAATATACTGATGGCAGTAGTATCATGTACAAAATGTATAAATGGGCAGTGCATTGGTTGGGCTTTCATTTGTAGTCAAGTGATTCATGTGAAAAGGTTTCTAACATGATTATGGCCGCACAACGGGAATTAACAGACTTTAAACGCGGAATGGTAGTTGGAGTTAGACGCATGGGACATTCCATTTCAGAAATGGTTAGGGAATTCAAAATTCAGAGATCTACAGTGTCAAGAGTGTGCCGAGAATACCTAATTTCAGGAATAATCTCCCACCATGGACAATGTAGTGGCCGACCGCCTGCACTTAATGACCGAGACCAACGACGTGTGCGCAGAATGGTCAGTGTTAACAGACAAGCAACATGGCGTGAAACACTGCGTGAAATAATCGCAGGAATCAATGTGGGACATATGATGGACGTGTCCGTTAGGACAGTGCGGCGAACTTTGGCTGTACTGGACTATGCCAGCAGAAGACTGACTCGAGTACCTTTACTAACAGCACGACATCACCTGCAGCACCTCTCCTGGACTCGTGACCATATTGGTTGAACCCTAGACGACTGGAAAACCGTGGCTTGGTCAGATGAGTCCCGATTTCAGTTGGTAAGGGTGATGGTAGGGTTCGAGTGTAGGGCAGACCCCACAAATCCATGGACCCAAGTTGTCAACAAGGAACTGTGCAAGCTGGTGGTGGCTCCATAGTGGTGTGGGCTGTTTTTACATGGAATGGACTGGGTCCTCTGGTCCAACTGCACCGATCATTGACTGGAAAGGGTTATGTTCAGCTACTTGGAGACCACTTGCAGCCATTAATGACATAATGGACTTCATTTCCCCAAACAACGATGGAATTTTTATGGATGACAATACGCCATGTCACTGGGCCACAACTGTTGGACAGTTCCAGCAAATTATTTGGTTATTTGGAGACCAAGATCGCCCGACATTTATGGGACATAATTGAGATATCAGTTCGTGCACAAACTCTTGCACCAGCAACACTTTCGCAATTATGGAATTCTATAGAGGTAGCATGACTCAATATTTCTGCCGGNACTGCACCGATCATTGACTGGAAAGGGTTATGTTCAGCTACTTGGAGACCACTTGCAGCCATTAATGACATAATGAACTTCATTTCCCCAAACAACGATGGAATTTTTATGGATGACAATGCGCCATGTCACTGGGCCACAACTGTTGGACAGTTCCAGCAAATTATTTGGTTATTTGGAGACCAAGATCGCCCGACATTTATGGGACATAATTGAGATATCAGTTCGTACACAAACTCTTGCACCAGCAACACTTTCGCAATTATGGAATTCTATAGAGGTAGCATGACTCAATATTTCTGCCGGNCACAAACTCTTGCACCAGCAACACTTTCGCAATTATGGAATTCTATAGAGGTAGCATGACTCAATATTTCTGCCGGGGACTTCTAACAACTTGTTGAGTCCAAGCTGCTGCACTTTGCCGGGCAAAAGGAGGTCCGACACAATATTAGGAGGTATCCCATGACTTTTGTCGCCTCAGCGTATATTNGCACTTTGCCGGGCAAAAGGAGGTCCGACACAATATTAGGAGGTATCCCATGACTTTTGTCGCCTCAGCGTATATTGTCACAACACTACGATTTCTGTGTTTTAACGTAAAATAACGGGCATNGCGTATATTGTCACAACACTACGATTTCTGTGTTTTAACGTAAAATAACGGGCATTTTTTTTTTTTTTTGTGAATCAAGTATCTAAAAATCAGAAGAATGTACATATTTCCAGAAAACAATATATGGCAGGTATGCATTCCGTATGTGTGTACCTAAAGTACCAAAATTTGAAATTATTGTTGGCAACTGCAGTGAGTCAAATGTCATACAAAGATTAAATGAAAACGATTGTTTGTGATGATTCAAAAGAAAGTTGTATGCTTTCACATTGTCATAAATGTCCTCTGGAGTTGATGTACTGGATGGAATCATCTGCGAGGAAGACTGACTACTGAGTGAAATAAAGTACAAACAATGGTTTTCAAATGAACACTGTGAGCTTACCACCTTAGTGAAAAATATGGAAGAGGTTTTGGTTGATCTAACGGAAAAGTTGATAAACTTAAAAACCTGTCACTTTATTGTAAAACGTCAATCTGAATTTCTAAAATCAAAACAGAAAAAGTTACTTCTGCTGAGTGCATAATATCGAGATATTTCTCAGAAAACTCTACTTTCGTGATGCAAGATGAGGTACAAGCTTTTCATTAGGTTATCGCACAAGCCACGTTACACTGATTTGTTGTACGAGGCGTGTCTATAAAGTAAAAGTACTGTTAGGCTGTCGTGCTGTGGGATTTTTTTTTCCAACAGTTGGCAACACTGAGTGGTAGTGGGGGGTCTCCTGAACACAATGAGCACCGGCGACCCTCGTCAGTGGCAAAACTTGCCTCGTAGTGTCCGTTTCTGTGAAATATGTCAATCAGAAATCCCTCCAAGTGCGAGGTGCGCGCTGTCATAAGGTTCCTTCTTGCAGATTTTCTGAGCTCCATTGTGACTGGTGATGAAACATGGGTGGGTCATTACACCGTTGAGACAAAAAGACAGTCATCACAGTGGTGACACACTGGTTCCCCATCTGCCAAAAAATTCAAAACCTCAATTTTGGGCAAAAAAAATTTATGGCAACCGTGTTTTGGGACCAAAAAGGAATAATTTTGATAAATTTTTTGGCTCAGGGGGAGACTATTACTGCAGTACGATACTGTGAGACCCAACAAAAGCTCAAGAGATCAATTCAAAACAAATGGAGGGGAATGTTGACGAAGGGAGTTTGCTTGTTGCACGACAACGCCCGCCCGCACACGGCCAATGCCACCAAGGCGCTTTTGAACTCGTTTGGTTGGGACATTTTGAACCACCCTGCATACTCCCCTGACTTGGCACCATCTTTTCACCTTCCTGAAGACTCGCATGGGTGGAAAACANGGGTGGAAAAAAATTTCTAACCGATGAGGAGGTGAAACAAGTGGTCTTGAAGTGGACAAAGGAGATGGTGGGAGAGTTCTACGAGGAAAGCATCAAAAAGCTTGTGCCACGACTTACAACCTGCATAGAACGGGAAGGCGACTACATGGAAAAATAAGTAACATATATACCTACAATATCCTGTAATTTTGTTTAAATAAAATTTTTTTTTAACAATACAAAAAATTCAGTACTCTTACTTTCTGGATATACCTCATATATTACAAGGAAAGTGATTCCACAAAGTGTGAAACCTTCTGTGTTGTCAGTGTCTATTTGACACACAACACTGTAGCTGTTCACACCTTTCAGAAAGGTCTGCTTCAACATTTGAAAAGACAGATTTCCCAACTTAACAAAAGTGTATTATTTTAGCAACGGTTCAGCTGCTCAATACAAAAACAAAAAAAAAAAGTTAACCTGGCTAAGCACACAGATGATTTCGGCCTGTCTGCTGAATGGCATTTTTTTGCCACATCACATGGTAAAAATCAGTGTGATACTGCAGGAGGTACAGTTAAACGTCTTGTGACAAAGATTAGTTTACAAAGAACCACTGAAAACCACATTGTATAGCCACAAGAAATGTTCAAATTTTGTTCAAGCAAAATTTCTAAAGTAATATTTTTTTTGTGCCATCAGAAGATATTGTTTGTGAAGAGAAGTTACTGGAAAGAAGATTACAAGAAGCTGAAACCATTCCCAATACAAGACAGTATCATGGTTTTGTTCCAGTGATGGAGATAATCTTGCTGTCTACCAATACTCATCATCACATAACTATTTAACGGTACCCATCATCAAACCACAACAAGCTGTTTTGCCCGACCTGAATGATTGTGCTTTTTTATTTATAATGGTGACTGGTGGTTTGGAACTGTTGCAGACAAAGAAACTGTGGACGGAGAAGAAGAGTACAAGGTCATATTTTTTCATCCTAAAGGCCAAAGCACTAACTTCTAACTTATGAAGGAATTGGTATGGGCGAAACAAGAAAATATTTTAAGAAAGTTATCACTTGAGGTAGTAGCTTAAAATGGAATTAGTATAAGTGTACAAACAATAACTAAATTAGAGTGAAAATTGAATTGTGAATATACAAAAAGACTAAAATGTAGACATAGCAGTAAAATTTAATATACTGGTACCACAGCTAGAATGAACTACTTTTGCAGTGATTAGGTATTTGTTATGCATAAAGCTGTTTTTGATGTTTTGAGGTTACTTGCCAGCACAAAGAAAATTTATATTGCCACACTTTTCAACTAAAGCAAAGGTAATTCACATTTGCATTCTTTGACACACTTTAATTAATCACATTCAGATTGAAGTAATGCACAATAAATTAATTTTTTTTTTTTTAAGGTTTGTGTACTCAACAGGGGTGAAAATAAAAGAATGGGACAACTTGTGCCCTATCATAAAGAATATTTTTCATAAACAAACTCAAATTCTGATTTCGTCCCCTACAACGTTTTATGGCTTCGAAAACAGCAAATTTTCATTTTTTCCCAAGTTTGAGATTATTTTTCTAGGAAGGAAGCCTTCAACCCAGATAACTTTGATGTTGAACACTGTTCTACATGTAGACACTAAGCACACAAAAGATCAGTTCTCTAAATGCAACTTTGGTGAAGCAGGGTGGGGTATAAATTGGGGTAAAACGATAATCGGAATGCTAAAAGCAAATGGCCAACATTTTGAAAACACAAAATTTATTTTATAAAATAAATATATCGTGTAATAGTATCTTATGTGAGCTTTTAAATAACACTAAAAATTCCACAACAGGCGACTTATCAAAAATGTTGCGGCTAGTTGCGTAAACCTCCAAAATCTGTGAAATTTGCCTGCAATGTGTATGAATGCNAGATCAGTTCTCTAAATGCAACTTTGGTGAAGCAGGGTGGGGTATAAATTGGGGTAAAACGATAATCGGAATGCTGAAAGCAAATGGCCAACATTTTGAAAAAACAAAATTTATTTTATAAAATAAATATATCGTGTAATAGTATCTTATGTGAGCTTTAAATAACACTAAAAATTCCACAACAGGTGACTTATCAAAAATGTTGCGGCTAGTTGCGTAAACCTCCAAAATCTCTGAAATTTGCCTGCAATGTGTATGAATGCNGACTTATCAAAAATGTTGCGGCTAGTTGCGTAAACCTCCAAAATCTGTGAAATTTGCCTGCAATGTGTATGAATGCCATCATCCACTTGTGGTAGGCAAAAATAGAAATTAATGTTTTTCTTTCACATTGAGGATAGGGTAACAAAGAAACAAATTTTTATCAAAATCAAAAAAAGTGCTGCTTCCATTTTGTTTTTTTTAATTATTATGATATATGGAATAACCTATGCATCATTATTCAAAATATTCATGCTGTGGAAATTTTTCAGCAGTGTTAAGTACCCACAGTGATATCAAAAAATCTCGCTGAGAAGGACTGGTATCATGTTGTGATATGCAGGGCACCACTGCAAGATATTTAGCACCCATGATGAGGTAAGGACACTGTGATATGATGGAATACAAGAATAGCGGGAAAATAGTATACCAAGAGAAAACCCTCCAGCAAACAAAAACGTCCACCACATTTCAAAATTTAAAACTCCAAGCTGATCTCGCCAAGGATGAAACCTGATTTGCAGAGGTAGGAGGAGGCATTGATCTGATTACTACTACACTAAGGCACTTTCAAAGACAACAGTATATGGTTACTCTGTCTCGTATAACTTGGCAAGATCTTGGCGGTCAGTGAGTGGCAACTTGCAGTATAAAACAAACATGCCATTTACAAAATCCTGTATCAGCTGATTCATACACGAACAAAAATTAATATTACGTTGACTATCCTGAATGCATTGCAGATGCACATCAGACAAGCAGAAAATAAGCGGACAAGAAGAGTTCCTAGATTAATTAACACATTTTATTTTACGGCCACAAGGGCATGGATTTATAGTCGCTATTACAATTTTTGTTTTAATAAAACAAGTGCATATGGTTTGGCAGTAGCATGTGCACAATGTTAAACACTGTAAAAAACATACAAAATGAGGTGTGTACATTGTAAAACTCATATCATTAATTTGTAAAAGCTGACTATTTATGATTTTGAAAGTTGTAGGACCGAGTGTTTCTTCGTATTGTAAANCTATTTATGATTTTGAAAGTTGTAGGACCGAGTGTTTCTTCGTATTGTAAAGTAGTTAGAAATTCATCAATCCCGAGTAGTTCACTAGTTCCAATAATAGAGTTAATAAGGTATGTTCAGAGTCTATTTTCTTACGCGTCAGTGCATTGTAGAATGGGCTTTAGTGCAGTGTGTCATAAAATGGATACGTATAGAGTGATAAACTAGTAAGCATGATATAAAATTAAGTGGTATAGAATAAATACCTTGAGTGGAAATAGGGAGTGAATTATAGGATGAAATAGTATCTATCCTGTACCAAGTAAATATAAAAATGTGTGGTGCATTATGGTGTGATGTTCAACATCTAATAAAATGGGACGTGCATATGATGCGTTCAACGTCTAATAACGAGGATAACAGTGGCATTACATGTTGGCAGAAAATGGATGTGTTTGGTAAAGGTAAGTATGGAGATATTTAAATACAAATGTGTGTATCGGGTGCAATAAACAGTGTTGTAGGTAGGTATTGTTACCTCAGGTTTCTGTGGTGGTAACCAGCCTTTACCATTTTAAATTAATAATTAGATAGCAGTGGATGGTATCGTATAATATTCTGAAGGGTGTAATAAATGTTGTTGCTAGGTAATGTTAGGTTAGTGTTCTGTAGTTGCAACGAGTCGTGGCAGTTTCTCTTCAATAATCTGATTGCAATGGATGGTTTTGTTAAATGGTTTGCAGAGTGTAATAGGTAATTACCAAGTTAAGGGGCTTTACTGTAAAAAAAAAACCCAAAAAAGTAGTATATTTTCACTCTACTAATCACGTAGAACATGAATATACTAGGGGCATAGCTTTAAAATAAGTACAACATATTAAAAAAAATTTAACAAAATTGCAAAATGAGCAGTATAGTCAGTTTGTTTACGTTTCTGAAAGAAACGTCTTAGACCAACAAAAGTTACATTAATGGGTTCTGCACAGCTTACCTTGTTCATATTCAAGAGGACGTAATGTTAAAATAAGTAACACATATTTTAAAATTTTTCGAAATATGCTTGTTTACGTCTATTAACGTCTGAGGAATTATACCAGCCCCCTACCTAGGTGAGTCAATTTACCTTATTTTGGTGTGTTTTATTACAGTTTCTTTAAATCACTACAATCCTACATTCATAGTTAAGTGTAAAACCCAAACATCCTAGGTTAGTGTAAAACACTACTATCCTAGGTTAGTGAAAAACCCAACAATCCTAGGTTAGTTTAAAAATGTAAAATAGTGATTTGCCAATTGTGGGGTTAGGTTCTGCTAGGTTAGGTGGGCACATATAACTAAATTAGTCTGACGTTAATGCCCCTAGTATATTCGTGTTCTACGTGATTAATAGAGTGGAAATATATAAAAATTTTGAATTTTTTTTTGTGTTTTTCAGAAAAGCCCCATAACTTAATAATTACCATGTAATAAACTGTGTTGTAGGTAGGTAATATTGGGTTAGGTATCTGTAGTGTCAACAAGTGTTTGTCAGTTGCAAATAACAATCAGTTTGCAACAGATGATTGTGTATAATATTTCAAAAGGGTGAGATAGATGTAGCTCAGTAATGTTGGGTACCTTCAGTGGAAACAAGTGTTTGCTATTTTTAATGGACTCTGATTGCAGAGGATGGTATCGTAAAATACTTTGATGGGTGTAATAGACTGTGCTGTAGGAAGATTGTGTTAGGTTAGGTATCTGTAGTGTAAACAAGTGTTTGCAGTCATGGTATAAGGTAGTATATTTGGGTGGGTGGGCTCAAGTGTACTTCCCGATACTATATATGGTATCACATAGTACACTTGGACAGATGGGCTCAAGTGTACTAGTTGATACCAACGTTTATAAATGTTGAAAGTGTACCCAACCGAAAACCCCCACATTCCCATGAATGCTCCATTAGATTGTATGAGGAAGGGGATGGAGCAATAGGAAAATACATCTGACATCAGTGCCATATTGGTGATGTCATAACCTGTGTGTAAACACATGGTATCTGGTTGTACACGAATCCCCAAATTTTTAGGTAAGTTATTGAACATCTTTAGGCGAGAAATATGCATCCTTATGACCCAGTTTTAGCCTATTAAGTAGCAAGTGTACGTCATTTCTGTTATGTTGCATGTGTGCACATCTACGTTTTTATCAAAACAATCCATGTGTTTTTTTTTAACAAATTTGTAATGTGTATTTTAAGAACCATTAAATAACAGAATTACAATGGACATCGTCAAAAAATGTTTTATATCTATGCAAAAGAAAACAATTACATAATTGTACAGTTCCTAAAATTCATAAGATACATTACATTAAAATATATTAACTTGAATAATAAAATTCTGACAAATGATAAAAAGGATGTTTAAGAAGCCAGTTACTAATTTTTTTATCAATGAGCAGGTATATTAAGAAGAGAAAGTTAGAATGTTATGTTTTACCAAGTGAGGGCGACACAAATCCGGTGTTTTTTGCTCCTACTATAATTCTGATAGCCCTCTTTTGAATTCTAAAAATTTGCATATGATGTGAAGATTGTGGCAAATACTAAATGACANTATAATTCTGATAGCCCTCTTTTGAATTCTAAAAATTTGCATATGATGTGAAGATTGTGGCAAATACTAAATGACATAACTGCATGGAAATAGGCACAATAGATTTGTTTAATAGAAGCTGTAGTCTAAGTGGGCTAGATTACGTAATGTAAAACAGGCTGAATTAAGGCTCCCGCTTACCTGGTGCTTGAAATACACGTTTTTTCACGGAACTATTACACGTGCGCCCAATGTGCTATTCTGTGAAAGGAATAAACACACTTCAGATGAGGGCTGTTAGTACTTTCAAAATGTCACTCACGTTAGGAACCACTTTTCAGAGTACTACAAAATGGCTTTTCCAAAATGCTGTTGCTCAAAATATACCCATCATATACATCCAAAACTACTCAAGGGCTCTGCACTGAACCTTCTTACAGAATTTCCACCAATAAAATAATAGGGTCACCGCTGAAAGTCCCAAAGGTAATGGTAGTGCGATGAACAGTGCATGCCAGTTCAGAGCCTTGAGCTCAGTAGCGATGGAGCACTTTACGAGCGTGGCAGTATCGCCCCTACCGCTCCCGCGCTTCTCGGCCTCCAACGCAGAAAAAAGCTCTAGGTAGGCATGAGCCTTAAGATTCGGCACAATGCTATCAGTGTGTGTGATACAATTTAACCATCTGTCCAGTTGTAGTCCTAAGAATTTTCTTTTAGGGCATTCGTTAATAAAGGTGTCACCATACTGAACCTGGAATTTGAAGTCCTGAGAACGTAGTGCCAATATCGTGTTTTCCGCATTAAGTTTGTATTCAGCATGATTAGTAATTATCCAGTGTAGTGGCTTTTCTGAAGGAAACGTCCTAGACCAACAAAAGTAGCATTAATGGGTTCTGCACAGCTTACCTTGTTCATATTCAGGAGGGCGTAATGTTAAAATAAATAGAACGTATTAAATAAAAGTTAAAAGTACGAGCAGCCCGCCGCTTTGTTTGCGTAGGACGCCATGATTTTTGGCATTGTGCTGTCACCTTATTGGCTGTGAGTCTTTGACATCATCGACAAGGTCTGAAGATGTCATCGTCAAGGTCTGAAGATGTCATCGTCACAGTCTTTAGAGATCATTGAATTTCAGTTGCAGTTCAGATGAGAGAGTGCGGTTGTGTTGTTGGGGGCGCGAGTTGTTAAGTCCGATTGGTTTGTGATTTAAGAATAGAGGGTGCAAGAACGAGTGCTTCTGTGCGTAATAGTCGCCTATGTGGCGGGTGCTACTTGGATGTTTTAGTAAATTGTGGTGTTTCGTGGATAGAGGTCAGATGCACGACATTTGAATGGGTCGTGGACAGTGGAATTTTACCTGCCGCCTACCAGGCGAGTTAATTCATTTTCTTTCAGTGTGTTTTTACGGTTCCTTTAAATCCCTAAAATCCTACAATAGACTAAATTCGTAGGTTAAATTAACACCCAACAATCTTAGGTTAGTTAAAAAATGTAAAATAGTGATTCACCCATTGTCGAATTAGGTTCAGTTAGGTTAGGTAGGCACATATTACGAAATTAGTCGGACGTTAATGTCCCTAGTATATTCGTGGGTAATTATCTAGTTTAGGGGCTTTTCTGAAAAACACAATAAAAATTTAGAATTATGATATATTTCTACTCTACTAATGATGCAGAACACGAATATACTAGGGGCATCGCTTTAAAATAAGTGCAACATATTTTAAAAAATTGAACAAGTTTGTGAGATGACTGTTTCTGACAGTTTGTTTACGTTTATGAACGAAACGTTTTATGCCAACAAAAGTTGTTTTAATGAATTCAGCATAGCTTACCTAGTTGATATTGAAGCGGCCGTAGTGTTAAAATAAGTAGAACATATTAAAAAAAACTTGCGAAATATGTTTGTTTGTGTCTATTAACGTCAGAGGAATTATACCAGCCCCCTACCTAGGTGAGTCAATTTACATTCTTTTGGTGTGTTTTACGGTTCCTTTAAATCCCTGCAATCCTACATTCGTATTTTAGTGTAAAACCCAAACATCCTAGGTTAGTGTAAAACCCAAACATCCTAGGTTAGTATAAAACCCAAACATCCTAGGTTAGTGTAAAACCCTACTATCCTAGGTTAGTTTAAAACCCTAACATCATAGGTTAGTGTAAAACCCAACAATCCTAGGTTAGTTTAAAAATGTAAAATAGTGATTCGCCCATCGTGGGGTTAGGTTTTGTTAGGTTAGGTGGGCACATATTACGAAATTAGTCGGACGTTAATGCCCCTAGTATATTCGTGTTCTGCATCATTAGTAGAGTAGAAATATATCATAATTTTAAATTTTTATTGTGTTTTTCAGAAAAGCCCCTAAACTAGATAATTACCTATTCGTGTTCTGCATAATTAGTTGAATGGAAATATACCACTTTCGGGTTTTTTTTTTTTTTACAGAAAAGCCGCTACTCTGGATAATTACCCAATAAGACCTGGCTGCAGGTATATACCCGATTTGACGTCTAAGGTTTGGTTTACAGTACAACACAGTTCTTAAAACAATAACCAAAAAGTCTTGTGTGTTGTCAAATATCACTCTGCATACGGCAAGCTACTTCAATTCTTTTTTTTTCGACAGCTGTATCGCGTCACGTCGCGCTATTGTGAAGAGGGCTTTTAATGACAAAATTCAGTGATGAATATCACATACCTCTGCTGTGGCAACTCCAACATCCTCAGATTCTTTCAAAAGACTGATAGACCGTTGCGTAGACTGTATGCAGTTTTCTTCTAGTTTCCTTTGTCTCTCCAAAATAGTTTGACGTTCATGGTTAAGAGCTCCCATTCTATCATCTGAATTTAACCCAGACACACCATACTGCGAACTTCTGAGAAACGTTTCATCATCAACATCATCTTCAAATGAAAACGTGAAATTACTATGATTGCTTTTTTTTGCCATTAAGAGATGGATAATTCAAAATATTAAACTATATGAGGTTTCCACTGCCCCTTTACAACTACAAATGAGTAACACAACACACTTTTTTTTTAAAGGAGTAATAATGGCCTACGATAGCGTCCACGGCCAACATTGACGATTCCAAAAGAAAAACAAAAAAGACGACAAAATTTTCGTAAGACGAAATATCAAAAATCGAAGATCCATTTAACTCACGAAAACGGTCAAAACGGTATAAACACAAAATGACATCGCTACCCCGACGCTAAGGTCCAAAAAACCGAACCGTCACCGATAGCGGCTGCAGAAGTCACACCACAAAATATAACTTTTTTTTGGTGGTAATGTGGCCAACAATAAAAATAGGAGAAATACAAATAAAGGGTAATATCAACCGAAAAAAACGAACAAGGAACAAAACCAGACGGTATCACAAATACTATTCTTCTCGGTAGAGGCTCATCAACCATGGAAGTAAAGAAAGACAATGGAACAAGGGCTAGCAAGGCAGGAGAGGGCCGGTCACCTAGGACATCTAACAGGACACCGAACTCTCAAAATCAGATGATATCGTGCTCAAGTNCAATGGAAGGAAAGAAAGACAATGGAACAAGGGCTAGCAAGGCAGGAGAGGGCCGGTCACCTAGGACATCTAACAGGACACCGAACTCTCAAAATCAGATGATATCGTGCTCAAGTAAAAACCGAACGAGAACGTCACAAACTACCCGAAGGTCATGAAAATGTACCAAAGGGTAAGAGAGAGAGGAAACCTCACACGAAGCCTTTGAAGGGCAACATACAACGAACTTCGATCGCCGCCAGTGGAACACTGAAACAAGAGATGGGTCAAATCTGCACCAGGGGCACCACAGAAACATGAGGGATTAGGGACTATATGAAGTATATACAAATTAGACTGGGGTGCATTATAGCCTGAAAGGAGACGAAAAGAAGTGACTGCTAAACTACAGGAACTACAATTATGATATCCTTGCTGAGAATATGTAGGAAATAAATGTGCATATAAAGTATTAGAATGCGACGTATAATTTTCCCACGTCTGCTTCAAACACCAGAAAATTGACCGGTCATTGTAAAGAATAGCGACTTTTCCGAAAACAAAAGAAAAAATCATGGAAAGTGGTATAATTCCACTCTACTAAATAAACAGAACACAAATTTACTAGACGCATTAACATATTATCAATACAAACCACAAATACGATAATGGGGTGGGCTATGAAGATCAGAGAAATTGTGGGGTAGAATGTGTGTAAAATATGTTTGTTATCGTTGTATTTTCGTATGTGAATACGTTAAATGCAAAAATACCTAACCGAACATTACATAACATCATTATATGTAAACACAGGATACTGTTTATCATCACATAATACCATATATCGTCGTGCTGCTGTGCAAACAACACCTTGACGTGGACCACTCCTGCGTGGTCTGGGACGGCCACTGTCATCATGCCCTCGGCCCTCATTCACTGCACCAGAGCGGCCTGCGGACCACACACATCATGTGTCTCGATGCGTGTCCGCACCGAGGAATCCCACTGAGTGCCTGTTGTGTCCTTAAAGAGATCCATGCAATTAGGATAGGAATCANACACACATCATGTGTCTCGATGCGTGTCCGCACCGAGGAATCCCACTGAGTGCCTGTTGTGTCCTTAAAGAGATCCATGCAATTAGGATAGGAATCAAGTTTTAGAATGTGTAGTAAATAGCATTAGAATTTATCGCCCACTGGCAAATATTCGTGAAATTCGCCCTTAGGGGATTGCGAAGTAATCGCAGAATAAATGCATGCCACATGCATATTTAATGAGGTGTAGAGTAGCAAGGCTAGGGTATTTGAAGTGTTGTTTATAATTTTCCAAGTGCAATTGTGTGTCTAATCAAGCCAAATAGTGGCGTGGGAAATAATTAGTATTTCTTTCAACCTGACAATTCCGGTCATAGAGTGCCCCAAAACTTAACATACCTAAATTTTCCACATGATCTGCAAGGCACCACATAATCATGTTTTGTATTTAAATTAGTGCTTAATTAAGAACTCTTAACTCTCTACATGATTAAGAAAACTCACTCGGAACGTTTCAGTGTTTTATGTGTATATGTTTCAAGTTCAATGTTAATGAGGTAAGTTAATAAAATTACCTCGTGGAGTGGAGTGAGCTCTCAGCAAGGACACCGCTCGCTGGCGCCATCTCCGGAGTCTGATTCCACAGGTTTTAGGTGCTGCACATATGTCGCGTCGTGGGGGACTTTTCATGCTTTGTTCTGAACACTTAACTGTAATAGGTTAGCGTAATTTATTGGAACTTTTATTTAGTTTACCAACAGTCTTCCCCACGTTCGCAGCACCCCTCCGTCAGCTCAATTTACCGACCCTNTGGAACTTTTATTTAGTTTACCAACAGTCTTCCCCACGTTCGCAGCACCCCTCCGTCAGCTCAATTTACCGACCCTGGAGGCTTAATTACTCTTGTAATTTTTCACATCATTCTTGGCCTTTTGTACAGTAATGGCGGCTGGCAGGCCTTGTGAGTCAGATTGACGTGGTCGAGGTGACCCAGGGCTGGTTGAGTGTAGAATTGCCCTCCACCATAACTCAGTGGAGAGTTAGTGATGTGGGTNTTTTATTTAGTTTACCAACAGTCTTCCCCACGTTCGCAGCACCCCTCCGTCAGCTCAATTTACCGACCCCGGAGGCTTAATTACTCTTGTAATTTTTCACATCATTCTTGGCCTTTTGTACAGTAATGGCCGCTGGCAGGCCTTGTGAGTCAGATTGACGTGGTCGAGGTGACCCAGGGCTGGTTGAGTGTAGAATTGCCCTCCACCATAACTCAGTGGAGAGTTAGTGATGTGGGTCGTTCGGTCGACGGCCCAGGGTGCCCCGGGCACCTATGACAGTTTGCAGATATTGTTGTCATGCTCTTGATATTACACTACTTACACCTTATGACGAGACTGTAGGCCGTCGTGTACACCTGAAATATATTATAAAAATTGCGGGAGGTACTACAAAGGATGTAGTGTCCTACATGTCCCGGAGGACAATGAATTAACACTCATTGAACTGTGTAAAGCTATTTACTAATTGTGCTTGATTACGTGTGAATAATGAAAGAAAACGGACACAGCACTTACGGCCTGCTGGTGACCTTTGCATGAAAATGAGTGTGGTGATATGCAGATGTCTGGTAGCGTTAAACTCTCTGGTGAGAGTGCAGGTGGTTCTCCCCTCGGTACAGAAAATAAAGATAATGTTCCGGTTAATTAAGTTCCTATTGTAATGATGTGATATCAGCCTAAATGATGGCACCGAAGGGGCTCGTGGAACGGACGATGAAGACGGACTGGGAGTGATGTGAACCGATGTAAAATGCCAAATGGTAAAATATTACGTAAGCACTATGTAACATGATTGCAATGGCGAAAAATTGTATAAATTTAATGAAACACATTGGTGACACCCCCATTGGTTAACAAATGTCTGTTAAGGTTTGTTAGAATAATAGAAGTAAAGCAGATGACACTTTGTTTAACACTGATGTAGNAATAATAGAAGTAAAGCAGACGACACTTCGTTTAACACTGATGTAGTTTAATGGACAACCAACAGACAAGTAACTGACATCGCTCCGTGGTCTCGAGTCCGCCACGGAGTAATGACGTAATGCAGTGTTGCCAAATGAAATGTACAATAAAATAACACGCCTCCTTACATTTATATGGCAACACCAAAACACACAAAAACAAAACAACTTCACTATGTTATTAAAACTATACCTTAACTATATCTTAACTTACTATACCTTAGTCTTTCATTTTAAACTTGTCAGATAATTTACTTTTTATGTCAACAATAGCTTGTTCAGTTTTACAGCAAATTAACAAATCATCAACAAACAGTAGAATGTAAACAGTTAAGTCATTCTCTTCTTTAACATACAAACAATAGTCATATTTACTTCTGCGAAAACCAAGAGTATTCAAGAAATCATTGAAACATTCATACCATGCTCGGGGACTTTCTTTTAAGCCATATAATGCTTTATTTAATTTAT